>CM074719.1:105935065-106448929 GCA_037306005.1 Rhinophrynus dorsalis | reverse complement strand
TTCTGAGCGCCTGCAGGTCACGTGAGTCCCGGCGCTCTGACCTAAGTACAGCACGGGGAGCGAGAGAGGCAACATGGGAGTATGTCTGTGCGCAAGCTGACAGCCGCCCACCCGCAGAGTGGCTGTTAGGTGAGCGCCTCTGCTGGCAAGTTTTTTTTTTTTTTTTTTGTTTTTTTTTTTCCCAGGAGACACCGAGCCAAGCACACCTGCTGTCACAGTGATTAGTCTGGCTCAGTCTCAGTCAGGCTGACAGACTGATGCTGAGCCACACTAATTACTGTCACAGCAGGTGCGCCGCTCTTTGTCCTGTGCCGTGTTGATACGGACCAGGCGGCTGGCTGACATACAGTGGGCGGCAAATTGCCGCCCCAGTCAAAGTGCCGCCTGGGTCCATTGACCCACCGGGACCCATGTTAGGGCCGGCCCTGCTAGTTCAGGTATTTAAAGGAGACGTATGTCTGCTAGTAACCCACTTACATTTTCATGGCCAGAAAATCCCAATGGCCCCTATGAATCTTGCCCTTTTGTTCAGCAGACAAAATCTTCAATTCGTCTTGGATGCCATTTCCATGTCTTTAAGTTGGAGCAGGCAGAATGCACAATTCTGCTTAACCCTTTAAAGACCACATTGTGGAACTATGAACTTGCACACTCTTCCTGTCCTCATATAGTTAAGATTACAAATTTTCCCGATATCTTTCAATTGTAAGGTAAGTGTGTATGCTATTAGTAGGCGTTTCTTCCGCTTTTTATTTATAGCAGAGGTAGGCAAACCTTAACATTCAATTAGTCCTGTATGTTGACCATGGAAGCTCTGAGATGAGAGCCAAAGGAGCCTATCCCTAAATTAAATAAATATGTGCCAGTTTTTCCTCTGTGTCCAATCCACGGCAATGTACTGTGGGTAATTGGCTCCGCCTCCCAGCTGGTAGGACCAAATCAAATAAATTTCTTGAGCTACCTCCCCTATGCAGTTATTTTGGTCCTACCAAGCTGGAGGACGGAGGCTTTGCCTCTCTCTCCCTACTTAAGAAGAAAAGTTTAAATTGTTTGTTATTTTTCCTATGTGACTTGCCTAACCGCAGTACACATTCAGTTCCAGATCCATACCTGGCACCTCATGTTTGCTGGATCTGATAATTCTACCAAGCTTCTGTGCTTCTGTGGGTTGTTGGGATCCTGGCCATCCGCTCAGCGCTATGCCCGGTCTCCCCTGGCGCCATCCATGTCAGTCGGCTACTAGGAAGCGTGGACGCTTTCCCTAGGCCCTTGAAAACCGAAAACCGGAAGTGCCGCGCTATGCGTTCCACCAGTGGAACGCAAACCGGACGTAGCATGCGGCAGGCCTTTCCGGACACTCAGGAGTCATTTGGATGGCGTCCTTGGTAATGTAAGTAGATTTTATTCGAAGAATATTTAATTGCTGTCTTCTGTTTGATATAGGGCTACAATTCTAACCATCGATTATCCTTGAATATTGCCAGAATTCCTGTTTTTTGTTTATAAACATATCTTTAGCAAGCAATCTACAGGGGACAGCTTAAATCCTTCTATGTAAAGACATGTTAGCTATTATGCTATCCTGTGCAGGTTCTGGACACAAAACTACTCTGTCGTACCCTGCTAAAACTATGTACAAATTGCCTTACCCACAATGTTTTAAGGCAGCAAGTGGCAAAAAATCTCTGCTCCTCTTCAGGGGTTTTTCTCTCCTAGATGGAAGTCTTATGCTGATAATATGACTTTATTAAAGGAAGCTCCTTCTAATGCACAAGGTATTTTTTGGGGTCTGTCGGAAGCTAATCCTCACATCCCATCACTTAGTCCCAACAGGGCATAATAACCTGATTTAAATGGAGTAAAGCAATGCTCAGTCTCTAGAATGTTTCTACAGAGGGCTTCCTGAACAGAGGAGTGCTCTTCTAATGGGCATATATCTGATGTATATGTAGCTATAGCTCTGATGTCGTGATGAACAACAATACTCCTGGGGAGAGGGACTATTCTTCTAGATCCCACAAAGTATTAGGTTGACTGGGTCCTTTCAAACGGTTCCCACTTGGGGCTGGACCAGAACACAGCTACAGCCATGAATCAGGTACCTTGAGTATGTGGTAAATGTTTTGGGAAAGGACATTGAGCCTTCAATCTCCTGAGCCCAGATACTTTGACTGTATCAGAAATTCCATCACATTTTTATACAAGGCTTTCTGGTCACATCCTTTATCAGTTGCTGCTTAAGGGACCCTGTTGATCAGTACAGGGAAAGAAGATCCTTCTTCTAGAAGCAGAGGGGTGTTCTTTTTTACTTATAACACCAGACTTCAGGGATCTCTTGATCAAATTGTTGGCATACAGACTCAAATAGGGCAATCCTTGCATCTGGTCGGTTCAAAGACAGCCCTTTGGGATATCAAAAGATCAGTTGCACGAGACCCACATACGATAAATTGTATATGGGGCTGGACTGTCGGAGGGCAGAACCAGACATAGATAAATAGGAGAATCTACACTCTGCATGACAGGGGAGTGAAAAATGAAGAGCCACTAAGCCTAGGCCTAGACTCTTTCACTTGTTCATTCTTCATGGAGGCTCTTCACAATATTTGTTCTTGGTTTCCCTAAGGGGAAGAGTATCTCAGGCATGAGCCTTACTCCACTGCTGTTTGTGTCAGTCTACAATCCAGAAAAGACATATGGCCCCTGTAAGCCATTGTGGACTGTTGAAACCTATGGTTAGATAGAGATGTGGAATAAAGGCACAGAGATCGTTTGTATAGGCAACTTCATATGCAATAAGAGGTAATTATACTGATAAGGGCAGTATAAGCAGAATTCTCCTCAGCCCTAGGGCGCTTAAATCTAGAAGATTTTCAGAAGAGGCAACAGTTCCTACCATGAAACCAGCTTTTCCCCTTCTCTACCTGCGGTAGGCATCAGGTCAGAAGGAGTATGCCAGGGAAGTCAGTAAAGTCCCTATACCTCAATCTGGGTAAAATCTGCTATACCAGTGAGGGAGCAGGTCCCTCCACAACAGAAGCCCGGGGGCCTGTTTCTCATCCTCGTTGCCAAAAAACAAATTCAACTCTATGGCAACTGCACCACTTCAAGATAAGACTGAGGCATCTGTATATCTTGAAACTATGATAGCTAAGAGCATCTTCCACAGGGCTAAACCTACGGGACACACAGTTCTATGACATCATATTTGAATGGTCCTTAGGGGGACAAAACAAATGAAGAAAGATGAAGACCCCAGAAATCTGGTGCAATGTTTATAAGACAACAGTATTGAGACAAGGCATGAGAGCAATGAAATTCCATATCTGGATGACATTCTGATCTAGGATCATCTGGCAGCAGCTCAATAAACAGCGCAGTCACTTACCTGGATTCTTGTCCAGATGGGGCTGAATTGACAACTGAGAACAAGCTCCCTGTCTCCCTCTCAAGACCTAGTTTTCTGGGCATCTGGTTCAATACCATTCATACCCAGGGCTCATTATGGCAATATTGTATACTCAAGGGGTGACACCTCCCTCCACGATACAACTCCTCAGGGCAACGGCTTCTTATGTCTTGGGACCCCTCTACGTATCCGATCATGACATGAGCCTGAGTTCGAACCTCTGCCACTACAAGAAGAATCCTTCCGTTCGGTTACAGTAGATTCCTCTGTTCCTGTTGTCCTGAAAGATGTTACTTTGATGTACTCACCCAGACACCTTACCAGGCAGTCTCTCTCTGATGCCTGGTGGATTCTATGTATATATACACACACCTACGTTTTCGGTCTGAAACGAATTTGGAACCATAATGCAGTCCAAGGGAAATGGACAACATGGTAGTTTAGCAGTCACTTTATTGTCTAAACTACTGAGAATATGTAAGTCCCTCAGGTACTTTAGTTTCGGTGTTAGTGCACCTCTCTACTCGGGTCAGACTATATGTCGACGGTTCAGTATCTGCTCAACCAAGTAGGAAATTAAGCACCGCACTTGAACGAGTTAGCTTTCAGATCATTATGGGTCAGACAGAATCTGTGGAGACTTATAGCAGCATTCCTAGCAGATCATCTGCTTGTCCAGGCAGGATCCCAAACCACAGGTTAGTAGTTCTAGGAAAGTGGGGCCTGATCTAAAGAATATTCAACTCTGTGGCAGCCACGTTAACGGACCCATCAGTGTATCTGAGGGCCACACTATAAGCAGAAGATGCCTAACCTATCTTTCAGATGGCTCGAACCCCAGGTCTTAGCCAGGATGGTCTTAGGGTACAGTGGAACTTTCATCTGGTATAACAGATTCCTCCTCTGCCCTGCTGTATTAGGTAGTACAGACAATAGATGAGACCGGTAGAAGTCTGTCTTTCTCATCTTCCCAGACAGGCCTCGGAAGCTTTGATTGCCACCATACTACAGATGTCAATCAGACCTCTGATTCCCCTATTATACATTCTGGGGTTGCTAATCTTTGTATATTTATTTCAATCAGATCTAGTATTCTTCCGGATCAAGCCTGGAAGCTGAGTGGCAATCTTTCAGTCTTCAGGGCTTCCCTTATCCGGTCTGAGTTTACCATCCTACAGAGCAGAAGACCATCATCTACTAGCCTGGTCTATCTTTTATAGGTGGTGTCTTTCTGAGAATCTGGCTCATCATCATTTGTTCCCACCTCTACAATTTGATTGCTTCAAGCAGGGTTTTCCACAGCATTTAAAACCTCTTCCTAATCTTCTATTTCGCCAGTCTTGGAGACCCTTCTTTTGCAGAGGTATATCCAGGCAGACAATATATTACTTCAACACCCAGGATCAACCCAATCCTACTTGACTTCTTTCTGCCTTAGGACCTTCATCTGATCCTACGGCAGTTATCCTTATTCCATACCTGGTGTCATTAGATGCAGTCTCCTGGAATTGTCTCGCTCTTACAGATCACTTTCTCAGGGCCACTATATCAGCCAGTTGACTGAGTCAGCTGCAGCCCTTTAGGTCTGTACCTCTCTTTTGGCGTTTCAGGTGAATGAGTGGTCTTTGACTTAGGACTTCTTCATTTCACAAGTTTCATCAACCAGTGATTGTTCCTCCTTTTGTTTCAGTCCAACTCACAGATCAAGAAAGGACTACATACATTGGATATTGTTCACTCTATTGAGATGCGAGTCAACAGAACCTAGCTATGGTGCAGTCTGACAACTGTTTTGTCCGCTTCTGTGGACTATTTAAAAGGATTTTTTGGTTTTTCACTACTTACAGAAACCTCTGGTTCTTAGTGAACCAGGGACTGTATCAAACAGACTTAAGTCTCAGTTTACCATGAGCCACCGCAGTGCCCTACAGCCCGCACTATTCGTGCCATGAAGACATCGGGGGAGCAAGGCAGCTGCTTCACATATAGGATCATGCAAGCTGCCACAAGATCACCAGTCTCTACCTTCTTACAACTCTACTGACGTGTCCTTCAAACATTAGAGGACGCTAAGTTCGGAAGGAAGGTGTTGGAAGCAGCCATTCCTGTCTAAACTAATATTATCCCACCCATCATCTGGTATACTGCTTTGGGAAGTCCCACAGTACATTGCCGTGGATTGGACACAGAGGAAAAGGTGAAATTTACTCACCGATATTTGTTTTTCCTCTGTGTCCTTCCACGGCACCCCACCCTTTTCAATACACGGGTATCTGCATCAGCTCCATTGACTGTCCAGTGAGCTGTTGAATTGCTGAATTAAATGCATATTGTTATTGCTATCTCTCTAACCTCTTGTATCTTGCAGCTTGGACAAATGTATAACTGCATAGGGGAGGTAGCTCAAGAAATTTATTTGATTTGGTCCTACCAGCTGGGAGGCGGAGCCAATTACCCACAGTACATTGCCGTGGAAGGACACAGAGGAAAAACAAATATCGGTGAGTAAATTTCACCTTTTCTAAGCTCTGGTAATTCCAGGTATAGAACACATTGCAATCCTTTGGATACTTCTCTGGCACTCAAAGGGTTAAAGCTCAGGACAAACTTGCCTTTTGTTGCATTTGAGGCAAACTATGGTTCTGAATGATGCATTTCCACCTGAAAGCAACATCTGTAGAATAAATGTTCCCTTGTCCTTGAAAGTAGTTTGAGGATTTATGTTTCACTGGTAAGCTTTATAGGTTGCATACTAATTCTGCTGCCAAGACATCTCATAGCACAGGTGGGTTCAACAAAATCCAAGGAGCCAGATCCCAGGTTCCTGAAAATATGTTTGTCAAATTATTTGGGTAATTTTGTATAGCTGTATCAGTGGATCTCTAGTTTTTCTCTTTTCCCTTTGCTCAAGGCACCCCTAATGCGTAGGCATTTTTGGGATACCCCTAGCGCTTTGTCATTTGTCAAGGGTGTAATGAAGGTTACAAATACATATAGTTATTGTTAGACCTCAACTAAAACTTATAGTGCATAGTATTATCCTTTATACGGTTAAAAGTCTACATTCACATTTTTGACAAAGCCTTATAGATAAAATGGGGCACCCTAAGTGGATGTCTGTGACGTGCCATGGCACCCTGGTTGAGAAACACTTGTATACACCCTACTATACTTAAACATCAGC
The DNA here is from genome assembly GCA_037306005.1 of Rhinophrynus dorsalis. Classification (NCBI taxonomy): domain Eukaryota; kingdom Metazoa; phylum Chordata; class Amphibia; order Anura; family Rhinophrynidae; genus Rhinophrynus; species Rhinophrynus dorsalis. The sequence goes on along the minus strand of CM074719.1, from coordinate 106,442,336 downwards.
ATTATGTGGCAGCCAAGTTTAACCCTTTCCATACCAATTGCTTGGGCCATTTTCTGTACCCTGTAGGGCAGACATTTTCAGCATTTTTGCTATCCATCTGTTTAGACTTGATTTCTACTGGTAACTTTCTAGATACATATGGAAAAATATAATTTTTCTTTTTGTTTTTAGTTTTTTTTTATTGTTTTTGTTTCAGAGCTAATTGAGCTTTTGCATGGTGTCTCTCATAAATTAAATTTTGCATCATGCAAAAAGAGATGACTTAATTACAAAAAAGTTAACCCTTTGAATGCCAGACTACAAGCAATACATTGCGTACACATCTGGTGTTCACTGGTATTTTGCTAAATTCATACTAATATATTAAAAATATTTGACTTTTTTTTTTTTTTTTTTTTTTTTTTTTTAATTATTTGAAAAAGACCCCTTACCAGTATCACAGAATGGTATTTTCTGCTTTATGAACCAATATGCACATTCTAGTGGTTATATAGTAAAATTACTCTTAAACAGCTGAGTAGCAGCCACTCTCCAACTCATGCCGCTTCCATCTCTGTAACATCTCTAGAATCTGCCTTTTGTCACCCAAGATACTACTAAAATCCTAATCCAAACACTCATCAGGTCCTGTCTCGACTACTGTAGTCCACTCCTAATTGACCTTCCTCTCACGTCACTAACATTATTACAGTCCATAATGACTGGTGACATGAGGCTTTCCCCAATCTCGCTCACTCCAACCTAGAAGTTTAGGGAATGAGTGAATGGGAAGGACCTGCTGCTCTCCTATGTTGAAATTATTGATCTCCCTGTGCAGTCGGTGGGGGATGCCCATCAGGACAGATCCTGATGTCCACCCCCAAATAAGGCTGAACTTTTTTTTCTTTATTTTTATTGCTTGCTATTTCTAACATAGTTTTCTTTACTTATAGGCTATTTTGCAAGGAGATTCTTCTTCGAAGCCTATTCTGCAAGTTATTGTAAGTTTGCTCACTGTCATGTTTTTTCAAAAAGTTGCATCTGCAGAGCTTGTTTCTTTTTTGTAAGAGTGATGAATAGATGCATGTGGTAATATATAACGTGCCACATGGTGCCATGAGCAGGTTAATGGATGGATGAATGCAAAGATATTGTAAGCATACCCAGTATAATCCGTCATCCTCCAGCCATCTCTTGAATGTTAAGGCCTTTGTCTCTATTAGGCTCTAAATCAGTGGTAGGCACCTTCCGGAGCTCCAGCTGTTGGGGTCTAAATCTTGCCAGCCTTTTACTGGTTAGGCATAATAGGAGTTAATCTTTAGCAGCAGGAAAGCCAAAATTTGCTTACCCCAGCTTGAAATTTAAATATGAATTAACACCTACTCATAACCCCTATTTAAATCACTATGGACAGAAACTCCAAATGGTCCCTCTGAGCTATTATTAGTCCTGGATATCTTGTCCGTGGAGGTGAACATGGCAATTACTTGCAGGTCCATTGCACTCCATCTGGTCTCATGCATTCTGCCTACTACAGTTTGAAGAGAGTGGGGGATAATAATCGGCAACTGTCATGTCCTCTACATACATGACATCCAGTAATAATCCTGAACAAAGGCACAAGGGCAAAATTAAGGGGGCCACTAGAATCTTCTAGCCCTAGCTAGGTAAACAGGGGAGGTTATTGGGCTGTTTTACTACTTCAGTGTAAGGGCCAGTAATAAAATTATACCGATAAGCATGTTGCGCTTGGTAAAAAAACCTAGGAAATAAGTACTCTATCTTCAAGGCTGAAATTATCCTTTAAGATCCAGTGGTGTGTGCATTATATTGTTTCAGAAAATGTTTCTCTCCCTTAACACCTTTACAACCACCCGATCCAGCAGGGAGCGGTGGTTAAGAACCACGGGGCTTCTGTTTTTTGTTTTTTTTTTTGTTTTTGTTTTTTTTTAGTGCCTGGGTGTCATTTCCAAGAGAATCTTGTAACAATATTTTGAAAAGAAAGAAAGCACTTACAGGACCTTGTCTTGGGTGAAGTACGTGCTGGTTTATTCCATCGATGTTTCGGCCCCACTCTAGGCCTTTATCAAGATGCTTTAAAAAAAAAAAAAAAAAAAAAAAAATTTTTTTATATATATATATATATTATAATTTTTTGTTTTGTTTGTTTTTATTTATTTTTATTATTGTAAAGGACTACTCCATTTGGTAACATTCACTTTTCATCTTTTCCTTTCTCCTCCTCCCCCATCCCCCCCTTTTTAATCCAAGAACATCCGTCCAATCAATACAGCTAATGGCCCTCCACGTTATCGTTTGCTAATGAGTGATGGCTTGAACACCCTTTCTTGTGAGTATTCTCTTTTTTTTTTTTTTTTTTTTTTTTTTCTCGTAGGTGCAGAACTAGGATTTTCAAGCTCTGGTTTTCCCTTACTTCTAGCCTATTTTTTACTTCATTCTGCTACTGTAAAATAGGCTGCCTATCTTGATAGTATTTTTGTTATTATTAAAGATGACATTAACATGTGAGACTGAACCCACTGTAGTTTATCGCACTTGCAGAAAGACATTTGTTTATATTCATAAACCTGGCTATCTTTCAGATGAAACTTTTATTTTGCAGTATGTAATTTGAAGCTGAATATGTGTGTCAAATGATTTAGCATGATCATTAAAGGTAACCGAAGGCGCCCAGTGCCTTCCATCAGCTCTTCCCACCTCAATTGAATGCTTTGAAAGGGTAGGAAATATCAGTCTTATCTCTGACAACAGTGAATCGGCTGTAGCAACAGCGCCACTATGATATTGCACCTAAAATTCAAATTTGAGCTGTAATAACTTTTGAATAAAACACATTTCACAATGGGAGTACCCTTGTTTTACTCAGGGGGATAAACCCTACAACATTACTATCTCTTTAAAATGGTATGCTAGTTTTAGCCTGGCCAGAACTGTTGCTTTAACCCCTTAAGGACCAGTGAAGTGCCAGGACCATCACGAATATCCATGCGTTAAGGACTGGTGACAGGACTGGCACATCATTACTTTTTTCGATAAAAGCACTCCTACAGGAGAGAGGTGATCATGACAAAAGTCTAAAACTAACAGCTTCAAGATCAGCACAGTCCCTTTCAGTGAGCCGGTACATGTGTGACTCCCTGAATATAGTCTATGAGGTCTTTTAGGGTAAAAGTCCCCTAGGTCTGCTGGCCCTTAAGGGTTTAACTAGGGGCACATGGAACGTGATTTCATTAGTGACGTTACTGGTGATATTCAAGGTAAGCTGTCTCCCTTTGCAGATTAAAAAAAACAAATCTTTAACAGGACTGACCCTCTTGGAGGAATAAACCTAATGCAGGATGATTTAGGAAAAGTAGGGGACTGGACAGATGTATGGGATCTAATATGTGATGCTGAAAATTTCAAGAGAATGCATTTGGGTACAGAAACTCAGTTTAATGGTACTATGCTTACAAATATCAAATGAATGGGATGTGATGTGATTTCAGATTACTATAAGGTAGGCAAACATTGCAGTAAAGCAGTGGGAAAAGCAAAACAGGACGTGGCTTAGAAGCAGGAAAAGAGGCTAATGACCGTATAGATCACTGCAAAGTTCTGGAGACCAAATCTCCAGAAGGAACTCCCTCCAATTTATTAAACAAGTGCCACCAACATGGTGCAGGCCTACATGACACAAGGTAAAATATTAAACTAAAACAACTTCATATGTACAGCTTGTGAGAAAAGAGGTGATATGTTAGAAACCTGTTAAAGTGGATATGTCCCCTATGGGCAACGTTCCATAAATAGTTAGGTGACACATTCAATATCATAAAAACGTTATTTATTATTTTAAGCTTCGATATTGTTTAAATTTAACTTATAAAAGACTGTGCTGCAGCCACTTCCGGTTGACTGCGGTTCTCTGGTTACAGAGCTCTGCCTCTGCTCTCCTCCGATGACACAGGCTTCTGTCTGGAAGCTAGAGCGGTCTCATTGGCAGAGATCGATATCTAGCCAATGAGAGCGCTCCAGCTTCCAGACAGAAGCCTCCGTCATCTGAGGAGAGAAGAGGCAGAGCATCGGGCTGCAGTCTATGTGGAAGTGGCTGCAGCCCAGACTTTTGTAAGTTAAATTTAAACAATATTGAAGCCTAAAATAAAGTTTTTATGGTATTGGATGTGTCGCCTAACTATATTTATGGGATGTTGTCCATAGGTGACACATCCACTTTGTGACTTAATATAGTTCAGGAAGGAAGCATTTAAAAAAAAAAAAAAAAAAAAAAAAACACTAGACTAAAAGATCATGATCTAATGTTAGAGAGTGGAAAGTTAAAAAAAAATCTGCTTAAGTACTATTGGGACAAATACTGTTGGGGAAATTAAATACCTGGGGTGGACATATGTCTGTTCTGGGAAGATAGGGAAACAGACTCTGAAGGTAGAAAACCATCTGGCCCACCCAGCCTGCCCGTTTCTATTTTTCATACTTATTCCAGTACAACCCAGAAAATAAAAAAAAAATAAAAAAAGGGCTGGCAACGTTCGAAAGTCTGATCTGCGTGCCCATCAAAATTCATATACTTTGTAACTGACTGGCACTTAACAGGAACATTTGTATTACAAATAAACTGTCAACATTTTGCCTCTTACTAGAGACTTTATCAAGATAACATGAACAATAAAATATCCAAACATGTAAACAAAAATACTATCCAAACCTCTCTCTTGGAAAGACCCAGGATGTGATGTGAACAAAAAGCGAGAGACCAAATAATTGTTGCCCATGGTTAACATGAACACATTATATATCCTGGAAACAAAGTAACAATAATAGACTCTCGCCAATAGAAATGTGTAGTCCAAATGTGCATGTTGAGTGATTCGTTAACACCTTAAGGACCCATGACGGTGCAGGACCGTCATGGGTTGCAAACCCGTTAAGGACCCATGACGGTCCTGCACCGTCATGGGTTAAACTCTCCCATCGCGGCCGCACGGAGCGATGGGAGAGCGCGGGCTGCTTGTTACCAAGTGTCCCAGTACCGGGACACTTAGTAACAACCAATGGAAACTTTGTTGCAACATGCGATTCGCTTGATGAGCGAATCCCATGTTGCAAATGCTGAATGACAGGGACAGTATTTGTAAATACTGTCCCTGTCATATATCTCTGCCTCCCTCCATCTTGCACACTGCTGAGGTGGAGAGAGACATAGTGCCAGATCGTGTTCCAGTGAGCAAGATCGTTCCTGTGTGAAAAAGTTGATAAAATTAACCATTTGATCACTGGTTTGCAGTGATCAATACGTTCCCCCCCATCTGATCACTCTTGGAGTGATCAATTTGCTGCAGATCAGCGTTTGCTGATCTGTGGGATACCCCCCATCCCCCTTGTATTTTTTTTTAATTTTTTTTGAATTTGTTTTTTGTTTTTTTTTTTTTTTTTTTTAATAAAAATTGATTTAGAGCTATAGTTTAGGTAGGTAGGTGGGTAGGTTTAGTGTAGGCGTGTGTTAGGGAAAGGTTTAGGGTTAGATTTAGGTTTAGGGGAAAAAAAAATAAAAAAATATATTATATATATATATATATATATATATATATATATATATATATATATATATATATAATATAGTTTAGATAGGTAGTGCACTTGGGTTAGTTAGGTTCAGGGTATACGTGGGTTAGGGTAAGATTTAGATTTAGGGGTAGAGTAGGGGAAAAAAATAAAAAAATTCAAAAAGTTTTTTATTTAAAAAATTGTTCTATATTGTAAGTTAGTTTAGATAGGTAGTTGGGTTGGGTAGGTTCAGGGACTACGTGTGTTAGGGTAAGGCTTAGGGATAGATTTAATTTTAGGAGTAGTGTAGGGAAAAAAAAACAAAAAAAAAACCTTTTATTAAAAACTTTATTCTCTATTATAAGCTAGTTTAGATAGGTGGTTGGGTAGGTTCAGGGACTACGTGTGTTAGGGTAAGGCTTAGGGATAGATTTAATTTTAGGAGTAGTGTAGGGAAAAAAAAAATCCAAAAAAAAAACCTTTTATTAAAAACTTTATTCTATATTATAAGCTAGTTTAGATAGGTAGTTGGGTTGGGTAGGTTCAGGGACTACGCGTGTTAGGGTAAGGCTTAGGGATAGATTTAAGTATAGTTAGTTATAGAAGTTAGTTTAGAGTAGGTGTATAAGATGCAGAGGAGGTATTCGTTAGAAGAGGCGTATTCCTATTTGGCGTCTGACTCTGAAGTCACAGACACAGCGTCAGACTTTGACGTCACTCAGTTTTCTGAGAGTGAGAGCTCTAGTAGTGATGACGCAGGGCCTTCTGTGAAAAAAAGACGCACTGCCCCAACAACTGCCTCAAGAGCTGCCCCAAGAGCTGCCCTAAGTAATGCCCCAAGACCTGCCACAAGTACTGCCCGAAGACCTGCCACAAGTACTGCCACTCCTGCTGATGAATGGGTATCACCAGCCAATTTATGCCCACAAATTCCTGAATTCACAGGCAACCCAGGAATTCAAGTGGATGTGGCAGGATTTACCCATGTTCGGTTTTTTGATTTATTTTTGGGAGAAGAAATTTTGGGGGAAATCGTGTCTCAAACAAATTTATACGCAGACCAATATATTGCCGCCAACCCATCAGCATTCATTTCCAAGCAAGAAATATGGCATCCCACTGACATTTTAGAATTTAAGAAATTCTGGGCCCTTACAATGACAATGGGAATAGTTAAAAAACCAAGTATTAGATCATACTGGAGTAAAAACCCCATATATGATACCCCTATATTCGCCAAAACAATGACCAGGACTAGATACGAAATGATTTTGCGCTTTATGCACTTTAGTGATAATACCCTGTGCCTCCCAAAAGAACACCCCCAGTATGACAGAATGTTCAAAATTCGGCCCCTAATAATCCATTTACAGAAAACATTTGCCCAAGTGTATATTCCCCAAAAATAAATTAGTGTAGATGAATCCCTAATGAAATACAAAGGCAGGTTAGGGTTCAAACAGTACATCCCCTCAAAGCGTTCCAAATTTGGTGTAAAATTTTATAAATTGTGTGAAAGTGCCACAGGCTACACCCAGGCTTTTAGAATTTATGAGGGCAAGGACAGACAACTTGATCCTCCTGGGTGCCCTGAATATCTAGGAATAAATGGGAAGATAGTTTGGGATCTGATTTACCCCTTGTTAAATAAAGGATATCATTTATATGTTGACAATTATTACACCAGCCCCCTTTTATTTAAGTCACTTTTTTATTTTGACACCGTGGCCTGTGGCACTGTCAGGCGCAATTGCAGGGAGATGCCCAAAGAACTGATAGAAAAAAAACTTAAAACCGGGATGTCCTCAGCTTTATGCCAACAAGAGCTGCTGGCAGTTAAATTCAAGGACAGAAAAGATGTCTACGTGCTGTCCACCATGCATGAGGACAAAACTGTGGCAGTGTCTGTTCGTGGCAGGAGGGGGTTAGTAAGAAAGCCAGTCTGCATCAAATACTACAACAACAACATGGGGGGAGTTGATCTGTGTGATCAACTCATGCAGCCGTACCTCACCATGCGAAAGTGTAGGGCATGGTACAAAAAGGGTGCCATTTACATGATGCAGACTGCAGCATACAATTCATTTTTGATTTTTAAATTGGCAAACCCCACCCTAAAACTTACTTTTCTGCAGTATCAGCTCCATCTTATCTCCCAATTTTTGCTTCAAGGGGCAACAGAAATAATTCCCCCAAAACCTGGAGTAGTACATTTTATTTATAAAATCCCCCCAACCCCCCAAAAGAAAAATCCACAAAAGCGCTGCAGGGTTTGCTACAGCAAGGGAGTATGGAGAGAAACCTCCACTTACTGTCCTGACTGCCCTTCCAAACCTGGCCTCTGCATGGGTGACTGCTTCAAGCAATACCATGAAGGCACAATGCAGTAGTGCTGTGAAGTTTATTATTTGGCCACTTTTTCCCCCCTGAAATATCCTGTTTTTTTATTTTTCAAAACACATCACTCCTTAGATCTAACACTATCAAAATATAATGGGAAGCAAAGCACCCTATGTTTTTTCTCTGATAATGGAAACACACATGTTCCCTACTGGGTCCAGTAGTTCCTCCAAACCCTGACAAACCTATGCATATGGGGCATTGACGTACTTAGACGATGTAACTCACCACTAAAGTAAAGCACTTAAAAAATCTGCAAATATCATCTGATTGAAATCCAGAGCAACACTAAAATATAAGTGTGAAAAAATCGTGTTTCTCTGCCTTACTGCAGGTTTTGGGAGGGATTGCTGATACAGTGGCAGCGAAAAAATTGAAAGAATGCAAATAGAATGAAAGCCAGGGTTGTCTACTCTTGTACAACATATACTTTTGGGGGTAAAATTCATTGCAATATTGCCAAACAGTCCGAAATGAGACAAGGCACCAGCTGTAAAAATGGCATGTCTGTAAAAGGAAACTCACATGTTCTAACTGGGCCCAGTATCTCCCCCAAACCCTGACAAACCGTTGCATATGGGGCATTGCTGTACTCAGAAGGAGCCGAACAATAATCAATCCAGCTTATAAAATCTTCACCTATTCTGTAATTTAAATTCACATCAACATTGAAGTCTAAGTGTGAAAAACGCTGATTTTTTTTTTACTTATGTCACATTTACAAGAGAGTGGTGGTAAAATGGCCGTGTAAAAAAATTGAAAACACACCTAAAATGAAAGCTGGGGGTGTCTACTTTCCAAAAATATATACACTTTTGGGGGAAAATCTTAAAGTGGAGCACTGGAATATAGCCCCAAATGAGAAATGGCACCAGATAAGAAAGATATGAAAATTCAATATTTGTTCCAATTTGGGTCCCGTATCTCCCCTAAACCTTGAGAAACCTATACATATGGGGTATTGCCGTACTCAGAAGAAGAAGCTGAACACTAAACAATGCAGTTTTAAAAATCTTCACCTATCGTGCTTGAAATTCACATCAACATCGAAGTCAAAGTGTGAAAAATGCTATTTTTTTAACTTGCGTCAGGATTTACGAGGGATTGGTGGTAAAATGGCTGCGTAAAAAATTTGAAAACATACATACAGTGAAAGCCTGGGGTGTCTACTTTCCAAAAATATACACTTTTGGGGGAAAATAGTAAAGTGGAGCACTGGAACATAGCCCCAAATGAGAAATGGCACCAGTGATGCAAGCTGTGAAAATTCAAAGTGTGAAACTGGAAATGCGCATGTTCCAATTTGGGCCCCGTAGCTCCCAGAGATCTTGAGAAACCTATGCATATGGGGTATTGCCGTACTCAGAAGAAGGAGCTGAACACTAAACAATGCATTTTTAAAAATCTTCACCTATCCTGTGCTTGAAATTCACACCAACATTGAAACCTAAGTGTGACAAACGCTGAATTTTTTACTTACATCAAGATTTACGAAGGATTGGTGGTAAAATGGCTGCGTAAAAAATGTGAAAACATACATAAAATGAAAGCCTGGGGTGTCTACTTTCCAAAAATATATACTTTTGGGGGGAAATCTTAGAGTGGAGCACTGTTACACAGCCCCAAATGAGACATGGCACCAGTGATGCAAGCTGTGAAAATTCAAAGTGTGAAACTGGAAACGCGCATGTTCCAATTTGGGCCCCGTAGCTCCCCCAAATCTTGAGAAACCTATGAATATGGGGTATTGCTGTACTCAGAAGAAGGAGCTGAACACTAAACAATGGATATTTTTAAATTTTCAACTATCTCGTGCTTGAAATCAACAGTAATATTGAAATGTAAGTGTGAAAGCTGCAAAAAAACAATTTTTCTACAATTTTGAAATTTTTTTCTGGAAAAATAGCTGCATAAAAAACTTCAAAATTCTCCTGATTATTTACCTTATGTTGTCTAGTTTTCAGAAAGATATACCTTTGTGGGACATTTTTGGTTCTGGCACCATCAACTAAGCTATGATGCTCACATGCCAATTGTTGAGAAATTACAAGTTGGAAATAATGGCAGCCATCTTGTAATATTTACCTTGTAAATGTGAGGAAGGGATTGAAATACTAGGCATATGGGGTATTCTTATATTCAGGAGAAGCAAATGAATATATTTAGGGGTATTTTTTTGTCATTAACTAATAGTATGCAAATCCTGACAGAAAAATGTAAGCAAAATGTTGTTTTGTTTTGTTTTTTTTAATTTTTTTCCTCTTTTTTTCTATTTTAATCAAATTAAACAATGAGGAATTCATATAAATGTGGTATCAAAAGAAAGCCCTACTTGTGCTTAAAAAAACAGTATATAATTTGTGTGGGTTTACAAAAGGAATTAAAGAGAAAATATGGTTGAACAAAGACATAGTCAAAAAAGTCAAAATTGCTCTGGTCCTTAAGGGAAAACGACATCAGATTTTCCTGGTCCTTAAGGGGTTAAAGTGAAGTTAAAAACAGAGGAAAAACAAGTGTGGCCTAATGAAAACAATGTATAGAAATAAAACAATGATACTGATGCACCAATCTGATCATGTTAATAGTAGAATGTTATGAAAAATACACGTTATACAAAACAAACTAACCAATAAGACTGTTGGCTATGGTATTGAGTTGTACAATCCACCATGTTTCAACAGTGTATCATTGTTTACCATCTGATCTTATCTTTTTTGTGATTGTTTTCTACCTTTCTTCCTTACTATGAGAGTAAGGAAGAGAGAAGCAGATAACAGACAAAATGGGATGAAGATAGAGGCCAGAGTTGGGGTGTATTAACCCCTTCAGGATTGGGCAGGATAAATGCAGGGTTTTTTTTACATGCTAACCGCAGCTTGTTTTGTATTAAAATAAAATGCATTTCTCTGCTTCAAATTTATTTACACAAACTTGTTTATAAAATCTCTATTGAAGTTTAAACGAACAGTAATGTAAATGTTACTGCTGTGGAGCAATATGATTATTTCTATACACACCATGCAGTCTTGTGTCAAAAAAATGTGGAAACTAGGGGCGGAGAGAGGGACTTGGGGATTTTCGCCCCAGAGGGAGAGTACCCATTTAAAACTGCCCAATGATCTGTGATTATAATTTTAATAAAATAAATTGTGGGTTATCTGTATAAATTTAGTATCAAAAGAAAAGAGAGAGAGAGAGAGAGATATTTATATAGAATATAAAAAAAATGTTGTGGCTGTGATAAGACTTGGAGGGAAAACACTGAACAAAGACACACTACTACCAGTCAATTTCACACCCACCTGATTGCCCTATAATATCTGAAAGGGACTCTTTGTTTAATATTGGCACATTTTTGGACTTTTATCTACAATCTTGTGTGGATGATGTTCCGTTTATTCTTAGACACCATAGCTTTTTAAGGGTCTTGTTTGACCTGGATACTCTGCCATAGGATTAATTATTGGCCACACTAGATGTGAAAGCATGTATACCAGCATCCCTTTGGAAATGGGATTAACTGGAGTATGCCATTTGATCACTAACAATCTGTTACAAAGGGTCAACTGTAGAATGCTTTATGCAGCTGTTGTAAATTGTTTGAAAATAACTGATGGTCCATGTAGAGCTGTATTTCAATACTGTTTGAGGTGTAGTTGAACAGTAATTGAATTATAAAGTATCCCCCTTTTACTTGTGTAATGCTGCAGCACAAGACCGTCCGGATGATCACAGTGAAGGACAATCTTCCTCCTTCATCAAGGGGGGCAGGGTTTTCCTTATACTCACATCCAGAAGATTGTCCCACGTTGTGAGCTGTCTGGTTGAGTGACCCGGATTCCACTTTGGAGTGGAGGTGGCTTACAGTAGATCAAAGAGGAAAGAAGCGGATACTTTATAATTCTTTTACTGTTGAACTACACCTCAGAGTATTGAAATAACGCTCTACATGGCCCAAAACCTATGAAGTTTAATCGGAGCTGCATTTCTTTTCAAGCATTACTATCCATTTCCCCAAGAAATGGATTACATTTGAAATTGAGTTCTGCAGATTTCCAGTACGGCAATGGAGGCATGCATGACACCCTCATATGCAAGTATCTTCATGCATTGGTTCGAGGTGGAACATTTTCTTGTGGATGAACAAGCAGTACCACACATTTTCCATAGATGTATTGTGTGACTTGGTTGTTCTAATTTCTCTTGAGAAACTTGTGGAGAGATTAATTTAAGGTCATCATCAGATCAATCGTACTTGACATAAAAAGGAAAGAATTTCATTTCTTGATCTTGTATCAGTGAAACATTGCAACATCTTTGTCTTATGAAATCTACGGACCTCAAGACTCTTCCATGCAAACAGTCATCACATATCTTGTCTAAAACTAAGTTTACCCTGCTCTTAAATGTTGCCTATAGCATGTATCACTATTGACTCATCCACATTTAAAAGGAGAATTATGACATTTAGACAAAAACTAATTTCTCAGGGATATGACAGATCTTATTACAGTGCATCCAGCATGTCACAAAATTAAAAAGTCAAGACTCTGGATTAAACACATTCAGGTAAAGCTATGTTTTGTTTACACTTTGTTACTAAGTTTTCCAATTATTCCATACAAAATTAAACATTTTATTGATGAGGAATGGGAATCTGACTGTATTTTACCAGAATCTCTACATCAGGAACTCCTATATATGTTGTTTTATATATGGGTTTTCATTACAGTATATCTTTGTTCTAACAACTTTTATTATTATTTTTTCTTTGTTTTTAACATCAGGTTAACCCATTGTGTCTCATGTACAGGACTTAGGAATTTCCCTGCTAGAACACAAGTGTGTTGATCAGAGGCTGTCATGTTGATTAACTCACCTGTGCTCTTAAAAGGAAATTCTCAAATTCTGGCCTGTTAGTAGCCACTGATGGCAGGGGTTGAGAACCACTGGGTTAGACAGTATTGTGGGTTCCATATTATTCTTTGTTTCCATGTACTATAATTGTTGCCATGGACAACACAGTATTTGGTCTCTTTCCTTTTTTTGTTCACGTCACAACCCGTCTTTCCATGCAGGAGGATTGGGGAGCATTGTTTTTGTTTTCCGTTTTCTTGTATATGTCTGTAAATGTTATTGTTAATGTTGTCTTTATTAAAGCTCAAGTGCAAACCAAAATGTTGGCTGTTTATTTGAAATAAATTTGTAAGAAGTTCCTATGAGTGTATGTATATAATAGTGTTATTGTGTAACTTTGTCACTGTGCGATTGTGATAGCCCTAATGAATATCAACACTGATGCACTGTTATGTTTGGGGTATGTTTAAGTCGCATATTTTGTGCACAAAACATCTGGGTTTTCAGTAGATGTGACTTTTAGAAGAGTTTGTTAGTGAAAGAAATTCATTGACTGACTTGTATAGGTAACCCTAAAAATAACTGGTGTGACTGCTCTTTCTGCCAGTACAGCAGGACAAATGTCTGTTCCCACCCATACAGTATAACCACAAAATGCCAGACAAATTTCACCTAATTGAGAAAATAAACCAAACCCAAAAATCTTGAAATTTAGTGTCTCTCATCAGTTAAGGAGCAACTTAATCTCCAACTTATAAGTAGTCCCTCCAATTTTTGGAGGCTACAACTCCCATCATCCCCACTAGGCCAATAACTGGATGGTGGTGATGTCTGCCTCTTTTAGAGGACTAAAGTTTTCCGCCACAGCTCTAAACAAAATGACTATGAGCTTATACCTCTAATAGCTGTCCACATTAGGGATACAAAAGTTGACCTGACTAATGGACACTGACTGAAAATAACTTTATAGTTCTTGAGGAGAATGCCCCCTCAGGTGGCATACAGTTTCAGAGTTTTTTGTAGTTTCTTTTCAGAAAAGTTTGTTTTGATATTTTATTGTGACCCTTCTAAACTAAGGTGTTATTTTGACAAATGGAGGGTGTGTAAGAGGGTCTCCTCATGCAATAACCATTTTAGTTTTCTACTAGTGACACAATATGCAGAATAAAATAACATTGGTGTTGTTTATTTACAGCTTTTATGTTGGCCACCCAGCTGAATTCCCTGGTGGATGATAATCTCCTTGCAACAAACTGTATCTGCCAAATCTCCCGGTACATTGTGAACAACCTCAAAGATGGAAGGTATTATCTTTCTGCCTGTCTAGTTATCAACACTGATGTGTTGTGCAGTCTTGTCACTTTCTCTCACCCATTTGCACTTGCACAAGTTTTAACACATGTATTCTCTTAAGGTTTTTACTGAAGCCTATTGATCTTCCCCACCCCTATTATTATTCTTTGTTTTGCCAGATGCCTCATGAATGCAAACAGAATACATGCTCTTTTAATTAAAAAAAAAAAAAAAAAAAATATATATATATATATATATATATATATATATATATATATATATATATATATATATATATATATATAATATTTTTAAAAAATCCACTCGTTTGGGCCTCTGATCTCTTCTTAAACAAGCAGTGATTTTGAAAGTACACTAGTTAGAGACTTCTACAGCATCTGATTGAGGTACCTACACAAAGGGCCTAAAATTGGGACCATTTTTGTGCAATTGATACCAGAGCCGCCAAAAGGAAAAAGGTCTGTGCTCCATGTGCCTATTCATCTGGAGGTGGATGGGCCTTCCTTGTTGTTTCGTGCCTGAATCCGGGACTCGGGGCTATCAACATTGAGGGGTCACATGACTCTGCTCTAGTAGCTCCATGCATTGCTCATATAGTGACCTAGGGAACAGACAGAAATATGTGGGCTGGGGCAGACAAAGATATTTAGGACTGTATGGGGAGTGGACACAAAAGGTGGTCTGGGGAGCAAAAAAAATTGTGTAGGGATCATCTGAAAAAAAAAAAAAATTGGAAGATGAAGTCTTGAAGCAGACAGTGATAGATATGGAGAGTCTGGCGAGCAAAAAAAATAAAAAAATATGGGACAGGCAAAAAATGAAGATATGGAGAATCTGAAGCAGACAAAATATGATTTAACCCTTTGACCGTACTGAGGTGGTTACTATGGCCATTTGGATGAGATTCTTAATTTTTCTTTAAGAATTAAAGGAGGTTGTGTCTGTTGTATCTGTTTCTTGGTCACCAAGCAGCTGGTCTCTAGGGACCACTTATCCATCCTCGCATGTAGCTCTCATTATACACATCGATTAGGCTTCTAGATTACCCCTGGCCTCCATGATGTTTTCACAAGTAAAGTTCTAGTCCTTTTCCTGACAATACATTTGTCAGCTTTTCAATTTGTATTGTGCCCACCTTTTTTCTGTGTCAATTTACTTTATTGTGTGGTGTTGGATAGTAGTATTTCTTACAATTACGGTTATCTCAATAGTGGTTTAGAGGTTTTATTATCGTTAATATTGAGAAGGTACACCCCAATACATTTTGCAGTGGAGGGTCCCCATACAGCATATTTGTTTTGGATTCTCTGGCATGCACATTTATTTATTTTAATCTCTGCTGATAATGGTGTGAACTGGAAATAAATCTCACTCAAACCGATTTCAGTTGTTTGTAGGTCACAATATGTAACAATGTAGTGCAAAAAAAATAAAATAAAAAAAAAATAAATAAATACATATGGTCACCCTTCTAAGAAAAAGTCCTCCCTGATTTGTAAACCAAAGGAGGAAATACATTTTTTTTTTTTTTTTTTTTTTTAAACAAGATAGTGAGTTTCAGAACCTGGTATTGAAGCAGAGTAATTCTAAAGACATTCTATAGAAAAAGCCTGTTGGGTTCCCCTGATGATGTGGTGGAAACCACTGGAGGAGATAATGCTTTACCCCTATAAAGCAAACGTGTGCATAGTAAGCCTTATAGACCGGGGGGTGTCTCAGTCCATGTGCATAACAGGACTGGAAGATTTCCTGCTTGAGGACAAGGATTGAGCTGCACTACTTTAGAATACTGGGATTGGACCCATGTGCCCCAACCGGGCACACCTGTCTGAACCGCTTCTTCCCAGCGGCCAAACAACCGATGTCAGGCCGATTTCGAAGATTTGTTACACGAACACCTTTTCCCAAAGAACATCAGATGACACACAATGCTTTATATGTAATCTGTGGCAGATGAGCTTCACATCTCTTCCCCCCCCCCCCAAGTGGCAGATGAGCTTCACAAAATCCCCCCCCCCCCCTTGACTTAATTCGGGTAACACACAATAGAATACAAACACATAGTCCAACTATCAGATCTGCTAAGGTATTTACATTTACGTCAGTGACTGACAATACAATCGGTTTCACAAACCAACAAATGAAAGCACACAACCCTAGGAACCCTACTTTGAATATAAACAATAACATAGCACACAACGGGTAAGACAATAGGACAGTTGACTCCCATTCTCCCAATACTATCCCAGGTAGCCACTGCGCCCCCCCCCCCCCCCCCCAAATATGTAATGGTCTCAGGCCTGGTGCCACCTTCGATTATGGCTGCCACCCTTCTCCATTTTGTAGTTTGGCCCATGCTTCTATATGGCCAAATAGCCGCTCCCAGTCTTGGCCCCCCAAATCAAAAGAGCCCATGCTTCACAAATGACTGCATTCCGTCACAAATACTGTGCTGAAAATATGAACGCACTTCTCTCAAAGAAATGGCATAATTAAATGACTTACAACAGAGGCCTTGACCATTTTTAAAGGAATAGTGATACCTATAATAAAGTGCAGCTCTGAGTCCTCTTTATTCTAATTGTAGTACATAATGCAATGTTTCAAAGCTAACCATCTAGCAGTTCAACAGCAATTGAATCAGATAGGGTCTGCCTCCCGCTCCTTATGGCCACCTCCCATCAGTTGTGGAATCCGGGTGTGAGGCCGGACGGATCACAGCAAGGGACAAACTTCACTCAGTAAGTATAAGGAAAACCCTGGCCCTCCCCATGACGGAGGAGTACAGGATTTTTCTTTATGCTTACTGAAGATTGTCCCTTGCCGTGCTTCATCCATACCAGACTGAGACGTAGAGTGACTCAGGGAGAAAAGGGGCATGAGGGGATCCTTTCAGGTTAAATTGCGGTTGAACTACAAATATGTTAATATTGAAGGATATCTCTACATGCTAAACATAGAATAAAGAAGACTTGGAGCAGCACTTTATTATAGCCATTACTAGCCCTTTAATTTAAATCTGTGAGCTAGGCCTAAAACTGAGTCAGAATGTAGAGAACCAAAAGGGGTGATATGTGCAATCTTCCATATTAATACCCGCAAAATATAAAATGCGTGTCTAGCAGTGTGTTTCACCATTATAATGTATGACCTGTAGCACAAATGTAATTTGTGTTCTCCTTGTCTCTTTGAATGCCAGAGAGAGTGTATCAGTGCATTGCATTTCCTTGGATACCTCTCTGGGACTCAAAGGGTTTAAACAATACATTTGTGGGGGAAAAAAAACACCTGCTGCAGAACTGTATAAGAACTACACAGGTTTAATACCTTGGAACTTTTATAAACATACATTCCCCTTTTTTGTGTTTTTTTATCTGAACCTCTGATACTGACAAACTGCAGGCAGCTTGACATTCCTGTACTTGAAAATCAAGGCCTATGTGTTAGGAAGAGTGGCAATTCTGGAGCAAATCAACTGCACTATAGTGCTCAAAGATTCCCATTGCTTTAAATTGGACTTTTAACCCCTTGAATGTTGGGTATCTCCAATGAATTGGAAGCGATCATTCAGAGGGTTAAAAGCCCCCACTTAAATAAAATGCTTTGTACCCTGTGGTACATTTTGTTCTGCCCAAGACTTTTCAGTCCTTTAGGCTTTTAAATTCTTGTTTGTCACCGAAAAAAAACAAAAACAAATTTTTTAGCTTCATCTGTCTTGTAGGTGTGTTCTGTTAAACAAGGTACAATGTTTATGGGGGCTATTGCCTTTTTCAGAAGTAAATGATCCTTTCTTGTATTGTAGACGAGTTATTATAGTTATGGAGATGGAGGTGCTGAAGCCTGCTGATGCGGTTTTGGGGAAGATTGGCAATCCTCAACCTTACAATGATGGTACAGTAACTAACTTTTTACTTTTAATGTCCCTTGTTTCCCTCGATTTAACATTTTGGGCTTGGCCAAGTACATATAATTTGCTCATGCTAATCTTGTTCAAACTGTCTGTTTAATAGTGAATGCCGTGTTGGGGGGGTGGGGGGTTTCTGCATATTGCTCTGCAATACTTTAGAATCCCGCTGGCATTCAGAAGTTTAATCACTTTGTGAAGGGGTTCATGCGCAAGTAGCACTTATCTTGTTCTCCCAGCTAGCATCTGTGGAAGCAGGAGAGAATGTTTCTCCACATAGCCTACTAGGATGCCTAGGGCTGTTTAATTTTAAACATGTTTCTTGTGAAGTCAGCCATGTTTCCACAGTCTGCTTGTAGTTGGCGATCTAAGACAATACATAAGTATGTTCCTTCACTTTTTCTATTCGGGGAACTGTACCTGAGCCGTTCAGTTCCCCTACTTCTTGCAGACACTATAGGTATTTCTCTGAGACACCAGATACTAGAATGAACAATCCATGGTCTGCGGTTTAACCACTTTGATGCTAGAGAGAGAGCACTTCAGTATACAAAATAAGATAGTTTTATGACTTCTGCTTCAGAACATTTTGATATTTTTGCTGGGTGTATAGGATATTTTAAGGTGTATGTAACTCCTTTATCATCTTAGGTATTTCCCCTTTAAACGCTGTGCTGTAACAAGTACAGTCAAAGGGTAATAACAGAGCCTTTTCATAAAGATACAGAAGCAATTCTAAAGCAAGCCAACAGCTATGTAGAGAACACATGAAAAGTCTCTTAAATTTGTCTTTTAAAACTCCTGAACTTTAGAGGGGTCTCTAATGCATTGCAGAGTAATTTGTTGGAGATCTCTAGCATTCACGGTTTAAAAAGCCCTTTTTAATAGACATTTTTTGGGAATTTTTTTCATATGGTGCAGTTGGTTTGTTCAGTTTCACCCGTTTATCCCATTACATATCTAGAAATAACTGTCACAATGTTAGTGTGTAATTCCTTTTTCTCTTTTGTCCAAAATGGAATACAGGTCCATGGGAGGAGATCTTCCTTCCTTGGAAAGGCTGGAACATTTCAAGACAAGGGCCTAGATGCACTAAATGTCAATGTGGTGTCAGTATGGTATTGTCGATGTGCTCGAATCACACCGACAATTCGATCTGCACAAACATCGACATATTCACAAAAATTGTCTTATGGAAGGGGAGGGTTGGAGAAGGTCCCTATTAGCAGCATACAGGATTTTTGAAGTGCTGTTGGTGTGGAAGGGATCTCCTCCCCAACACTACCACAACTCTGAACAGTATTCTCTAATCTTCCCTACCCGGCTGGTAGGGGAACACAGAGAAGGCTTTCATCACCATGGACAGCATTGAATGCCATAGGGATTTGCACTGCTCACCCCTGTGGCATTCAAAGGGTTACAATAAACAGAAATAATACACCAAGCACTACACAATGTCCCCGCCCCCTCCCCCTTTAGTATGTTGACATATATTGCATATATTCAACAGAACTAACTCCATCTGACATTTTATTTGACACTTAACCCTTTGAGTACCAGAGAGGTAAGAAAGCATTGTTTAGCATGTTTCCTACCTTGCCTGTGTGTATGTATGTATGTATGTGTGTATATGTATGTATGTATGTATGTATGTATATGTATATGTGTGTGTGTGTGTATATATATATATATATATATATATATATATATATATATGTGTGTGTGTGTGTGTGTGTGTGTGTGTGTGTGTATATATATATATATATATATATATATATATATATATATAATATAAATAGTGTTTGTTTAACATTAATAATATAAAAATTGGACCTCAAGGGGGGTATCATGACCCCTCATGACACCCCCCTTCCCCCCAACATGAGGCCGACAAATTACATTAAGCGCAAATAAGCTATGTGAAACATAGCTTATATGCGCTTTTATGCTGATCGTAAAAGATCAGACCTAAAAGAGTGGCACCAGGACCCCTTCTGATAGTCCCTATCCAAAAGAATAGATGATCCATGGGGCGACCCCAAAGGCATTTACAGCCTTCTTGATGCTGCCGGCTTTACAGCCACCCGCAGCATCAAGCTATCAATGAATGAATGAACCTGGTCATTGGGTTCATTCAAGGTAAACGGAGAGCTGCGCTTCCATCATTGAATCAGTCACCGGGGTCAAACTCGGTGACCAGCTCAATGATCAGAGAGCGGGGCTGCTTTCTAAGAATGAACTTGGGGACAGGGTTCATTCAATGAAGGGAGCGCTTAGATAGAAGTAAAAGCCACATTTTTACCCCGGTGACTGATTCAATGATGGGAGAGCAGCTCTGTTTACCTTGAATGAACCCAGTGACCGGGTTAATTCATTCATTGAGAGCTTGATTCTCCGGGCAGCTGTAAATGCCTTTGGGGTAGCCCCATGGATCATCTATCCTTTTGGATAGATCATCCATGGTAAGGGGGCTATCAGGAGGGGTCTTGGTGCCCCCTTTGAGGTTTGATCTTTTACTATCAACATAAAAAGCGCATATAAACTGTTTCACATAGCTTATATGCGGCGCTTAATGTAATTAACGGCATTTGTCAGCCTCATGTTAGGGGGGTGTCATGAGGGGTCATGATACCCCCCTTGAGGTCTAATGTTTATTAATGTTAACCACTTATTTATTAAAAAATGTGTTTAACACACACACAGGCAAGGTATGCAGTTCATACCTTGCCTATTAACCCTTTGGGTACCGGAGAGGTAGGAAACACATCCTAAGCAATGCTTTCCTTCCTCTCTGGCACTCAAAGGGTGAAGTGTCGAATAAAAGACAGGTTCGTCTACTAAATGTCAGTCCCTGAGGGGAATGTGGGATGAAGTTAGTATGTCGAATATATGCAATATATGTCGACATGCTAAGGGGGGGGGGTTGTCGAAGGTGCGGGGGGACATTGTGTAGTGCTTGGTGTACTATTTCTGTTTTTTGTAACCCTTTAAATGTCACAAGAGTGAGCAATGTACATCCCTATGGCATTCAATTCTGTACATGGTGCTGAAAGCCTTCTCTGTGTTCCCCTACTGGCTGGGTAGGGAAGCATAGAGAATGCTGTTTAGAATGTCGTAACTCTCCCTGCTATTACTCCATAGGAGAGTACAGGGGAAATCCCAGCTATGACAGCCTGAGGCAGGTGAAGTGGAGACTGTGAACTCCGGCAGCAGAGGCTGCTATTGGAGTTTACTGAATGAGTCGAAGTGTCACATTATGATATCAGTACACCCCCTTGCATATGAATGTATCTGATTATGCTTCATTTCCATATGGAAATAAGCAATTGTTGATTCGAAGAATAAAAATTCATAGACATGGTGAAGGCATGTTTGATTGTCGATGTGGGTATTTTTTTGTCGGTGTTCTGGTGAAGTGATGTCATAGACACTTTGTGAATACTGAGGATGTGCCTACGACACTGCTCCGACAGAACATCGACATTCATAGCCCTCTTCTACCTTTAGTGCATCTAGGCCAAGGTCTTGAAGGTGGAGCCTTCCCTTCCCTTGTCAGGCTAGCCCTGCCCCTGCCTTTCCAGTTTTTATTTGTTCCTGGTAGAGTGAATGGGTTTGAAACATTGCTTCTTAGTTTTTAGCTTATTTTTTATTTTCTTATTAGCTATGGTAGTTTTACAATTCCCCCATTAGGAATATTACCAGTCCTGGAGGACTGACCAGAGTACATGTACTGTTGTGGACCCTTGCAGGCCTGTGGAGAGAATCTTTCAGCCCAAGTTTCTCTTACCCAACTGGCTCTCTGGAGCTCTGTTTCTTCATAATGGTAACCTGAAGACAGAAGTTGACTGAGTAACCCTTTGAGTGTCATAGTCCACTTGGTCCCCCTTCCCACAGGGGTTGTATAGAAGTCTTGAACTCCTGCACTCTTTCTAGGTATTCCTATTAATGTTTTGGCACACGGATAGCTGCATTTAGGGTAGTTAACCCCTTCCCTGCTGGTTTCACTGTGTTTGGGGCTTTTCCTGGGTTTTTCTTTTAGTGTTAAGCATTATTACCACCCCCACATGTGCCCTAGGGTCTTTTGGGTGTTTTGGTAACTTTTCAGAAATGTTGAGTTTTTGATGCGTGTTGCCTGTAAGGCGAGCTTCTCACCACAGCCGCACTTTCTCCTGGACGGAGGTTTGGGAACTCAGTCAATGGGTGGAAACTCGTGTTCGGGATATCTCTGCAGTCCACATCCCAGGAGTGGAAAACATGGTCTCACTTTCTCAGCCTTCAGGATCTGGATCCAGGAAACTGGGAACTCAACCAGGTGGTAGTTGAACAAGGCAATGGATCCCATAGGATCTGGTTCATTTTACAAGTGTTGTGCTGCCAGGGATGTCTCCTCTGTTCTTTCTCCTCCACATGATTTTGTCTTTTTTACAAAATAGCATGAACAGTGGTCTCAGCCTGAGTTCTGTCAAGAGTTTTATGGAAGAGCACTGAAAGCCGAAGAGTATTGCTCTTACCAAATGTTAAGACCTTTGTTCAAGAGGTGGGACACACCTTCCCCTACTTTAGGGATGACCCACTTTCATTGGTTCCCTTCCTTGTTTTGAGGCTTAGTGCCTCTGATTTTTTTTTTTTTTTCACATCAACCAGGTAATTGTTCTTCCTTCATTTTTGTTCTGATAGTCCACCAAACAGGAGCAGGATCTCTGATGCTTTAAATATTAAGTGCATCTCACACAGCCTTTTAAAAAGGCAGATTCTCTGTCATCCTGGATTGCTCTAGAACAGGTCAGACTGCATCCAAAGTCCCCTAAATCTTGGCTCAAGGCTACCATTTGGCAAGCGTATTTGATCATAAAGAAATCTGTTCCTTTCAGGGTCACAGATCAATCCACCAAATATATTTGGAAACTGCTAGGTCTGCAAGAACTGGGCCTCTGTTTAACAGCCATGCAAGGCATCAACGTGGTCCTCCTTGCATGCATTCAACAAATACTGTCAGTACACTGGACTTGACTGAGGCCAGCTTTGATAGGAAGGTCCTTCAGTAGTTATGCCTGTTAAAGGATTCTTTTTCTTAGCTCTACATCCTGTTCAGTAGTATAGATCTCTGTTAGCTCTTGCTTGGTTGTTTGCTATGTCTATACGTTGTCCTTTGACACCTGAAGTAACAGGATGATATTTTAGTCCTCTGGAATACTGGTGGCCTTCTGTGGGTAGAGACTTTCTCATTTCCTTCCCAGGGATCGTTATAGGTGTTTTTGTTATATCCCCATGATTCCTTTGTTCCAAATTGGATGTGAAACAGGTAAAATCTGTTTCCTTACACTGCAGATTTGTCCTTTGGTACTTTCTCTGTGCCACTTTGCTATAAATTAATCTGGATAGGCAGGTGTTGAGCTGGAGAAAGAGGGAATGTCTGCCTCAACAACCCTCTTTAAATGCTCTGCATTCTGGAAGAGGGGGACTCATACTCATGGATCCCAAGTTCCATACAGACTAAAGAGAAGCTTTAATGGCAGGTTCAGTAAAATCTTATTTTCTCAGTCCGTGTGGAACACAGGACATTCCTTTCAGAGAGTGTAATAAGGCTGAGGTCTGAGAAAGGGTGTCATTTTAGTTCTCTGGTTTTGTGACCACCATCCAGTCCTATTTATCATTTTCATTTCTTTTACATATTTGCTATACAGAGGATGCTATAACTGGGTGTTGGTTACGTAGAGCTGTGAGGCAGTTTTTTGCCTCCAGAGACCAATGTTCTGCAAGTGCTCCTCCTCTTAGAGGAAGCTACTTTACCTCATGGTTCCTGGAGAAAAGGATTTATTGGTAAGTACACAAAAATCTCCTTTTTCTTCCTTAAACTTTTTAGGACCAGAGGGGCTTTCTTTAGTTATATGTAATCTACATTGTTCATACTGTGCTTATTCTTGGTTAAGTAATGGAGGATAAGGTATCTCTCTCTCCCCCCCCCCTCCCCCCAAGGAGCCCTGAAAGGGGAGACAGTTTCGGCCTGTCTGCACGCTGAATCAGTGACCCCTCCGGCATTAGAACTACCCACCCGCAAGCCTGTAGTGACTCAAGATATTTGCCACCTGTTCAGAAAAATGATTAGGCCCATTAACCTCATTTACAAGTTGGATAGAATTGTCAGATGCGTGCAGTGAATTTTATTTGTTTAGCAGTCAGTATTCCTGCCACTGTTCCTGGCAGTTTAATGAATGTGATTATGTATTGATTCTGAACCCCACGATAACTCATCTGAGATTGTTCTGTCTACGTATTTCTACATCTGTTGTTCAGAGCCATCTGCTTGCTTGATAAATGTTATAGGAATGTATCATTTCATGTGTTTCTTTTGAAATAGAATATGACGTAGTTTAACATGTTATTAGTACAAGCAGTTCCTTTTTAGTGTGGATAGTGACACCTTGCTTATAAATGTTCCTTTAAAGCACCGTTATAAAGTTTAGCCCTTTTGAATAAACTTTTAAATTCATCCTGGATATTTAGTCCAAGGAGAGAGACTTGACTATTGCTGGAAGCTTTTTCAAACCGAAGCAGGCAGTGTGCATCAGCCTACTTAACGCTTTAAAGGTATAGTAATGCTTAACTGTGAAAAGAGTATACTGCAAGATTTATCCTGCTGAGTAAAACATGGGTTCTTCCTTCCCCTGTTGAGATTTTATTCAAAAGTTATTGCAGTCCAAACGCCTTTTTTTTTTTTTTTTTACTTCATTATTTTCATGACCTGAAATGTAATGTCGCTATTGCTATGGTCAGTTGACTGAAAACCTCCATATGGTTGCTTAGCAACAGTACCGCTGTACAATTTCAGGTTATGGATTTACTGAACCCAAAAAAATGTGTGCTTGCGCTGCAGTAACTTCTGCATAAAACATCTATTAACATTGGGAATATCCACAATTTAGCAGTTTAAACCATATTAAGCATTGCTCTCCCTTTAAGGACCAGGTCCATTCTAAAGACTTATAGTAGAACTTTCACTCTCTATAAAGTTACCCTCCAATAATTAGGCATATGGTGACTAGATTCAGAATAGTGCTATTACCTCTCATAATTACCCAGTGCTGAAGTAATCCTTTGTCTTTGGAGACTGACGGCCAGGCTTCTTGCTTTAGTGCAAGTCTACTTGCCTGCACCCTCAGTCCCTTCCGGTACCTTAAGGCGCAGTGCCTCCTAGAGGAGACCAGGACTGACAGCACCGGTGCAAGACGTCTCTAAGACAAGATGTCTGTGCCGATACCTGGTTTCTGGTCTCTGAAGAATAAGTATTACTTCAGAACCGGGTACTTATGAGTGCTAATAGCACTATTATGAAGCTAGTCGCCATATGTCTAATTATTGGAGGGCGATTTTATAGAGAGTGAAAGTTCCGCTTTAAGATCACCACGTTCACTAATAAGTGTGAGGTACTGCTAGCAACTTTCATGTCCACTTCCATGGATATGATATCCAGGACTGACTGAAGATGTGATCTGTGGAACAAACTCACAAGTACAAACTTCGTAAAGGCAATTAGGATTTTCTCTCCATAGGAAGGTAAGTGGAATGTCTTCCTTTAAAAAGAAAATGGAAAATGAATTTATTTGTAAGCCTGTGTTGTAGCTGTATACATTGTTTTGCTTCTATTATGTGTAGTGCTGAGAATTTCCTTGCCCCTGCAGTTAAGTTAGAGCAGATGGTTTGAAGGGAAATTGTTAAATATATTGATTTGTTTTACATCTCTCCAGGCTGTGTTCCTGGTTAACCCTCTGAATGCCATACCTGGGATTTGTCCTAGTTTTGCGGTTAGACTGTTATTACCAATTAGATATATTGTGTGTGTGTGTTTGTTTTTTAACATCTAGAATAGTAGAGAGGGCTTTAACGCATTCTTTTGCAATGCCTCAGGAGGTTTCAGGACTATCCTAGATCTCAAGTTTCTGAATCTGTTTCTAAGACACAAATTTCAGAATGGTTTGCTCTTCAGACTGTCAGCAGGGTTTCATTGAATGAATTCAAACCTGGAGCTTGTTAGCAGTCTGATCTAGATCTCCCTGGTGAGAAGGTGCGGGAATAAATATTTCGGACTTTGCTTGTCTATCAGTGAGTGAAGGCATTTCAGTCAGTTAAGTTCTGCTTGGTTTTGTGGGGTGGACACAGATATTCAGTATCTATGTGTAAAGAGCGCAAACACAAGAAAGAGAGGAGAAAACAATGGGAAAATCCTCTAAGTATAGTAATTTAACCCTTTGAGTGCCAGAGGGGTACTCAACGCATTGCAAAGCAATGTTTTGTGTACCCCTGTGGCACTCAAAGGGTTAATAAAAAGATATAAAAATCACAATGCCATAAAACCCCTCTTCTCCCATTGCACTTACACAGAGCCCATCTTGAGCTTAATGCATCTCTGGGGTCCCTTCCCCTTGTACGCCTCGTAACTGTTTTCAGTCTCCAGGTGCGTAATCTGCTGTTGAATGGTAATCCACTGGCTGCTTTGCTGTGGTAAATTTCCAAGACTTCCAGATGTTTGATGTTGCAGAATAGTTACAAGTAAAGTCCTTAACACTATGTAATCACTGCATGTAAAGTACTCCATGGTTCTTGGCTGATTAGCCCGTTAAAGTGTACAGTTTCAATGTGGCGTACCTCGTGTAGAGGAACGCCGCCGGAGTCAGCGCTATGAGATAGTCTAAAGTGCTGCACTGGAAGCAAAGAGTCTCACTTGGGGCGGGGAGGGACCCCAGCACTAGGTTTACAATGTGGGAGGGGGAAAGACCAATTGAACCAACACGTGTCGTGGACTCACAGGTCCACTTAATCAGGGAAAAAGATGAATTGAGGGTGGGTATGTACAGGCTGCTCTGAACATCCTAAGAACCAGAAGCTCACGATACCGCCTCTGCATATATATGGCTCACCTGGTATAAACCCCAGGACTGTTACCTCCTCTGTATCTCTGCCAGTCCTCAATCAGGATTCAATTCCACCAAATCGTAGGGTTACTAGAGCTCATAAGAAGCACAACAAAGCCCCCACAAAGTTCCAGAATACGCACAGGGGAAATATAGTTGCAGAAGAGAGGTCTAAATAACCAAGGCAATATATATATAAAGATATATTTAAAATAAAAAAAGCAAACACTGCACTCAATATAAGATTACAATAATGTGTAATCAATATGCTTGTCACAAAAAAAACTATTCATTTCCTAACGCTTATTACTATTTCGAGCAATTTTTTTTCTTGCTAAACTGCTCTTGACAACATAACAGATGTTATAGTTTTTTTTTTTTTTTTGTTTTGTTTTTTGTGATATGCATATTGATACACTATTGTAATCTAATCTTGGATTAAATGGAGTGTAGTTTTTATAAAATATATACTTTACAGAGACCTTCAGTAGCTTGTAAATTTTTTGCATATTGCATTGGTTATTTAGATCTCTTTTGCTAATATATTTCCCCGGTGGGTATTCTGGAACTTCGTGGGGGTTTGTTGTGCCTCTTGTGAGCGCTAGTAACCCTATAAATTGGTTCTCTTGATTGGAGAACCGGCAGAGATACAGAGGAGGTAATTGGGGTTTATACCAGAAGAGCCATATATACTCAGAGGCAGTATTGTGAGCTTCTGGCTCATGCGAGTACATCTTATACAGCACGAGGTGAAACTGTGTCTACAGTCAAAATATTACACTTGGAGGACATTCTGTGCTGTCTGTTTACTTTCTTGAACTGGAAAGCCACCTTGTACCAGCAACAGTCTAAGATGCTGGCACTAGATCCTGGCAGAGTGTGGCCCTATGCACTGGAGGACTTGGCTGCCGGGGGGGGGACAGAGCTAGAAAAGGACTTTTTTGCCTTTCTGTAAGGCTGATCTTGCACTCCAGTGGTGGAACTTGGCCACAGGATTTGCTCCACCTAAGCATCTGAACATGGGCTGTTAGACTTGTTGCCCAGAAGGGTCCCTAAAGATGCTTTTTACTGGACAAGGTCTTTGGTGTTGACTTGAGTCTGCAAGCTGAGGACATGTTGGCCAGTGGATCTGCTATTCCTGCTGGATGTATATGGGGACAGTCCAAGTGACTGTCCTCAAAGGATAGGAGGCCAAATCACAATCCTGGGTCCCCAACCTTCCATTCTTTAACAGTGCCAGTGAGCCCTGCAGTGGAAAGACAATTGTGGGTGGAGAAAACAAGTGGCCAGTGAGAGTTGTTGAAAGTCAGGAGACCTGGAGGTAGCTGTCATCAGGATCCAAGGGAACCCCAAACTTCTGCAGAAGTTAGGGAGTAAATCCAGACATGGGGGCATCTTCCTGGAAGGAAAGCCATATGACAAATAGCCATGCACCCTGTTTGATTTCAACTGTGCAGAGTTTTGAGGCATTGTGACAGTGGAGATGTTTGAAAGTGGTACTTTGGATTCAGACATCAGTACCTTGGAAAAGAATCCCAAAATACTGCCGCTGTCACTTTAACACTTGTCCAGACCCCGGTAAGGACACATGACAACTTGCTGACAGATTAATAGTGATTATGAACCCGCCCTGCTAGCATCTTTGCATATTCTGTGGGACGGAATCTCCTCAGATGCTTCTTTATGCTCTGCTTGTAATTCTCCTCCACCACACTGGCATGTGTGGTCAGTGCACCACACAGTATGAAATTGATGGAGACAAACTGCCTCATCCTAACATCAACAGAGTGGCTATCATGTGGCGGCAGAGGTAATGATGAACGAGGTGGATTGGCAGAAGATGTAGTTACCCTAGAGGAAGGAGGTGATGGCGAGCTAGTTTAGATCATCATGGAACTTCCAGTCTCTGCCTGGGTTTCTCTATTCTTCCTCCTCTTTGATCGCTGCCTCGCCTCTTGTTGCCTTTCTGGAGAGTCAGTGGGCACAGCAACAGCGGTGCTTGATTTCTGTGATGGGCGTTTGTCTTTAACATGTTTGACATAAATGTCATGGTGTCTTTCATGTGTGCTATCAGAGCGGGTGTGCCAAGGCGCGTTCCCTCCTTTCCCCTTCACACTAAAATGTCACAAATTGTGCACAGTGCCATTGGTGATGACTGCACTGTGCCTGCCCCAAGAGAAAAATAGTCCCAATACCATGAGTTCAAGGGGCAGGGATAGGGAACAAGTGGAGAAGAATGGTCTCTCTTTTTCTTGTCCTCCTCATTCCCCTTTACTGTCTGTGCTGGCAGCGGATGATGTTGCTGCTACTGCCTCAGAATCTGCACTGCAACTAGGAACAGGATTCTTTCTACTGCTGGCCAGTAGAACCTGTCCTAGTCCTGCATCACTTGTTTACCCCATTCCCACTGTGTCCACGGTGGTCTGTGGCACACTAGCTCTCTCCTCGGCACCCGGCTGCCCTTGGAACTCAGCAGCAGAAGGAATTAGAGCAGTTGCAAATTCCAAAAGCTCATTGCTAGTTGTGGTAATGCCCATACTCATCCCTGTCTCCCATTCTTTCTCAGTTTGGGCTAAAAAGGCCATCCATGTCTCTTCCACCCCTACTTCTCCACCGCCATAATCCTCATCATCATCACCACCACCACTAGTCCCTACGTGCTGCTGCTGCTCTGTTATAGGCATCTCACTGCTGCTTGGAGGAGGTGATGAGCAGTGTGACAGAGGGTCCCCTAATGTCAAACTTGGCATTTCTTCTTGACCTGAAGAAGGTACAGGCAGCTGATCTGTGCTCCTGCTGATGCTGGTGGTATTAATTCTACGCCTGCTCTCCCTCAACACCAGTTCTGGCCTCTTCAGGCCTACAAGGCAATGCGACCCTTAAATGGGCAATGTTTTAATATCACCTTTTTGATGCGGATGCCATTCTGATGTCACCCTTTTGTTGATCGCCATATAGGTGGCGACATATCAATAGTATATCGCCTTATAGTCCCAAGATGGCCCATAAGGGCTTTGTTTACACTCCTAATTTAGATGTCTCCAACTCAACCATGGGAAATTTGAGTTTCTCAGGGTTTCTTCCACAACTTCAGATTCTTGAAATTAACAGCCTGGAATTTGAGCAGCAGTCTATAAGAAATAAAAGCCTTTCATATGCTGTAACCAGAACAGTAATTACCGGAAGAAAAGCTTTTACGTCTAAGGTGTACTGCAGGATTTGGACCACCTTTTCTCTTCCCCTTCCTACATTTCTACTCTTATCTTCCTTTATTCCCCATCCTGCCACTTACGATAAGCCAAAAACCGCAGTCTCTGGGATCCTTTTGTGTCTACAGCCCTCTTACCTATGAAACTTTTTATTCCATTGTTCATTTTCTGTGGAATGCTCTGCTCCTCAACCACTGCACCTCTTGCTGTCTTCAAATCACATTTTAAATTATGCCTCAACAAATCTTCGACAATTTACTTAATTTGTGTCCCCTACCCCAACCAGAATGTTAGCACTATTCTGCACTTGACCCTTATGATCTCTGCATGTCTCCCATTTCCACTATAGATTGTAAGCTTTTATGCAGGGACATCACTTCATGTTCCACTTTGCAAAGCACTTGTAACCCTGTAGTGTCTAAACCAGTGTTTCTCAACATTAGTCCTCGGGGCACACCAACAGTTACCTGTTGGTGTGCCCTGAGGACTGGAGCTGAGAATCACTGGTCTAAACCCTTAAATTGTAAAGTGCTGATTTCAGACTTTCACCTTAACCAAGGCATTGTACTAATCCTGCTGAAACCTAAAAGAATAAAGAGAATTGTTTTCACAATTTGTATTTATCTATTTGTGAAGGACAAATTCCAGGAAATATGACCTCTTCATCCACAATTAGGCAAGATTCAAGATGGGTTTAGGAATACAGAATACCTGGATTAAACACTCCTTTAACCCTTTGCAAAGCAATGCGTTCTGTACCCCTCTGGCACTCAAAGGGTTAAAATTAAATTTAAAACTCCACCTGAGCAAATTGAACCTCGTGGGCCAGCAAAGTGTCTCCGCCCTGGCAGAAATCTGTACAATTGCCACCTGAGCTCCAATCTAATTCCTAAAACACTACAGCTAAAGCGAAGTTTGGAAGAAAGGTGCTGCAAGCAGTGGTTTGCCAATAAATCGTAGGATGGTGTGTGTGTGGTGTTTTTGTTGTGGTTTTGTTTTGTTTTGTTTTTGTTTTTCCTTCCTCCCCCCTGCTGTATATGATACTGCTCTTGGAAGTTCTATTCTTATTCCTGTGAAGAGGGTCACCTAAAGGAAGAAACGTATCTGACAATATTTCCTTTTCTTCTGAGTTCCTCTACAGCATACCTAACCCTCAGCAGGTAAACTTCTTCCGTTTTTGGGGTAGGCGAGGGAAATCAAGATTTGTGGTAGATAGTTCATCCTCATTCTGCTGAAGTAACCGCTCCAGTCTTTCACATAGAAAAAAAAAATGGCTAGAAAGTGGAGTTTTTTTTGGGTTCAATAAAACCTGAGTTAGGAGGTAGGAAAAAGATGTGGCAATGATCCATAAGGTGACCTATCAAAACAAGCCGGTCTCCTTTCACCTGTCGATAGTAGGTTTCTCTGGTTAGTTATATACAGCGGAAATCAAGCCCATGCTAAAATGTTGTGGTTTCTCTTGGGTTGAGCAAATTAAAGCATAACAGGTTAAGAGGACAAACCACCCCATACTTTTATACTATAGGTAGAAAATCCTAATGGTCCTTGAGAATTTTGTCCTTGTGCTTTGATCCAGGAGATACCATAGATTGATATCATGTCAGTGAAGGCATATATGACTGTTGCTGGCAGTCTTTCCAAACTAGAGAACATGATTCCAATTAAGCCATTAACCCTTTGAGTGCCAGTGGGGTACACAACTCATTGCTTTGCAATGTAGTGCACACTTCTCTGGTACTCCAAAGGTTAAAAGGATTTGGTTATCACGTACAGTGAGCAGAGTTTGAGTCCAGCAGTCCTGCTTTTGACTATTATGTCTGCCTCCATGGACATGAAATCAAGGACAGACTTGAGATGCTTCTTGAACAAAGGTACAATGTCAAAAATAAAGGAGGTCATTGGGGTTTTCTGGTCATAGAAAAGGAAGTGGTGGTGGGTGGGATCACTAAGACGTGTTGGTTTTCCTTTTTCGTTCTACATTTCTGGCATATAGATGGAGCCGATGCACCCCTCTATTTTAACTTTATAAAATAAATTCATTGTGTGGTTTTTCTATGTCTGTTAATATAAAATGAAGCCTAACTGCCTCCAAGTGACAAGGTGGAGGTGATGAGGCTTCATTAAAGGATAACGAACACTGCCTCTTGCCTTGCTATGGCCAGAAAATCTTAGTGGCGCTACAAATTGTCCTACCTTTGGTTAAGAAAACTTCTGCATTCTGTCCTGGATGTTATGTCCATGTAGGCAGACATGCCATTTACTTGTAGTTTGTTCAAATTAAAGCAGGCAAAGTTCAAAAGCCTCCTTAATGCTTTAAGGGTCAGAGGTGTGTGCAGTGCTTTGAGACTCAATGCAATGCACACAGACCTGTTCTGTAAAGATGTGATCGAAGTTTGTGGTGGTCCTAGCAATTGTCCTGTTTGCCTCCATGGATACTCAGGCCTGATTGAGGACATTTATCTTGAACAAAGGCACATGGGCAGAAGTCTTGGGTTACCTCTCTGCCACTCAAAGGATTAAGGTCTTCTGACTGTGGTAAGCTGGGAGGGAGGGGTGATTTGTTTCTAGTATGAACTGTGCAGTGCTGCAACACACCTAAGTTCAAATCCAATATATATAGAACTAGTTGAAGAGCCCGTTACATGGGCCACAGTGCCACTGCCAGCTGGTCGCAGACCAGTCATGCACAGTAGCGACTGCCCGCTCAGCGGCTGATAGAGCTGGGTGCTCCTTTGGAGCGCCTTGCTCTGTATTGGCCTAGTCATGGGCAATCTCTACTGCGCATGACTGCAGCACCCGAAGCAGTCTCTACTGCGTTATAAACTTTCTAGCGAATTATAATATAGGATGTCATCTGGTATGCAGAAGGTTAATAGCAGTTTTGGTGTTTTTCAGGCCAAGGACCTCCACAACCACAACCTGTTGCACCTGCACCCGCGCCAGCTCTCAGCAAACCACTAAACAATCCAGGTGAGCATTTGCTAGTGATTAGAAATTAAAGAATGAACACCTTATATTGACGACCTCCATGTATTTTGCCCTTGTGCAATCAGTCGCATGCCATGTTCATGGAGGCAGATATGACTGTTGCTGGGAATCCCCCCCCCCCCCCTCCGCAAGATGAAGTGGAGTGCTTGAGACAACTTAAGCCTTTAAAGGAACACTAACACTTAAAATGAACTCGGGATAAGTTAATTTAAATAACCTGTACTACTTGCTAGCAGCTATAAAATTTATTTTGATGCTTAAGATCTAGTCTTTTATATGCTTTGTGGGAGAAGACATTCCTGCTTTTTCAATCTCTCCTATTGATTGTCCAGAATAATTGGTGAATGGGCCAAGATAAGAGCCTTTCTGAATACAAGAGCAGTTGGCACTAATCAGTCATTTGACTTATTTCTCATTGCAAACATTACAAATGCTGTCTGAACAGGACAGTTTACACATGCGTTAAAGGATGTAACATGAATAATTAAATTTTTACATACGCTAGCTGTAAATGTGATATTTAGTTACGCAACCAAATTGTTTTCATGGAATCCTTGTGTTAGGTGTGCGCTTCTGAACCCCTCAACACAAATATATACGTAATATAAATATCTATATATATCTATATATCATATATATATATCTATCTTAGTGCTTGGTAAAACACACCCAGGGGTGGTAGTAAGGAGGAGTTACCGCTCCCATTGGGTGATTCAATGGGGGCTTGATTTTCACACCTTCGGCCACTGCTGTGGGTGTGAAAATCATGCAGGGAGTTGGGCCGCCCCCACTATCCAGGCCGCCAGACACTATACAGCTGAAAAAAAAAAATGACCGCCACTTCCTACACCACAGACACACACACACGCCACATGCCCCCCACACACATGCCCCCACCACCACCACACATGCCCCACACACATACAGACACAAGCCACACAATTTTAGCTTAATTAAGTCCCCATCTGGCGACTAGCTGCTTAGTAGTGCTAGTCACCAGAATTTATTACCTTATTTAAATGATTTAAGCTTTCTTCCATGGGTGACAGGCAGAACGGAGCGTGGGCATCTTGCCATAGTGACATCCGCGCACATATGCTGTCAGTCCCAGCCGGGTCTAGGAAGCGTTGCTAGCCAGCTCCAAAAGGGACTGGCTGAGCAGGCGCTCGGACGTCACTATGGCAAGATGTCAACGCTCCGTGCTACTATCCGCTATGGAAGAAAGCATAAATCTATTAAATAAGGTAATAATTCTGGTGACTAGCGCTACTAAGCAGCTAGTTACCAGATGGGGACTTAATTAAGCTAAAGATTTTGTGTGTGGTAGTTCTGCTTTAACCTTGTTTTCAACCATCGTCTAAATAGTTTTATTCCTGCACCCCTTTCCAATAATCTCTTGAAGGACAGCGACAGAGACTAGTGCCCAGTCACATGCAAAAGAATGGAATCTGTTTGACACCAATACAACCCTAATATGGATTGCCTAATTCAGGAATCTAAATGGATGCAATTCTGGATCATCGAACTGTACCAAAAGGGATGGCGGGGTGGGGGTGGATTCTCCAAACTTATACGATTGTATAAAAGTGGCGGTAGAACAAAGTGTATAAAATGGCTCAAATGAATGTTGTGGAACATATAACCACTTTTACACCAGCTGTGACAGAATAAAAATTTAAGAGCAATTTTTTTAAGGTGTTACAAGTATATAAAAGCACAAATTTTGCTAAAATTTATGGTGCAATTTGCAAACAAATTGTACGCCACTACAACATGGTCTGTTTGATTCAATAACTGTTGAATAAGGAGTCCAATTTATACATTCCCATTATTGCGCTTTAGATTACTATATTGCACAGTTCTTTTGATTGCTTTCATACATTTTCTTCCCCTCCCCAACAGCTGAGGGATGATGGGAATAGAAGCCCCACAGCTGACAGTCCTCTATATCTCTGCTTTTTAAGACTGAAACACAGCAAATTCTTCTGTTGTATTCCTTTAAATGGATAGTAAAACTTAAAATGTAAAAAAAAAAAATATGTTGTAGGGTTTATGTCCCCGAATAAAACACCATCCTATGGACTGCTCTTGTCCATAGACCATGAATCTCCATAGGATGGTGTAGCAACAGCGCCACTGTAAATTTTCAGGCCACTGTGATATTGCATCTAAAAAAATTCAAGTTTGAGCTGTTGTAATTTTTTAATAAAATATCTCAGTATTGGGAGTACCCTTGTTTTATTCAGGGACATAAACGCTACAACATATATAATTTTTTTTTTTTTTTTACATCTTAAGTGTTAATATCCCATTAAACCCTCATAAAGCTCAAAAGAAGGGACTGTAAATTGTAATTCCATAGTACAAAAATAATTTAAACATTCATTTTAACTATTTTCCCTTGAGTCCTAAATCACAGGTGTATTTATTTTGAGATCTAAGGACATTCTATTGTGCATCATTGATTTGGGGAGGGGGTTATAAAAACAGAGGAACACTCAATAACTCCTATTATAAAGCTTAGAATTTCTTATTAACTATTTGCCCAGTTCATACTTTTTTGTCTTTCTAGGAACTCAGAATGTCTTAAGTGTAGAAAGAATTTATATAATTTATATTCATGAATGCATATTTGACTTGCGTGAATTGATTTCAAAGTGCTTGGACCGTCTTTGATTGACAGATATGAAAAAGGTTCTATGACTAACAAGTATGTTGAAGGTAGCAGGCTTGGGGCAATATGCACAAAAGGAGTGGAGCTTTTGGGGTAAATAAACTGCAAAACCAGAGAAATGTTATTGATTTTAAATGGTACTTCTAACCCCTTGAGTGCTAGAGGTCTCAAACGCATTCCTTTGCAGTGCGTAGGAGACCACCTTTCGGGGGGGGGGGGGGTTAAAAGGCCTGTTTAACCCCTTCCCGACAAGTGACTTAGCAGGTATGTCACGCAAAAATGTCACTTAGTGACAAAGGACGTACCTGGTAAGTCACGGAAGTCATTCGCTACAATGCAGAAGAAAAAAAAAAAAAACCCTCGTTAAGTGCCGGCCGCGTGCGCTCGCGGCCAGTCACTAAGGGGTTAAATCATTTGTCTAATGGTACAGTTGTCCCAGAATTCTCCTCCCCCCAAGGTTTGCTCATGATATGGTGTAGTTGTTGGAACCAGTATTTATAAATGTGTACAACACCGAATGAGAACAGTAGCTCTTTCAGTACTAGTTTACTGTAACGTCCTGAACTTCATTAACCCCTTGAAGATTAGAACAGTACACAAGACATTGGGAAACAATGCATTGACAATGCCTTTGCTACTAGTCCACCCATTGTTAAAAATGGAGAACAGCATAATTTGCTCATGTATTTTTTTTCCCTTCTAATCACAGACTAGACTAGTGCATTTTTTCAGCCTTCTTCATAACAAGTTTCCATGCAGTTCTATAGTTTTTATAAGCAATCCAACAATCGGTTTGTATTTAAAAAAATATAAATTAATGAAAACCAAAATAGGAGTGGGAAGAGAATGAAACTGATATGGTAACTTTCTATTGAGAAAACACTCCTGTACACCTCTTCATAGATGCCTTTTTATCTTAACCCTTTGAGTGCCATAGCTTTTCAATTCATTACATACCCTTCTGGTACTCAAAGGGTTAAAGAGATGGTAACACGATTGCGGATCTGCTGAAGAGCCTCAGTGTTGGCAGACACAGCTCTCCTGCTGTTCTCTTTACAGCGGACAGCAGGAAACCTCAAAATTTGAATGCAAATATCTCTCAAACCATAGTGATTTGAGAGAGATGAATGCAAAAAACCAAGTTTTTAAGCACTACTAAATGCTAAAAAAAAATTTCTGGGACATTAATATCTCTTTAACAAATAATACATTAAATGAAAGCAGATTGGGATGATATATCTATATTGATTTTAAATGAAATTCAAGACTATATGTACTTTTTGAGGAGGGAATGATGAATTGGAGGCCAAAGGAGATAGCGATCTTCAGCTTTAGGATTTATTTATTTATTTTCCCCTCACAAGCTTTTATTCAGATACTCACCTGATGTGCCTTGCTTCTTCAGATGTTGCAGCATGTACAATCATAGAAATTAGTGAGAGGGTACATGGGCTAAAACATATACTGATATGCAGACATTCGTGCACACACACTCATGGAGTTGCCCACACCATTTTGCTTGCATTGCAGATCCTACAGAGCTTGTAATCAACAGGAAACAGACTACAAGCTTTCCATGTACATGGAGATTGACACACAACTTGCAGCCTATTGGGAAATTTACCAATAATGTTGATAAGGAACAGATTATTAAACAAATTTCTATGTATGAGTAATTTTACTCATTTACACACATTTGTACAGAAGTAAAAGACAGGTGAAAGCAGTGTTGAAGAGAACATGTAAA
This sequence comes from Rhinophrynus dorsalis, assembly GCA_037306005.1. Classification (NCBI taxonomy): domain Eukaryota; kingdom Metazoa; phylum Chordata; class Amphibia; order Anura; family Rhinophrynidae; genus Rhinophrynus; species Rhinophrynus dorsalis. The sequence continues at coordinate 106,404,790 of CM074719.1, read as the reverse complement.
AGCCAGAGGAATGGAGCTATGGTCTTCTGCTCACACTTTATCAGTTTTAGGCAACATGTCTTTCCAGCTGTTCAATTACATCTCTGATCATCAGCCAGCCATTTTTTTTTAGCTGAAACATGGTCAAGCGAAGGCCCTACAGCTTTTGAGAACTACAATTCCCATCAACCCTTTTGGCAGGCCAAGGATGATTATTTTAGTCAACAATTGAAGCTCCCCTGCTTTTAACTGGAAATGATAGGTTTAATCCAACAAATGGAGTCTGATTGCACTTCCCTTCCAATAAATCTGTTTTTTTGGGGGTGGGGTTCTTTTTTCTCTTTAAATTTAATATATATGCCACATACTATTTGGCAGCCTTTTTGTGAGTTTTGTGATCTTTACAGGAAGTGGTGTTTGTTCTCTATTTTATATATGCTTCTGTAATATCTGCATTGCAGACAGCAGAGATATTTTTTTGTGTGTGTTGGATGCTCTCTTTCCTTAACACCAGACCCCCTTTATGGCTGTTTTTTAGCTGCATTATCCCTCCTGGGCGTTGTGGGTTCCATAGTTATTTTTGCTTCAGTGTATTATGCAAGCTTAAAAGCTTATGTGGTTTCTGAGTTGAGGGTTAAAAGCTGCCATCTCATCTGCCTATGTCCGTCTAATAATTCTGCTTCGTTTTGTCATCCTTAAGCGTTCTATAGATTTTTCTTTCTTCCAACAGCCCCACCCACTTCAACTAACAGAGGAGTGTCCAAGTTGTTTGGAGGGGGTGTTGTTAGTACACCTGGTGGTTCTCAGTCCAAGGTGGTGCCAATTGCCAGTCTCAACCCGTACCAGTCAAAGTGAGTGCTATTTCCCTGTTACATAAGAGAAAACCATAACATGCTCTACTTTTGTTCTACAAGTGTTCTGTGAAAGGACTAATCCAGTTTATATTTTAACCCCTTCAGTGCTAGAGAATTTCACACCCTGTTTGCAATGCAAGGGAGTCCTCGCTGGCATCCAAGGGGTTAACCTGCAGTAACAGAATTCAAGTGAAATGGTTATTCCACTCATTGCATAAACATGATTACTGTTCAGCCCCCATTATGTTCATGTGTCAGTAAATGAGTTAATCTTCTAGAACTGGTGTAGGCAACCTTTGGCTCTACAGCTGTTGGAGACTACAACTCTCAAACTGTAGAGCAGTCTGGGAGTTGTTGTCTTCAAGAACTGGAGAGCCAAAGTTTTCCTAACCCTATTATTGCAAATCCTCCTTAGTACTAGGATGCCAGTATATTTTCTATAGTTTGCTTATATATACACTGGTATAGCAAAATTGGCTGTCACCTAGCAGTTCTTAGTCTCAATAAAGGTATCTATTTAAACTATCTGATATTGCTACACCTTGGCATTCATTTGTTTTGTCTTTGCAATGGGTTTAGAGATTTTTGGTTGAATAGTTATGGACCCTAACCTCAGTAGCGTAGAATTTAGTCATGTGTGGAACAGCCTGTATGACCAATTACACTTCTGTTTTGGAATTGCCTAACTCCTGAGAAAGCTAGAAAAAGATTGGCTTCCACTGAAGGGTTGGAATAAATTAACAGGGAGGAATAATCATGCAAATTCTGTCAAGATGGATACTCCCACTGAGGTGTTTAGTTGGACAAGTGACAGTTACTCTTTAAAAAGAAGTTAATAGCCAGCAATTGCAACATTAAATATTCACCAACAATCCCTGTTTCTGAGATTTTTGTCATCCAGTAGAATAATTTTAACTAAGCACTTGTCTGTTGTAACTTATTTTCTCCTTCTATGCACATCAGACATTTTTCACTAGGGTATGTACGCCACTATAGCAGTCTGCTAAACAGTATCTTGCAAACACGTTGCTTTTATTTAATAGCTGAACTCTTTGATTGCTTTACAATAGTTTTGTACTCCTGGCACTCAAACGGTTAAAATTCCAGGTCTCTGCAAGCTTTTTTTAAAAAAAAAATAATAATAATAATAATGGTGGTTTTAACATCTCTGTAGGAAAGCAAGGTTTGGAGTATTTATTATTGTGTTTTGCCTATAAACTGTAAGGAACAGTGCACTGCAAACTAAAGTGTTGACCACCCCTCTGGTCTTTAAAGGGTTAAAACAAATCTTTCTGCAATACAGTTGTCCCCCCCGCCCATCCTTTCCCAGCATAAACATTAAAATAGCACATATTATCTGCACATTAGCCAGTTTCCACAGTGGTCGTTTTATTGTAAACCTTGTCTGCAATATTGAATTTTCTTCCTGAGTCCAGAGAGGCTGTATGGTGCTTGGGAGAAGAGATCTTTTGCATGCTACTCGCAATTGATTAGATTTGTTGGCTGTGCTAAAATCTGTAAAAGCTTCCTGTGGTACCATACACACTTACAACCTCCTCTATATTAAAGTGCTCTGCTTTAGGCAGTAATGAGACCCGTTGGCATGCCAGCAAGCCTTTTCATTTTCATGCTTCCTGCCTCCCTTGTGTGTTTATTTCTGATCTCATGCTTGTTTTGACCCTGTCCTGCTCCTTGGACAGTAGATACACTGCAAAAGAGAGAAGCCCATGAAACAGTTGTATACTTTTATCATAGTGAATGGCTTCAAATCTAGGTCATTCGCTGTGACTGAACATTTAACACCCCTCTCTCTTGTTTCCAGGTGGACAATTCGGGCTCGAGTTACCAATAAAGGTCAGATCCGCACATGGAGCAACTCCCGTGGGGAAGGAAAGCTATTTTCTATTGAGATGGTGGATGAGAGTGTAAGCAGGCAGTGCTAATTTATTCCTTTACATTAACGCACATGACAGGGATTCTAAATGTTATCTAGTCACTGCCAGATAATTTAACATTTGGGAACCATACTATGGAGCCTAAATGCCATAGAATTCGCAGTCCACATGGCAGCATCTATTGATGTTACAACAACGAGAGCATTCAGCTGTGTAAAGCCTTATTTGCCCTTTTCAGTGTTTATTTAAAGATTTGTTAAACGGCTTTAGAAACCTTAGACCTGGAATTATAAACTGATTCACCAGAGGTCTGGTCACAAACAGAAGTTAAAAATTAAGATCTAACATTGTGAACATATCTAGTACTTTTACTGAATGCCTGACAATGGGGGGAGGGGGACCTTTATGTGATCTGTGTACAAATATAACAGTTGTACAGTTACCCCATAGAACATACTAATATTCACATTGATTTAACTGGCGTTTTTAACAGAGGCCATCTCCTACCATTGGAAATAGAGCTGTGTTGAGATGCTGCTTCCCATTCAGTATAGGAAGAAACAATACACTTTCTCTAACTCTTACGTAACTTCCTTCAGGTTTGTGTGTTTTTTGTTTTTTTTTTGTTTGGTTTTTTTTTTGAGCCTCCAGGTCTATGTTTCTCCTGAGAGAATTTACTTGGTTAGATTTATTATTTACCTTTCTCCCTTAAATCTTCTGAGTGTCCTCACTTTGTGAGGATAGTCCTGATATTTAACTCTGAATCCTAGCTTTCTTCCATTGGAATAGCTTACTTTCTGAATTATAGAGGCCTAAGCTCAGCCTTTGGCTGAGAGGGAGAAAAGCTTTACTAGTTGAATGTGCTGTGGGACATAACACAGGCTTTATTTACTCTTTACTTGTTTAGAAATTTGCTTCTATTCATGAATTACAAGCATTTCTTCAAGGGATCAACAGGGTCGTTCCCCCATATAGAGATCCAGTTCCATTGTGGAACTTCAATTTAGTGCTAGAGGCTCTTCAATCCCCTCCATTTGAGCCTTTGTCATCAACTTCTATCAGAGATGTCACTTTCAAAACAGTCTCCCTCACAGCAGTTGTATCTGCAAGAAGAGCTCCAGGACACAGTGCATTATCTTGTCCTTCTAGGCATCTTATATTTCATCCAGATAGGTGTTTTAAGGACTGTTCCAGAGTTCCAACCCAAAGTTTTCTGCTTTCAATATAAACCAAGAAGTGGTTCTCACTTAATTGTGTCCTAATCCATGTAACTCTAAAGAGAAAGCTCTTCATACTTTAGATGTAGTGATATGTTTAAGACAATATGTCTAAGTTACGCAATCTGTTAGGACATCTGATTCCTTATTTGTGGTTCCAGAAGGCCCTAAGAAGGGCAGGCCAGTATCCTAAACAACTAATTATCTCATGGCTCAAACAGGTTATCAGACAAGCATACTGGGTTTGTTAGTACTTCATGGGCTCTGAAGAACCAAGCTACTGTTGACTAGTTGTGCAAAGCAGCTCTTTGGGTCTCTGTTCGCACATTCACAAAGCTTTACACAGTTAATATTTTTTCATCTCAAAATTATGGTTTTGTCCGTTGTTTATTAGTTTACTTTGCCTCCTGCTAATATAGGATGGCTTTTGTACATCCCCATGGTCCCTGCATCCCTCAATGACACTAGAGAATGTTTTTTAAATTTACCAATAAATCCTTTTCTCTAGTGTTTGAGGATAAAGGTACCATGGGGTTAAGCAGCGTGACTCGCACTTGCTAGCAACTGAAGAATGAAAAACTGAACTTGTCCAGGTTGCCGCTCTGTAGAAGAAGGGCAATCTGTATTTTTGCTAGACTTTTTGGACATCTGTTTTTGAGCTGACTCTGGAGGAGCAGCACCATGTATAATATTAAAAACTAACCCCTTCACTTCCAACTCCTCTGGGGTCTGTTTCTACTATAGGTGTTTTTTTTTTTTTTTTTTGTTTTTGTTTTTTTTTTTTTGTGAGGAAATAAGTCTGTCCATTAAATATACTTTGGTAATCCTCCCTTTGGGTACACACCTTTTTATGTTTTTTTTTTTTTTTTTGAACTACAAGTGAACATTAAAGGGATAATAATACTTAATTTTTACTTTACTTTACTTAATATTGTTTGGCTTAAAACAATACCATCCATGTCTCACTGCCTAAACTTTTATAGTTCTTTAGCAAAAGAAATCTGGTCCCTGGACTGTAGGGAGTGTCTAGAGGGAGGAGATACAGCAGAGTTAAGACATGCCCATCCGTCTTGTCGTTGCCATGAAGTTTTGTTTTGTTTTGTGTGTTTTATGCACTTATACAAATAACCTACAGCACCGCAATAGATGGGGATGGTTCTGCTCAGAAACTCAATGTTCATGCCCACTGTCCTCATAGCTCCATTTTGGCCCAGGAGGTCTTAGCTTCACCACCTCAAATAAATGTCATTGACAGAGCCATAGCATCTACTTCAGATTCCAGACCTCTCTAAAGGCCAATTCTCCACCACAACTTACGCAACCTTTCTTTGACGTGTGGAATTTGAGTCCCAAATCTTATAGAACAAAGGCTTCAGTTCTCTGACATATATCACCAAGTTTGGAGAATCATTTTCTCTTTCTCTGATAGGAAAGGTGTATCTCTTTTCTTTCCATCTTCCATCTCTTCTAGAGTTCTTGCGATCAAGTCTAGATCAAGGTCTAAGGGTTAACTCACTGAAGGTCCAGGTTTTGGCCCTGTGCTTTTCCAGAGATTTTCTCTCCCAGAAATTCAAACGTTCCTTCAAGAGATCAATAGGGTATTTTCCCTTATACAGACATTCTAGTGCTAGAGGCTCTTCAGTCCTCCATTTGAGCCTTTGTCATCAGCCTCTTTAAAGGGACAGTAATGTCCTCAAAAAAAGTCAATTTTTGTAGAGGATAAAATATTAAACCATATGCTCCAAACCCCCTTTCTCAGACCGCTATGGTTTGAGAGATATAGGGAGTCAAAGTTCCCCCCTTCTTCTGAAGTCAGCATCTAGCTAGGAGATGCCGGTCTGGGGACCAGCAGATGGCTCTGCAGCAGAGCCTAAATCGCGTTATTGCTAAAGAATTCATTAATTGGAAAGATCTAAAAGATGTGCTTGGTTTGCAAGCAAACTTTGTAGACCATGTTGATATTTTAACCACTACAAAACTGGACTTTTTTGGGGGACATTACTATCCCTTTAAGAGACATAACTTTTAAAACGTCGATTTTGTCTCCAAGAAGTTTTGGAAATTGGTGTTTTTTTTGTATTTCTCATCATCCTCTTTTTGTCAAGATAAAGTGGTTTTAAGAACGGTTTCATAGTTCTAACCTAAACTAGATTCTGCTTTGCATGAATCAGGAAGAGGTACTCCCTTTTGTTTTCCTAATCACTCTAACTATAAAGAAAAAGTACTTGATACTTTAGATGTATTGAGTTTTTTAAAACAGTACACCCAAGTCACTAAATCTTTTAGGACTTCAGACTCCTGTGAATCCAAAAAAGGACATTCCAGCTTTTAAGACTACCATTGCTTTATTGCTTAAACAGACAGGCTTGCAGACTACAGAATCACAGCTCATTCTACCAGGTCCATCAGTACTTCTCGGGCCTTGAAGAATCAAGCTACTGTTAACTAATTGTACAAGGCACCTACGTGACAATCTGGTCACACTTTCACTAAGATTTACAAGGTTAACAGTATTTTGTATCCCAAGATGCTAGTTTTGTCCATAAGGTACATGACATTGTTCATTCGTTTTCTTCCCTACCAGTTTGGGGCAGCTTTAGTATGTCTCCATGGTCCCTGCATCCATCAATTACACGAGAGAAAATTAGTTGTTTGGCTTGTTTGTTTCTGTGTGTTTTTTGTTTTACACTTTTCTCTCAGTCTACTGAGTCTACTGAGGGATGCAGGACTTCCCGCCCACAGAAAACTACTTGTGTGAGCATACTTGTGTGGACTTATTTTTCTTCTGTTCCCTTCCTGACTCTGCTAAATGAAAGCTGAAGGCAGTTGGACAGGGAAAGGGGTTAGTGGCTAGGAAGTGGGAGGTGTGTGTGTTTTTTTTTTTTTTTGTTTTTTTTCCCCATCCTTTTCTTAACCCTTTGAGTGCCAGTGGTACGGAATTCTTACCTCTCTGGCACTCATAGGGTTAGAGTGCCCTGCTCCTATCGGCACCCTGCATAACCCCATGGTCCCTGCATCCCATTAATGAAGGGCTTCCTGCCCACAGAAAACTAATTTGGTGAGGAGGCACTGCCATTGTTGGCAGATCTGGTTTTATCGCTATTCCCTTGCTGACTCTAGTAGACTAAAATTGAAGGCAGTTAGGCAGGGGGAGGGGTTAGCAGCTAGGAAAGTGGGAGGAGGTTTTGCTTAGTATGTCCTGCATCCTTCAGTTGACTAAGAACGGTTAATCAATAAGTAAAAAATCCTGGTTTGCAAGCACACTTTGTAGACTGTTCCAATGAAGTATTTATTTGTAGATCGTGCTATTTCGGCTCTGCTGAAGAGCTGGTGGACGGTCAAATGACCTGAATCTGTTGCTGACTGCTAGAGTGCGCTGACTTTATGAAACGGCTGGGGGGGAGGGGCTTTAGCTGGTTATAGCTCTCAAACCATAAAGGTTTGAGAGATCAGCAGACATAAATCAATGGATTTTTTTTTTTTTTTTTTTTTTTTTTTTTTTTTTTTTTTTTTTTATAAACACCTACAATATTAAATAAACTTAAAATAAAACATTAATATCCCTTTTAAGAGCTTTTTTTGCTTTGAGCGCCTCTAAATTGCTCTTCTTGTTTGAAGTCCATAGTCCTGTTCCTTTATAATGCAGCATACCATGTTTTTTGGTTGAGGATGAGCTGCTGATATTAGGGGAGTCTTGCTGTTGCTGACATATTTTAAGCTTTGTAGAGAGAAACCATTCACACTGGTGAGTGAAATCCGTGTCAGTTTTTTACCTCTTGTCTGAATCCATTACCTGCTACAGAGGCGGACGGCTTGCTTTTTACATTTGCCCTTATAACCTCCTTAATCATTTGAGTTGTACAGGACTCGTCATGCTTTCTATTCTTGGTCACTTGCAAAAGAACGCAGTGACTAAAATGTTTTTCTGTGCAGATGTTGTTTCTCTGATGCAAGAACAAAAATCTGTTATCAAATAATTAGCTCTCCTTGCCCTGGGTAAAGAGGGGGTGGATGAGTCATCTTGAAGCCTGGGCAGCAAATGCAAGTAGCGACATCTTTGTCATCAATTAGGTACAAACTACTTTACAGCCCACACATCACGTGCTGTCTTAAGCTAATTAGTTAATAGTCTTAATTGTTACTAACAAAAGGCACTGGACCTTATTCATCGAGCTAAAGAGGTGCAATTCTGGAGCAAACAAACTGCCTCATTTCCACAACTTCCCATTGATTTTAAATTGGATTTTTAACCACTTATGCTTGAGAGGTCTCGGATGCATTGCAAAGCAGTATTGGAGACCTCCCTAGCACTCAAGCCCTACTTAAATTAGAGACTTGTTTTGTTCCCGTGATTGTTGGTTTTCTCTGAAACAGCACTTCTCTAGCTTGATGAAGAAAGTTTTTGCACATGGGCCATAGGGGTGCATGATGATTTTACTTTTTGGCGTACTAGTCGTATCTACCCTCTGGCACTCAAAGGGTAAATGTAGCCTTAGTGCAGTGATGGCAAATGTTTTTGGGCCAGTGTCTCCAATTTTCTACAGGGAAACGAGACTGGAAATATCTAGGGTCCGGTATTGGAAATTTACCATGGAAAAGGTTGTTTCACAATTGTGTTTAACGCCTTAAGGACCAATAACTATCCTGTGTATTTTTTGCGCACACCGGTCCTTTGGAAGTGCTGTGGGCACTACCAGGGTCTGAAATTGACCACTCCAAGACTGGAGCAGTCACTATCAGGCCCCTGTTTGGCAAGCCTGTGCACGTTAGTCATATGCCATCTCGCTGAATAGGATCAAAGCTGTCTTTAAGTGTAATCCACTCCCTGTACCGCTGGTCATTAAGGGGTTAAAAAAAAGGTGACGAGTTGGAGAAAAACAAAATATCTATCTATACACCATCGATTTGTGTACATCCAAAGTAAAGGGAGAGTAATATTCAACAGTATATTTTCTTCAATGCCACAAACTTAGAAAAGAAACTTACAAGCTTTTCATGTATTGTACACCATTAATCAGAGTAACATGGGTTTGCGCAAAGGAGACATTTCATGCAGTAGTACCTTTCCTTCAGTCACGTCAACTTTTATACTTGGAACTCAAGGCCACATTTATAAAGGAACTGGAGCAATTCTTGTGCAGCGTGTTACATTGGGAGCAATATAAATACTGCCCCAGAATTGCTTCATTTTTGCCTTGATACATATGGCTGTTATGTACATTTGATATAAAAACAGATTTTGCCAAAGGATGCTTTCATTTCACAATATCATTCCTTTAATGTCACTAACGCCTCTACATTTGAGGAAAATGGTGAATTGGGAGTAATCACTGTAGAAACCAATGGATTGTTTCTACCTAAAGCTCCTATTTAGAACTACATTAGTCTCTAATGGAGCTTAAACCTTTTAATTTACACTGATAAACGGAGTAAAAATATATATTGGGGTAGCTAGGCACCAAATAAAAGGTATTTTTATCACCACCACCACCCCCTTTTCAGTATGAATTGAGCATCAATCCTGCCTTTGTCCTCCAACACAAATCTGCCCAGTAACAGGCCTGTCTCTTGTGCCTGCACACTTGAATCTGCTAGGATAAAGAACTTCCTCTGTTGCATGAATTGGGTAACAAAGCCCCCCCACACCCCATTCTATCAGCCCCACTGCAGCTCCAGTTGTCACAACAGAGGGATTGTACACCCCCCTTACATTAATCTGCCGTAGAGAGCATGGATTATAGCAGTGCCATGTGTGCTCTCTCACTTCATTGGCAGAGAGCATATAGAGCCTGCTCCTACACAGGCCAAATTCGTAAGCTGCTGTGACTGCCTGACAAGTAGGGGATGAAGGGAGTGAGACATGAATGGGATGGTTGGTGTATGACTGACACTCGCCTGAGAGGCTCCCAATGGTATTACAGTGCACTTTAGATTTGCGTGTAGGCAGCCAAGGTAATCCAAGTTGCCTTGGCAATTAAATGGCATATCTATTGAGATGAGTTAGAAACTTGAACTCTCCACTCTTGAGTTTGAGGCCCTCAGGTGTATACCAGATACACCTATCACAGGTGGTAAAACTGTACAGAAACCAGTCATTCCTTCCTGATTTTACCAGAGCTCATGCTCTCTCACTCTACTCCATCAACACACTACATACTGCCGGGGGAGAAGTGGATGCCTCCTTGCTGCTAGTAGTTGTGATGGAAGGGAAGGAACACCCAGGGATCACATAATGGCAAGGGAAAGGTCACTCATCGCTAGTGGTCACCCATGCTATAGGAATGCATCACTGCTCTAGAGCCTATGTAAGGTTGCATATACAACAGTGAAAAGATAATTTCTCTGTCGTCCAATACAGATTACTGGTAACTCTGGGTGGGCGATCTGCCTCTTTAATTGTAGGCAGGAACAATTCTAGAATAGTATGCTGGGGGTGGAGCCTACCTTCCCTCCTTGGCTGCAGTTAGCCTGCCAGCTCCAGAAAAATGTGTTCCTTGCTGAAGATAACACAGGCAAGAGAACAGTTCTGCTATAGCTTTAGAAGTTTATTTTTCTGTTAGAAATGGAATACCACCATTAGGCAGTTTACCATAACTGACAGTGCCCTTAGATGTGGCTAGCTCATTGACCAGGTGCTTTTTGTAGACCTTAAGCCCTGGGGGGAATATCTTGGCTACAAGTTCTTTCCTCAGAGGTTGCCCACCGAGGCTTCTTCTTTAAAGGGATAGTAATACTTCGTTTTAACTTTATTTTATTTTGGAGGCATTAAAAAAACATGAACGATATAAGTCTTATCTCTCAAACCTTTATGGTTTAAGAGATATTCACAAGCAAAGTTTCCCCTCCTTCCCCTTTTACCTAGTGTAAGCCATCTCTTCTCAGATGTGAATCTGGTTGTAAGACCAGACAGATAACAGCAGGGGACAATCTTCTTTATATGAAAGCCCTGCACCCCTTGGCAAGCTTTTCAGGTTTTTCCCTTATCTTAACTGAAGGTTGTCCCTCTGTGCAATCTACCTGGGCACCTCCCTTCTGCTTTGGCTGAACAGTGTTATATCAGTAAAAAGGGAGGGAGGGGGACTCTTTGTCATTGAATTACTCCTGAACTACAACTCTGACAGAACTGAAATAGCACTCTCCAAAGTCCAAATACTATGATGATTAATTAGAGCTGTTTTTATTATGAAACATTACTATCCCTTTAAACATGGTAATCTGAAGACAGAAGATCTGCAGGAAAGGTGAGCAACCCTTTGAGTGCTGCAGGTCCACATGTCCCACAGTGCCCCTCCGAAAGGGGGTTTTCATTTGGAGTTCCTATTGCACACTCCTGCACTCATTGGGTCTCTCTGTATGTCTGTTGGGTGTTTTGGAGCAGGTTTATGTGGTACTTAGCCCTTTAGCTGCTGGTTTTGCATTCATTTGGAGGGTTTTCTAACACTTTTCCTACTGTTCAGTGTGTTTTGGGTATTCTAACATGTTCTAGTGATGGTTCATGTCTTTTTAGTTTTACACTTTCAATTTTGTACAACTGGAGTTCGCTTTACCGCATAGGCTCCATTGCTCCATTTACTCCTATGGGACTGTATAGTTTGGGACATATCTCTGCAACCATTTAATCTAGCGACTTCAGAGATGGCTCATTTTAATTGCCTGCCCTTGCTCTATCCTCCGGTTCATGTTTGTAGTGTGTTGGCGGAGCTCAGGGGGCTTCGGCACTGTTTGGGGTACTTTTCTGTGAAAACTATATTTCCCATGAGCGCTTGCTTCATGTGCTTGTTTTTGATTGGCTCCCGACGCGGTGACCATTTTGTGCTATTTCCAGGATGAGTATCCTACACAGGGCTTGGACTCTCCTCTCCTCTGCTGATTAACCCTTCGCCTGCCAGATAAGTCTATTTTAGCGATTTCTGGGGTGAAACTTTAATCCTACACATTGTAATTGGGTGATTTCTTATACAGTAAGGTCATTTGACACTGTGAGAATGTCTGTGTATACCGTTGGTGCTTGGGGCCAGACCTAAGACTTAGGATGCTGGGGTCTCTGTATCCCCTATTGCGCATTGCTCTTCCTGTCATTCAGGGTTACTTAGAGAATTCTCAGGTCATTTATGCCCAGCATGTTCTGATGTCCCTGAGAGTCTCCCAGGGACCTCCAGCCATGCATTAGAGCCAGTTTGGGTGCAAGAGTTCAAGGCTGCTACTAGGGATCTTAGGTCCACATTGCAACTCTTTCCATCCCATTTACAGGGGTTCTTTTATTCTTGGCAGACCCCCTCCTCCGTCAGGTCTTCCCTGCCAAAGCCTCGGGGTGTACCTGACGTGTCCGATTCCTCTGAGGAGGAACTGCTGGTGGATTTAGATGTTGAGGAATGTTCTGCGGTGGGCTCCTTTTTTGGTGACCCTTTTGAGGTTGATTCTGAGCCCTCGGCTGAGGGCCTGATCAGGACTGTTTTAAATACCCTAAATATTCACTTAGTGCAGGAGGGTTCCTTCTGATGTATTTCAGGAGCCTAAAAAGCACTTTACTTGGACTGAACAGCTCACTCTTGCTGTCTGTGAGGGTGCTCCTACTTCGATATGTTGCAACTCCTTGCCAACATTTGAGGCACAGCACTGTTTCTGCTGCCTTATTTGATGCCATCTGTTTGGTGGCTAGGGTTTCCACCATGTCTGTGGTTGCCAAATGGGCTCTTTGGCTCAAGATCTGGTCTGCTGACACTGCTTCTAAGAAAGCATTGCTCTCCTTGCCTTTTCAAGGCACTTCTTTGTTTGGACCAGATCTTACGGATCTGATCAGTGAGGCTACAGGGGGTAAGAGTACACTTCTACCCTTAGTTCCTAGGAAGAAAACACTGCTTAAGCGTAGCCAGTATTTTCGTTCCTTTCAAAATGAGAGACGTCCGGCGAACCAGATGGTTCCCTCAGCTCCGCGTACCTCCTCCAAGCCCAAACAGCAATGGAAGCCCAAGGTCTCTTCCAAGCCTCCTTCGGCATGACTCCGCACACCCAAGTCCACACTCTGCTGTGGGTGATCGTCTGCATCACTATCACAGCATTTGGGAGGATTCAGTGACGGACCCATGGGTTTTACAGGTGGTGACGGAAGGGTACAGGATCCTTTTCGCTTCTTTGTTTCTCATATGCCTCAGGGAGCAGAGAAATTCCATCTGTTCAGCGCTGTTCAGGCTCTTCTGGGCAAGGGTGTTCTAGAGCCGGTTCAGGATAGAGGTGCATTGCCATACTTCCTGATGTCAAGGGTTTTTGTTTTTTTGCGTTGCACATACTCGTCCTGCCTTCAAGATCCCTGCTCCTCTGTGGGATCTTAACTTGGTTTTGGACGTTCTTCAGCACCTTCCATTTGAGTCTTTGGCTACTATTCCTCTACGCCTGTTGACATGAAAAATGGCCTTCCTCCTGGCGATTGTGTCTGTCAGCTTTGTCAAGGAGTTACATGCTCTGTCCTGTAAACCACCCTATTTGGTGTTTCACAAGGACAAGGCGGTGCTTTGCAGTTCTCAGGAGTTTCACCCGAAGGTGGTTTTGGAGTTCTACATGAATCAGGAGATTGTGGTGCCCTCTTTCTGCCCTGACCCCACCTCTGACAAGGAGAGGGATCTCCAGTTGTTGGACGTGGTGAGTTGTCTCATGTTTTATGTATATCGCACTGAGTCCATCAGGCAATCAGACTCGTTGTTCGTCATTCCTGAGGGTCCTAGGGCATTGTTCCTGTCTACAATTAAAGGGGTGGATCGCCTACCCAGAGTTACCAGTAACCTGTATGGGCTAAGAGAAAAGGATTTAACAGGTAAGACTAAAATCCTCTTTTCTCTGTCGTCCAATATAGGTTACTGGTAACTTTGGGAAGGCCCCTTTAAGCAGGAAACAATTCTGTAAAGAATTTGCACGGTGGAGCCTTCCTTCCCTTCTTAGCTGAGCACCAGCCAATCCCCTCTGAGTTAGATTGTCTCCCTGAACAGGAAAGGCAAGAGAAACAGTTGTGCTATAGTTTTTTTTCTGTTAGATATGGAATACCACCATTAGACGGATTACCATTACTGACCATTCCCTAGTGGATAGCTCCATTTCCAGGTGCTTTGGGGGACCTTAAGCCCTCGGGGGAAAATCTTGGATTACAAGTTCTTTCCTCAGGAGATGCCCACTGAGGCGGCTTCTTTATATGGTAATTTGAAGACAGAAGACCTACTGAAAAGGTGAGCAACCCTTTGAGTGCTGAGGTCCACATGTCCCATGCTTCCCCTCTGCACAGGGGTCTGCTTTGGAGTTCGTAATACATTCTCCTGCACTCATTGGTTATGTCTGTTGGGGGTTTGGAGCAGAGTTTCTGTGGTAAATTAACCCTTTGTCTGCTAGTTTGGCAACTTTTTTTGGGGGGGGGGGTCAGCACTTTTCCCTACAGGGTATAGTGTTTGCTTCATGTAATGCATTGTGATGTTTATTACAACTCTTTTACTTCATTATAAAATTTTACAAAATTGAGTTGCTTTTCCGCATAGACGCCATGCTCCATTCACTTCTATGGGACATTACAGTTTGGGACCATATCTTTGCAACCGCTCAACGTAGCGACTTCAGAGATGGCTCATTTTGTTTGTCTGCCCTTGCTCTACCATCCAGTTAACGTTGCGTGTTTTGGGGGCTCAGGGGGCTTTGGGTACTGTTGGTGTACTTTTTAAGGGAAAATGACATTTCTCATGAGCGATTTGATTCGTGTGCTCTTTTGTGATTGGCTCCCGTCGTGGACGCCATTTTTCTGCCTTCCCTTCATGAGTATCCTACACAGGGATTGGACTCTCCTTCTCTCCTCTCCTCAGCAGGTGAACCCTTCGCCTACCAGATACATGTGTATTACTTATTTCTTGGGTGAAATTCTTAATCTTAAACACTTAAATTCTACTTAACCTTTTTTTTTTTTTTTTTTTTCTATTCTAAAGGCTTCTGGGGGACCCTCACTTTGTGAGGAGATTTCCCATAACCAAACTCCATGATTGTCTGCTTCCTTCCTTTGGAAAAGCTATTTCTACATTATGGGGGACCAAGCTCAGCCTTTGGCTAAGAGGGAAAATATCTTTATTACTTAGTTATGTGTGATGCTTTGTGGAACGTAAGTTTCGTGTGTTCATTTCTTCATTCATGGGACATAAGTAGATTTTATTCACATTCATTATTAATTTATTTACCACATTTGTTATACTGTAGAGCACTCTGTTCGTTTGCAAGGGAGAGCACTATACAGTAGTTCTTAGCTGTGTTTCTTCTCAGGCGGTTTACTTTAAACTTGGCGCTTTAAGTCCGCACACGTAACTTGCAACAAAATTCCTCTAACACAGAGGTGGCCATTTCTTCACATTGCAGCACCGGAGCTTCTCCATTCTGCAGCGGTTCATCTCTCCTTTAAATTAACAACTTTAACTAGTTCCATAGGAGCAGTGCATGTTGGTTATTTACACAGTGTTCTAATAGCTTCGTAGCGGCTACTATTCAGACTTTGGCAATTCTATCACTTGCTCCATTGGATCAGGGTTTTTTTGTTTTTTTTTTTCTGTTCCATTCAGCACAGTGTATATGGAATAGTGGGGAAGTAAATTTAGTAAAATTCAGTCTCTTTGGACATTACTCTGTTTGCTTTATAGTGAATATTCTGAAATTTATTGCCAGATTCTAATTGCCAATTAATTTTTGTCAGTCCCGGGGCACTGCACAATTTACTTTTTAATTAATATTGGGAGTCATTTTTGACAATTTTACCCATTGTTTTCTTGGTCAATCCCTCTGGGACATTTCCACCTTTTATTTTATTTTTGATTGCTGGCAATATGTGAGAACCGAAGTAGGAAAAGAAGATGAAGAGCAATAAAGGCCCTTGTGCCACTTGCAAAACTTGTACTACTAAAGTTGCATACAGTGTGTCTGTATGTACTAAATGTTTGGACTTACAGGCTAACAGGTCTACTGCATCTATAGCGTTACCACCAAATCTTGAACAAGAGTGGGCTAAGGCTTTACCTGGTTCAATTGCCAAATTGGAGAGAATTTTGGATAGATGGCTATCAGAAACTTTGTGCGCCTTTTAAGACCTCCACCAAAAATATCCTCTACCCAAAATATCCTCTAAACACTCACTAAATTTTCCACTAGATTGATCAGGGGATGACAGTGAATTATCCAGTGATACCAGTGGACCCCATTGTCTATAGGAATGGGGTCCACAATTGATGACTGATTAAAAATTCATGGATTCTTTAATTAAAGCTATTCTAGACGTCCTGAGGTATCAGATGGCCAAACCTCTAATCCATCATACAAATCTTTTTAAAGGGATAGTAATGTTTCATAATAAAAGCAGCTCTAATTAATCATAGTATTTGGTCCTTGGAGAGTGTTATTTCAATTCTGTCAGTTGTAGTTCAAGAGTACCCCTCCTGCCCCTTCTACTGATGTAACACTGCTCAGCTTAGAGCAGCAGGGAGTGTCCAGGTAGATTGCAGAGAGGGACAATCTTCAATTAAGATGAGGGGAAAAAGCTGAAAAACCTGTCAAGGTGGGCAGGGTTTTCATTGTTCTCACAGTAAAAATGTTGACCCTTGATGTGAGCTATCTGGTCTATGGACTGGATTCCACATCTTGGGGGGGTGGGGGGGTGGCTTACACTAGGCAAAAGGGGCGGGAGGGGGAAACTTTATCATTCAATTACGCTTGAACTACAACTCTCACAGTAATGAAATAACACTCTCTATGGCTCAAATACTATGAAGATTAAAAAAAAAAAACCAGCAGCCCCAATTAAAGGGAAATTATCACCTGAATTAGTTGGAGCTATTTGAATGCTCATTTGCAATGCATCTGTAATCCTTGTAAATATATAATGGAGCGAGGGGCAGCCCGTCCTGAAGGGACATAACAGCCTGAAGTTTGTTTACTTCAGGCTGTTGTCACTTCAGGACAGGGTGCCCCTCGCTCCAACCTCCACCGATGACAGAGGATTTCTCCATGTAAGCTGGGGTGCTCTTTTGCCAGTGAGAGCCCTCCAGCTTACATGGATAAATCCTCCATAACTGGAGGCGATTGGGACAAGGTGCTAGTGGGGAGGGGAGCAGAGGAAGATTGACAGGCTTGCGGTTCAGAACTGTACCCGCAGCATGTCCTTAAGTGATGTAATGGGCTGAAGTTTAAAGCAAGTATCTCTGTGAATACTGAATTATATTTAAAAATACAAGGATTACAGATGCATTGCAAATGAGCCTTCAGATAAAGCCAACTTTAATTCAGGTGATGGTTCCCCTATAACTATATTCATTTTCCAGAAAATTTGCTTTCTCTGTGGCTTAAACTCTTCTTTTTCGGCAGGGTGAGATCAGAGCTACAGCTTTCAATGAACAAGCTGACAAGTTTTTCTCCCTTATTGAAGTGAACAAGGTAATGACTGATTATTTTATATATTTAAGTGTTTTAAGAAAATTGGGCCTCTTGCTATGTGCTGTTGAGAATGGGGTCTGCCTGCTGTTTTATGATACTGTATTCTCGATCTGTCTAGGTGTATTACTTCTCAAAAGGCACACTGAAGATTGCTAACAAGCAGTTCACGGCTGTAAAGAATGACTACGAGATGACATTCAACAGTGAGACATCCGTAATTCCTTGTGATGATTCTACTGATGTCCCCACGGTGCAGTTTGATTTTGTACCTATTGGAGAGCTAGAAAACAGGAACAAAGACACCCTGTTAGGTGAGTATTATTGGAAATTGTTGGGGTGTGAAATTTTTGCATATTCTAGTGTATGTATTCCAGGGGTGGGGAAACTGAAGTATTCCCCTCTCCTTTATGGAGGACAGCTCCTATCATCCCCAGCTGGCTGTTGACTGAGAATGATGGAGATTATAGTCTTCTACAGCTTGAGGGTCTCATGTTAACCACCCCTCCTGTATGCTCTTCAATTTTTGCATCTTTCCTACAGATGTCATTGGAATTTGTAAGACCTTTGAAGACGCTACCAAGGTCACAATAAAATCGAACAACAGAGAGGTCTCCAAGCGAAACATTCACCTAATGGACTCATCAGGAAAAGTTGTTTCAACAACTCTGTGGGGGGAAGATGTAAGGTTTTGTAATATTTACAGTGTTGCTTTGTTTGTTTCCTACTCTGCTTGTCCTCTTTTTGGGAGCTCAGACTGTGATGTATATAAGTGTCCCATTACTCCACTGCAATAAAACTCGAATTAATGTTTGTTTAAACTTCAGTATGTGACTATAAATTAGTATCTTTAAATGAAGAATGTTAAGCTTGCGCTAAATCATTTAGTCAGCTACACAGAAGTTTCAGTAGGTCATGAAGTAACCTAAAAAAAAAAAAATTAATGCTCGACCCATGAGCTTTGCCCCTAGAACAAACACCTAAAACAAAAGTGCCCCTTCTGACCATTTGCAGTGGGAATGAGGCATGAACTGATGCAAAATGGCAGTGAAGAGTAGAGATGCAGAGGACAGTGACAAATGCAATGTTTACGTTGCCTTTGTCATGTGGCTCCAGAGTGATCTCTGTAGCAGTCAACAGCCACCCCAACTCGATAACAGCATACTGGCGGTGAGCTGTGATCATCCTTTTTTTATATAATAATTCGCTTAAACGTGTAACGACACAGTCATGCGCAGTAGAGACTGCTGCGCATGTTGCAGTCATGCACGGTAGAGACTGCCAGTGACGAGCTTGATACAGAGCGGGGCACTCCGAAGGAGTGTCACCCTAAGAAAAGCTTTTAAGCAAAGTTAACCTGTCTATTCTAAGCATTTTTTTCTGTAGAATAGTCATTGACCCTTATATTTTGGCTTGCGTCTTCCCCTAGATTCATACTTAGCGCACTATGTAGTTATATTTGTGCATCGCCCAAAAGTATTTGGCGTAAAATGCCAGCATGTTGCTCCAAAAATAAAGGTTATTTTATAGTCATGGCAGTTCAACATATAAATAGTTTCTAATTCTCCTTTAAAATGTCTACATTTAGGTGACAGAGACAACTTAATATGTTTAAAAAAAATAAATAAATAAAGCACACAAACATTCGCAAGATTAAAGTGTGTAATAAAATGTCCTATTGTAATCCCAGTTTGTTCATAATTTTCAGTCTTGTAATTTCCTGTTTCACTTTTTTATAAAGGCCGATAAATTTGATGGCTCCAGGCAACCTGTTGTTGCAATCAAAGGAGCCCGGCTCTCTGACTTTGGAGGGAGGTCCTTGTCAGTCTTGTCATCAAGCACCGTGATGATAAATCCAGATATTCCTGAGGCTTTCAAACTTCGAGCATGGTAGGTCTTGTGTTGGACCTTGTTTAGTATGTACGGCAAGTTAAATGGTTTCAACAGAGCACAAAACTTTTCCAGCATCTTCCTGTACCTAGGCTATTCCATTTATAGCACACTGCATTCTTGGCAAGCAGTTTTACAATTTGCCACTAGTGGTCACTGCATCAATGATAAATGCATTACAGTAGTTTTTATCCCTCTGGGTGCCAGAGGGGGTGCAGAAGATTGTGGACCAATATGTTGTGTACCACCCTGGTATTCAAAGGGTTAACCCATCTGCTTCTGTAGCACCTGCCCTCTAATTATTTCCGAAAGTTAAATCATCAAAACTTGGCTACAGGTAAAATTGCAAGTCTTGCACATAAGGATTTGATACAGAAGCATATATTCGTTTCCCAAAGTCCACTTACTGGTTCTGTGCTAGTCACTGATGTTTGTGAAGATGCCTTTACGTGGTACTATGCGACGTGTAGAAATGAAATACGGTACTTCTTCCAAAGTGTTAGACTGCAAGGGTAAGAAATGGAATATGCTACAGTCTTGATATTTTATTGAAACATAGTAATTATTTCTAGAGTCACCTGCAGCACATTTCTGCTGCTCCTTTATAAGCCAAAAGTAAGTCTCTCCCATGTTTTAACCCCTTAAAAGCTAAAGGTCTCTAAAGCAATGCATGGTAGACATGTGTAATGCACAAATGGATTATAAGCCCTGTTCAAATCAGTAGGAATCTGTTCCCTAGAGTGCAGTTGTTTTTGCTAGAACCTGAGACCCAGAGGTTTGAACAGAGTCTACAGCTGGTGCATTAACCATACGATCTATCTCACCAGCATCTGGCAGGGGTGTCTCATGTTTTCTGGAGTGGTGACTGCCTTTGTGTGTGTTTGTTTGGTTTTTTTTTTTTTTCTCTGTGTTGCAGAACTAGCCTATCCAAACCTTAACTTTTGAAGATTCGTACTGCAACGACATCCCCTAGCACAATATTCTTGACTTCCAGTGCGGCTTAAGACGCCGCTACTGGGGTATGTTCCTCTGCTTGTTAATATTTTTCACCTCGCTGGCAAATGTAGGTTAAGAAGATTATATATTATATAATTTTTTTTTTTTTTTTTTTTTTTTTTTTTTAATTCACAAACCTGTAATTCATTAACCCTTTTCGTGCCTGGGAGGCTACACGACGCTACACCAGTAGTAGCATTTTTGCCACACTGGAAGTCAAGAAGGTGGTGCTAGGAAGAGATAGGAAAGTGGTGGGTGGAGTTGAGGTCCGGACTGCAAACTGCATCTAGCTCTGGTACAAAGTAGAGACAAACAGCAAGCTTTTATTTTTTCTTTGAGAAGTAATTAAATGGTAATATTAAAATATGCACACTGTGTCTTGTTTATGAAAGCAAACTGGAGCATAGTAACATAGTAGATAAGGCTGAAAAAAGACATGCGTCTATCAAGTCCAGCCCATGCCAATAACACCACACATTGCAAAGACCTCATTAGCATTCAAGGCTTTAAAAGTAACGTTTAATTTAACGGGTGTTTAGGAATGGTTTTTCTCCCCTATGGTTTGCCTAAAATTTCCCCAGTTTGCGTTTATACATAAGACCCACTGTGCTTTAGATTACTATTATCGTGGCCATGTTGTCTTACCCAGCTGTTGTAAGTCTCAGACTTGAATAGACTCAGGCAGCTGTATACCACTGATACAGATTCACACAATCTCTTTTCCAGGTTCGACTCTGACGGTCAGGTAATGGAAGCCACATCTATTTCCGAGCTTCGAGGTGGAGGAATGGGAGGTGGGAATACAAACTGGAAGTCTCTGCTTGAAGTAAAGAATGAGAATATGGGCCACGGAGAGAAGGTACAGATCGGAAACAAATGTTTGGGTTTTTGTTTTTCCTCTATTTTGAGGGTTATAGATGAGTACATAAAGTTGAAATCAGAGCCTGTAATGCCTTGTTGACCCTTTAAAGGGGAACTACCACCCCACAAAAACTTCCTAATTAAGTCTTCATCTGGCCGGCTCCAAAAGGGACTGACAGCGCAGGCGCACAGCTGTCACTATGGCAAGATGTCCGTGCTTCCTGCTACTGTTGGCCTCCGAATAAGTCGTAAATCTTTTAAACCAGGTAATATTTCTGGCGACTAGCGCTACTAAGCAGCTAGTTGCCAGATGAAGTTTTTGCGGGGTGGTAGTTCCCCTTTAAGGACCAAATGAATGTGAAAACTATTGCTTTGCACCCCTCTGATCCTAAAAGGGTTAAGAAAAAAAGTTTAACCCTTTTGTGTTCTAGAGGTATCAAGAGCACTGAGTGCTAGTGATGTACCCAACACATTGCAAAGCATTAAAGTAGAGCCCTAAAGGGTTTTCCCTTGGCTGAGATGCATAAAAAGACAAATGGCCAGGTGCAGACTATTCCTCTCTTTATGTATGTGCTTCTGTGTTTGCATGCAATCCAAAAGAAGCTTTCAAAAATCTTCAGGTAAAGGTTTTCTTTGGAAATAGAGTGCAACAGCACAAAATTCTGTCCAAAATAAGAGGATAGGGAATTAAATCCATTCAGCTTTTTCTTTCAAACACTATTCAGTCTGAGTGTGATGCAATTAGATTGTAAGAAATGGTCTGTTCTGGTAGTTTGAATTAATTTAGCCTGGGATCCGTGTCTCCAGTGTATACATGGGCAGGGGTAGAAGCAGACTTATGAGCGCAAGCTACTTGACATAGGTAGATATATACTAGTTGAACAGCCTGTGTACACGGGCCACAGTGCCAGGCAGCAACATCCACAGTGCAGGCATACACAGTACAGACTGCCCGGGGGCGCAGGGAGTCTGTACTGTGCATGACTGCAGTACAGACTTGAAACGCATGTATTCTAGGTCAGTTGTGGGAAACATATGGTTCTCCAGCTACTTAAAGCAGAACTATCACCATCATAATATTGCCCTACAATCAATTACTAATATAGCGATAGGCAAAGGCATACTTCTATCAGGGCTTAAAATTTGAATTCCTTTGCTACTAGCCAGACCTGAAAAGTTAATCGCCACTGCAAGCCATAACATACCCACCAGGGCTGAATTTCTACTCGCCAGGGCTGAATTTCTACTCGCCAGGGCTAAATTTTCACTCGCCATTGGCTAGTGGCAAGTGGAAATTTTGAGCCCTGCTTCTGTTATGTTGACTAAGTAAGCATTGTTGAAGAAAATCAACTTTTTCTGCAGGCGTCCAGGGTACAGAGTTTACAAGAGAAGCTCTGTGTCTGCGCCTTCAGCAACTTCCGTTACCTTTAAATTAACCAACGAACGTCGCCACCAATCCAGGCAGTGCATGGGACAGACTGAGGTAACTTACCTCTAACATGTCTACTCTGTTGTCCACTGGTGGCTGCAGAGGAAGCTGGTTTACTTCAATAATGCGGTCTTATTCAGCATAATAGAAGTATGGCTTTACCTATTGCTGTGTTAGAAATGGGTTGTGGGGCAATGTTATGATGGTGATAGTTCTGCTTTGATTCCCATCATCAAGTTTTGGTCCAGCCGCTGTAGAGTCAGCTGTTCAGCACTGTACAAGTTTGATTGAATCTTTGCAGTTTCTAATATTTTCTCTCACTTAACATGCCAGGCAGATTATTTTACCAGCGTGGCTACAATTGTGTATCTGCGCAAGGAGAACTGCCTGTATCAGGCCTGCCCATCACAGGACTGCAACAAGAAGGTGATAGACCAACAGAATGGTCTTTTCCGCTGTGAAAAATGTGACAAGGAATTTCCAAACTTCAAATATCGTCTCATCCTTTCAGTGAGTATGAAATGGACTTTTATTTTGTAAAAATGCACCTTAGAGGAATAAAGTATATCTCTAGCACTGAAACAATTAAAAGCCCTATTTAAATTCTGGTAATCAAAGTGTTATTTTACCCATATGGTGCAGTTGGTTTGCCACATAAATGCTCCACCTTTTCTTTTTCATAAGGACATACACAGTGAATATCATACACTTATGACATTGTGTAATTAGTAGACCTTGACACAGCTTAGGGTGCCACTGTGTGTCTTGTTGGAAGTGGGCATCATAGTAACACTTTGATTGCCAGAGAGGTATGCAAAGCATTACTCTGTTACGTACCCATCTAGCACTCAAAGGGGTAAAGTGCAGCCCAAGTTCTTTAATACAGGGTGCGGGTGGTCTTTTGCATAATATAGAACGTTGTATTATTTGCTGCATGAACTGCTGACTGATTTTTAAAATTGTAGTACCTCCACCTTTTTGCCAGACTATAATTTTTGTTATCACACTGTATCCAGTGGCTGGCTGTGGATGATGAGCTGTAGTCTAGCAGTAGTCTGAAGGGCCTCATCTTGCCCTACTCCTGCTCCATACCATTCTGAAGGATGCAGTTTCCTGCACAACATCTGAGTAAAATTCCAACACGTGTGAATTATCTGTGGTGTCCCATAAATAACCCAGACACATTTTGGATTCTTTGTCTGTCATCTCAGATGCCTCTGAAAAGAGGAACTGTTGAGCAATCAATGGATGGTTGTAGTTTCCTTTTATCTATTGTGAAAGTGTGTGTATATTTCATGGCACTTTTTAACCTGTTTGCTTGAAGAGGAGTATGTGAGGAATTGCAGTACAATACTTGGTACTCCACTGTGAGATAAGAGTAAATGGGATGGCACCTTCAAAGATAAGGTAGATTGCAATTTTGGTATCTGTTTTTTTTGTGACTCAAACTTGACCTTATGTGCTTTGTTAAAAAGTAAAACTGCTGATACAATAACTGTGACTAGGATTATCCATCATAAGAATGTCCTTGTTTTTAAAGATGCATTAAGTTTTTAAAAAGGCCCCTTTTTTTTTTTATGAGCTGTATTAAGTTTTGAAGGGAAAATCGAACAGTGGGAGGAACACCCTTGTCTTGTTCGCAAATATTTAAAAAAATTGCAATACTTAATGTAAAAACGTAAATAAAAAAAAATTGCTTTAACCTATTGTATGCTAGATATGTCACCAATCCATTGGAAGAAATGCGCACACATGAGGTTAAATGTGTTCCTCATTGTGTAGTAACCAGTTTAAAGAGGATCTATCGCCTCTACAAAAGTTAGGCTTGTTATGTAGAGTATATATAGATAATGCTGAAAACGTTATTGATTTTATTTAAAAAAAAAAAAAAAAACGCTTTTTGGGTTAAAATGATAGCTTATAGAGTGCCCTGCACCATGCTTCCGCATACACTTCCGTTGCCGCAGATTGCCGCACTACCCCAGCTCCCTTCCCACTACCCAGCCTCCTCTGATGATGGAGGCTTCTGTCTGTAAGCTGGAGCGATCTCATTGGCAGAGATCGATATCTAGCCAATGAGATTGCTCCAGCTTACAGACGGACAGCCTCCGTCATTGGAGGAGGCTGGGTAGTGGGAAGGGAGCAGGGGCAGTGCAGTATCAGACGTGTATGCGGAAGTATGGTGCAGTTACTCTATAAGCTATAGTTTTAACACAAATAGCATATTTTTAACCCTTTGAGTGCCAGGGGCGTACCCAACGCATTGCTTTGCGTACCCCTCTGGCACTCAAAGGGTTAATCATTAACGTTTTCAACATTATCTATATTAACGCTACATAAAGCCTAACTTTTATAGGGGTGATCCTCTTTAAATACCATATGTAGCTGACATTTCTATACCATCCCAAACATTGTAGCTGCTGAAAGAGCTAGTTTAAATGTGCCTCTATCATACTGTCCTGATCCAAAATACAAGATATAAAGCTCAAATCTGCTGCCAAGCTCTTCCTCTGGTGTCTTTGTACTTGTAAAGACCACAAAACTGAATTTGCATTCTTACAGGTGTCCACACTGTGCATTTTTGTGCAGCTAAATTATCAAAAGGCTTGTATGAGGCACGCGCTCATTTTAAGCTGTTAATTTTTTTTTTCTATAGCTAAATTTCACTGTTTTTGTTACCATAAGCTTACAAGAGGTAACTTATCAATTTCTGTTTATGGATTGGCATCCATTACTTTGAAAGCAGAGATAAACTGATCTTTATGAAAATTAACGTTAAATGTTTTCAGAGAGATGAAATTGCACTTGTAGCCAGGGGCCTATATTTAGTCTTCTCTCAGGAGCCATGCCCTACTCGTACAGCATTAGTGGCGCTTGCTTCAAAAGCAAAGCCTCTCTCTCCTTGTGTCTGTGAGATGAATTTATATGTCTGAGTGTGCAGATCACTCCAGCTCCTGCAAAAGGCTGCCAGTTCACCACATGTTACATCAACACTTTCATACAAGTGCTCATTGGCCCTGACCTGACGGGAGTGCAGTTCTTTCTTCTCTCAGGCTCATTATTTTCATCAGCTCTCAGCAGCTGTGACGACTTACAATCAAGCTGTTTAATGCCTGTCACAATCCCTAATGATCTAAAATGGCAGTAGGATGTTGTGGAACGTATAAATAACAGGCTGTTGGTGAAATTTTGAACTGAACTCTCGTTTTATTTATTCTTCTCAAATCATTGGATTCTCCTTGCCCTGCTCATTTAAAGCTGCCATTAGCGGCAAGACTTGTGTGCCCTTTTCGGTTAACCTGCTTTGGGGCTTTAACACCCCAGACTTCAGATCTGCAGCTCTTCTAATTGCCAGTGATGTCACTGGCTATATTTTAAAATCCATCTATTGCTGGTTGTTGTGCCTATAAAAGGTGCAGTTCTATGAGCTCATCACAAATGTTACCTTTTCTTCTGTCTTTTTCCTTATAATTTGTTGTACTTTCCTTGCTTCTCTACTAATAGTTTCCTTATTACATAAAGTAATTTACATTTTCCTTGCAAAAATAGACATTACTATGTGTCTCAAGAAATAGAGGTGTGTGTACACAAAAAAAAATCTCTTCTGTTCAATATGGAACATAGTTACAGAGGTTGAGTTCCTCCTCTTAGAGGGTAGGACACATCTCAGATAGTCTTATGGGTGGAGACTTCCTCCCCCTTCTCCTGCCTATAATTGCCCAGAATAAATGTATTCTGCGAAGAAGGAAGGCAAGACGCACTCTTGTTTTTTTTTTTTTTTTTTTTTTTCTATTTTTTAGGATTTTTATTATTTTCTTTATTAGCTATGGGGCTGTATGATCCCCCATTAGGCGGGTTGCCATTACTGGGCTGCTTTGGAGTGGACTGACCAGTGTACGAGTGCTGTGTGGACCCTTGCAGTCCCGTGGAGGGAGTCTTGCAACCAAGTTTTCCCTCATGTCAGGGTTTCTTGTTTACTTCTAGCTACAATGGTAACCTAAAGACAGAAGACTGGTGAGTAACCCTTTGAGTGTCTTTGTCCACCTTTGTCCCAGTCATCTTCCTCTCCATACAGGGGCATTCTGAATCTTTTCAGACTCTTGCACTTATTTGGGAACTTTAATTTTGTCCTCATAAATCCTACATAAATCTTTGGCGTAAGGATGGCTTCTGTTTTGGCTACTTTTGTGTTTTTGGGGCTTTGTGGGGACTGTTGTCACTTTCCCTTCACTTGTGCCTTATTGTTCTCCTTAGATGTTCTCTGGGGTCTTTGGCTTCCTTCTTTGTTTTACCTGATTTTACTGATTCGGCCCCTTTTAGAACCGGAGCTCACCCACCACCATCTTTGCTCCATTGACTTCTATGGGGAATCCTTCTTTGGGACATATTTCAGCAAAAGTTCAAATACGAAAGTCAGAAGATTCTATCTTCTTGTCTCCTCATGCCCTATAGTCTGGCCCATGTTCTGACTGTTCAAGGGGCTCATGGCGATTCCATGAACGGGGTTGTAGGTGTGCTACAAGAGGAGATTAAATTTCTCTGGCTTTCTCCTGATTGGCTGCCTTTTTTGCAGTGGCCATTTTACTTACCTTGCTTATCCTAAGCAGTGTCAGATTCTCCTTGCCCTGCGTCTCCAGATTTACCCTTTGCTTGCCAGATAAGTGTATTCTCTGGGCTTTTAAGGGAGATACTTCATTGTGGGCTTATATTCTAGTATTTAGTTGGGATACTTGATGGATAGGATGTCGGACTCTGAGGGGCATGTGGGTAAATCTAAGGCTAATGACCCTTGCCCCCCTCACAGTCCCTCATGCCAAACAGGGCTTCCTAGAGCTTTTTCATGATCCTTCTTGCACTGTGGCCCCCACAACTCTGCAGGGCACTGATCAAGAGCCAGCTTGGATCAAAAAAAAATTCTGTCCTCAGTGGCTCAAATCCCCTTCTGTCTTCAGGGGGTAGGTCAGTTCTAGGTGCCTCTGAGGAGGAATTGTCTGAAGGGGAAGAGGATGAAGGGGAATATGAAATTATGGATTCTTCTACTCATATGGCACCCTAGCACCCTCCCCTCCCCTCCCCTCTACTGAGAGACTTACTAGAGCAGTCTTGGAGACCCTTCTGATGAGGTGTCTTCCTCTACAGATGTCTTCCACTGAAGCCTTCTCCCTTCTATCCTCCCAGTGCCACCAGATTCTTCTAAATGAGTGGAAGACCCCAGACAAAAAAGGCTGTTTATAAACAAAAGGTTCTCTAAGCAGTGCCCTTTTTACTGCAGACTTGGTGTATTGTGCCTCACCCCCAACCGTGGACAACCAAATGAGAAATAGGGGGAAGTCTACTGTTCTGCCTTTGGTGGTTGCAACAGATTTGAAGGAGCCAGCTGACAAGAAGCTGGACCCTATCCTCAGAGCATCATTTACGGCCACTGGAGCAGCACTGACTTATTTTTGCCTCTGCCTGGATGAGCAGTGCTGCTGCTATGTGGGGTGAACAGCTGGTGGAGGACGTCCTTTCTATTTCCAAGGAGTATTTATTGTTTATTCTGGCCTACATCTATGTTTCTGCGCCTTTTTGACATGGTTCTAAGATAATGCAGTGCTTTCTTTCTGAGTTCCACATCAATCAGGATATTGTTTTGTCCTGACCCCAAGTCTGATGAGGATCTCCATTTGTTGGACGTGTGTTGCCTTAAATTTTATGTGCAAGTACGGAGCCTTTTCACAAGGCTGTTTTCATCCTTGAGGGTCCTAGAGCAGGTCAGGCTGCTTTAAAGGTCACCGTGGCCTCTTGCATCAAGGCTTCCATATGCCAGGTGTATGAACTCCAGAACAAACCTGTTCCCTTTAAGATTTCTGCACATTCCACTAGGTCTGATTGGGCCTTGTCTGAGCCGTGACTCAGTCCTCCTTGCATACCTTGGCTAAGCACTAACATGGCTATGTTATGGCCTCTGCTGAGGCCAGCTTTGGCTGAAAGGTCCTGCAGGCAGTCCTGCCTGTTTAGGGACTTGCACACTTGGTGCCATACTGTTGTTCACTTGTTTGAGGTCTGTTGGCTCTTGTTCTTGTATGCTGTGTAAGGTGACTGTCCCTTGACACTTACTGCTTGGGTTATTCCGGTACTGGATAGTCCTAGGAAACTCCGGTATTGTGAAGTTCATTCTTCTTTTTACCAACCTCTGGGAGACTAGCGTTTGTTTATCCCTGTTGTACTGTGTTCCATATTGGGCATAAGCGAATAGGATTCTAGTTTTCTTACATGTTAGATCCTTTTCTCTGTCGTCCAATACAGGTTACTGGTAGGCGATCAGTCCCTTTTAATATGCAAGAACAATTTTGAGAAGTGACTGCTGGGTGGAGCCTACCTCCTCTCCTTAGCTTGCAGCTAGCCAATCCCCAACCAGTAAGATTTCTTCCTTGATCAAGACACAAGCAAGAGAACAGTTCTGCTGTAGTTTTATTTTATTTTTTTTTTATTATTATTTCTGTTAGATATGGAATACCACCATTAGGTTGATTACCATCACTGACAATTCCCACATAGATGCCATTGCTCCATTCACTTCTAAGGGGCTTTACAGTTTGGGACATATCTCTGCAACCGCTCCACGTAGCATGGTCAGAGATGGTTAATTTTGTTGTCTTTCCCTTGCTCTGTCATCCGGTCAACGTTCTGGGGATGTTGTGGGCTTTAGGGGGCTTCAGGCACTGTTGGGGTATTCTGTCAGCAAAACTACGTTTCCCATGAGCTCGCGCTTCGTGCGCTCATTTCCAATTGGCTCCAGTCGCGGCAGCCATTTTATGTATTCGCAGATAGAGTATCCTGCACAGGGCTTGGACTTTCCTCCGCAGTTTAACCCTTCACCTACCAGATAAGTCTTG
This sequence comes from Rhinophrynus dorsalis, assembly GCA_037306005.1. Lineage (NCBI taxonomy): Eukaryota > Metazoa > Chordata > Amphibia > Anura > Rhinophrynidae > Rhinophrynus > Rhinophrynus dorsalis. The sequence goes on along the minus strand of CM074719.1, from coordinate 106,375,357 downwards.
CTTTAGTGTTTCTGGGCCACATTATCATATACACTTTTTTTATTTTGGGTGTTTTGATACTTTTGACTCTGAGAATGTCTACTCTGTTAGTCCTTGCGGCTAAACCTAAGACTAAGGATACTGGGGTGCCTGTGTCCCTCATTGCTCCTTATGTCATTCAGGGTTACCCAGAGAACTCTCAGGTCATATTTGCCCAGCATGCGCTGCTGCACCTGAATCCCCCGCTGGGGCCTCCAGCCATGCAATAGAGCCAATATGGATGCAAGAGTTTAAGGCTACTACCCGGGACATCCGGTCCACCTTACAACTCCTTCCGTCCACTTTACAGGGGGTCTTCCACTTGTTGCAGACCCCCGCCCCTATCTGATCTTCCCAGCCTAAACCACCGGGTATACCTGATGTGTCTGATTCCTCTGAGGAGGAATTGTTGGTGGACTCTGATAATGGCTGTTCCTTCATCTCAGTTTTTTGGGACCCCTTTGAGGCGGACCCAGTTCCCTCGGCTGAGGGCCTGATCAGGGCGGTGTTGTCCACTCTGAACATTCCCTTGGTGCGGGAGGCATCTTCTGACCCCCCTGTTATGCCCCATGCTTGCTTTCCACCTAATCTCACCCTTGACAGCTTGGTGTAAGAGGAGTGGAAATTTCCAGACAAGAAACCTTCTGTGTCTAAGAAGTTTGCTAAACTTTACCAGTTTTCTGAAACTGCCCTCACTCAGTGAGTTCATCCCCCCCCCACCCCCAAAGTGGATGCCCCAGTTTCCAGGCTTTCTAAATCAACTGCCTTGCCAGTGACTGATGTCAGTCCAGTCTTTGAAAGCAGAGGCAAGAAGCTTGAGGATTCTCTCAAGGCTATTTATGCGACAGAGGGCTCTGCCCTTCATCCTATTTTTGCTGCTGCATGGGTAAATAGGCTGTGGCTGTTTGGACTGAACAGCTCAATTCTGCTGTCCATCAGGGAGCCCCTACATCTGACATGTTGCGACTTCTCGCTAACATTGCTGAGGCTCAGCGTTATGTCTCTGCTGCCCTGTTTGACGCTGTGCATATGGTAGCCAGGGCATCTACCATGTCTGTGGTAGCCAGAAGGCGGTCAGCTGACACGGCCTCTAAGAAGGCTCTCTTGTCTTTGCCCTTTCAGGGATCCTCCCTGTTAGGGCCTGAGCTCAAGGATCTCATCAACGAGGCCATGGAGGGAAAAGTTCTCACCTGCCTGTGGTCCTGAGGAAGAAGGCGCCTGTTAAAAGGAATCTACTTTTTTGTTCCTTTCAGGCAGACTTGCGCCAAGCGACCCAGATGGTCTCTCTGGCTCCTCCTCCAGGCCTAAGCAGCAATGGAGATCCAAGTCCTCCCCAAAGCCCAAGGCTTCCAAACCTCCTGCATGACTCGCCAAACCCAGGTCCCCACCTGCTGGTAGGTGGCCGCCTACTCCATTACCTTTCAGCTTGGCAGGCCTCTGTGGCGGACCCATGGGTTTTACAAGTGGTGGCCTTGGAATACAAGATTCCCTTCGCCTCTCTTCCTCCTCCAAGGACCTTTTGTTTCTCATTCTCTCTTGGGAACAGAAAAGAGACGCCTTTTTGAGGATGCTATTCAGGCCCTGCTAGACAGGGTGCTCCTGGAGCCAGTTCCCCCTCAGGAGAGGTACTTGGGATTCTACTCCAACCTCTTTGTGGTTTCCAAGAAGGACGGGGGCTGTCGCTCCATTTTGGATTTGAAGGTTCTCAACTCCTTTGTGGTCAGGTCCCAGTACTGCCAGGAATCTCGGCACACGGTGATAGCGACCATGTCTCCTGGGGAGTTTCTGGCATCTCTGGATCTTCAAGATGCCTATCTGCACATCACCATTCATCCAGAGAGTCAGCAGTATCTCCGCTTTGCCTGCAACCGAGGGCACTTCCAGTTCTCCGCCCTCCCCCCTGACCACGGCTCCTCAAGTCTTCAACAGAGTTCTAGGAGCACTGATCTTCGTCCTACATCGGAACGGCATCAGGGTGACTCCATATATGGACGACCTCCTTCTGAAGGCCTAGTCTCTGGAACTCCTTCACCAGCAGGGGCAGGACTGCATTCATGCTGTCTCCAATCACGGTTTGATCATCAACCTGGACAAGTCAGACCTTATTCCATCACAGAAGATGGTCTTTCTGGGCCTCCTCTTCAACCCTCAGAAGGGGATGGTTTTTCTGACGGACGCAGTGGCTCATCAGATATGAGGGTCCAAGCTATCCTGTCTCAGGATCCGGTTCCAGCCAAGAAGTTGTCTTCCTTGATGGGGAAGATCATTTCCACCATAGAAGCAGTTCCATTTGCCATGGCTCACACCAGGGAACTTCAGAGGTTTCTGATCCTGGCCTCAAGGGCCATCCAGATCTCCTGGAGTGATCCCTCTCTCTCCCTCTTCAAGTGGAGCAAAGTCTTTCTTGGTGGCTTAACCTGAACAGTCTCCTGAAAGGCAGACCCTTCCTGGTGCCCTTCTGGACCACACTGACGACAGATGCCAGCCTCTTCAGATGGGGAGCGGTGCTGGGGCACTTGAATGTTCAGGCCCGGTGGTCTCAGGAGGAATCTCTCCTTCCCATTAACGTCTTGGAGTTTCAGGTGATATTTCATGCCCTACATCACTGGACATGGCAACTCGAGGATTGCCAAGTCAGGGTACAGTCAGACAACGCTACAGCGGTAGCCTACATCAACAAGCAAGGCGGCACAAGAAGTCGCGCAGCTTGGCTAGAGGGTCAAGGCTATTTTATCTTGGGCAGAGGTGCATGTCCCTGCCATTTCCGCAGTTCATGTTCCTGGCGTAGACAAGGTTCTAGCAGACTTCCACACTGGACAGCAGAGAGTGGGAGCTGCATCCAGAGGTGTTCAACCTCATCATCCAGCAGTGGGGTCTTACATGCATTGACCTGATGGCAACCAGGCGGCACAACAGGAAGGTGCGGAGGTTCTGCTCTCGCTGGATGGGTCCTATGGCTCTGGCAGTGGATGCCTTGTCGATCCCGTGGATGTTTCCTCTGGCTTACATATTTCCTCCTGTTCCCCTGTTGAACAGAGTTCTTCAGAAGCTGAAACTGGAGCTCTGCCCAGTCATTCTGATTGCTCTGTACTGGCCCTGACAGGCTTAGTTTCCGGAGCTTCTGGACCTCTCAGTGGCGGACCTCCTTCTACAGGGTTACCTCTGGAAAGACTACTTTCACCATCTAGCTTTGATGGCATGGAGATTGAATCCTCAGTTTTGAAGAAGAAATGGTTTTCTTCTGGAGTGGGGGCTATTATGCTTCATGCCCGAAAGCTTGTTTCCTCTAAGGCCTGCCATCGAGTTTGTTCTACCTTTCTGGCTTGGTGCACTGACAAGGACCTGTCTCAGGATTTTGACCTTCCTCCAGGATGGTGTGGATAAGGGTCTCCGTCTGAGTTCTCTTAAGGTACAGACTTCTGCTCTGTCTCTCTTTTCAGAGGCGTCTTGCTATCATTCCTGATGTCAAGGTTTTCTTCCACGGTGTTGCTCATACCCGTCCCCTACTCCTCAGTGGGATCTTAACCTATTTCTGGGAGAACTCCAGTGTCCTCCTTTTGAGTCCTTGGCTACCATTCCTCTGCATCTGCTGACGTGGAAGATGGCCTTTCTCCTGGCGATTGTTTCTGTTTGTTGAGTTGCGGAGCTTCATGCCCTGTCTTGTAGACTGCCCTTTTTGGTCTTTCACAAGGACAAGGCGGTGCTTTGCACCTCACAAGAGTTTCTCCCAAAGGTGGTGTCTGAGTTCCACATTAATCAGGAGATTGTGGTCCCTTTTTTCTATCCTAACCCTACTTCTGTCAAAGAGAGGGATCTTCATCTGTTGGATGTTGTGCTTTGTCTCAAGTTCTGTGTGCATCGCACTGAGCCATTGAGGCAGTCTGACGCTGTTTGTCATTCCTGAGGGTCCTAGGGCAGGAAAGCCTGCTTCCAAGGTAACCATAGCTGTTGGATCAAGTCCACGATTCGTAAGGCTTACGAACTTCGGAAGAAGCCTGTTCCCTTCCAGGTCACGGCTCATTCTGCGAGGTCTGTTGGGGCTTCTTGGGCCTACAAGAACCAGGCCTCAGCTGATCAGTTTTGCACACTTTTTCTAAACACTGTCGTATTAATGTGCTGACATCGGCTGATGCCAGTTTTGGGAGGAAGATCCTGGAGGCAGCCTTGTCTGTCTAGGATCTCCTTGGTTCTCAGTACTCTCTCACTTTTGAGCCCTGTTGGCTCTAGTTCAGTGTGCTGTATTACAGTTCATGGGGTTTGTTTTTACCCCTGTTCAGTGTCCGTTGACACTTTGCGGTTAGTGTTGATCTGTTTATGATCTGTGGGTTCATTGGTGCTCTGGTGACTTTGGGGGCCTACGCCTGGTCCTTGCCTTTCTTCCCACCCTGGGGGACTTAATGGTTGGACATCCCAAAGTTACCAGTAACCTGTATTGGACAACAGAGAAAATAAGATTTTTAGTCTTGTCTGTTAAATACTTTTCTCTTAGTCCATACAGGTTACTGGTCTTCCCTGTCAAGGGACAATGCTTGGCTCTCCTCTGGCAGAACGTGGGGGTCCTTTCGGGTTCATGCTCACAGGAGTCTTCCTTTGCCTTCTTACTACCTAGGCAATAGATAGTCTGCAAATCTTACTGGTTGGGGATTGGCTAGGAGAGGAGGTAGGCTCCACCCATCAGTCACTTCTCAGAATTGTTCCTGACTATTAAAGGGGCTGATCGCCTATCCAAAGTTACCAGTAACCTGTATGGACTAAGAGAAAAGGATTTAAAAGGTAAGACTAAAATCCTATTTTCTCTTTAGTCCATATGGAACACAGGTCTCCCATCCAGAGAAAGTAACCTTTTGTTTAGCCTTTCTTTTCTGGGCTGTGAAGTCCTTTTAGAGTCTTTTTCCGTAGGAAATTTTCTTTTGCCACATGTTTTTGTGTAGCTTTGGTCACATGAATTCTGGGATATTGCAGGCTGGGGAAAGTTGAGCTGGAGGAGGAGGATGGGGTCTCCACCCATAAGACTCTGTATTTGAGATGTGTCCTGCCTTCCAGGAGTAGGGACTCAACCACAAGGTACCTGTGTTCCACACTAGAATCCTATTATATTATCAGGCACAGGTTTGCAAGCTTTCACGGTAGACTGGCAAACAGTCACTGAATCCTTATTTGGCCTGCAAGTTCCATGCCCTCAAGGCAGTGTTGGGATTCCAGATGTGTACAAAAAGAAGAAAAGTATATAAACAGTGTGTTATATTTTAAATGTTTCATGTGGAATCTTATCAAATACTCTTGTTTGTGTTTTTTTGTTTTTTTTATTACAGGCAAATATTGCAGACTTTGGGGAAAATCAATGGATCACCTGTTTCCAGGAGTCAGCAGAGGCCATTCTTGGCCAGAATGCTGCATATTTAGGGGAACTCAAGGAGAAGGTGAGTTAATGCTTTTGTTCATATTCGTGACTCGACATTAAACTCTTTAAGAACTATTTCACTTCTTTCTTTTCCTTTAAAGGATTTCCAGACTGCACCACTGGGGACAAACATATATTCCCAAATTTCTCAAATGGTTTTTAATTCTTTGCATGCTGGAAGGGTATTTGTAATGTATTGTAGACCTTTAGCATTTAAGAGGTTAAAAACTCCATTTAAATCATTTTGAGAATGTGTATTTGTCCCCTGCGGTGCAGCTGGTTTCTTCCAAAACTGTTAGTTATTTCTCTCTGCGTACAGGCCTTGGTGTGCAATGAATATGCTGATGGCTGTGAATGCCTTTGCCCTCCCAGTCGTGTAGTTGCAAAATGGTCAACATCACCAGATTACAAAGTTTTGAAACCTGTGCCTTTAGCAACTTTGTGGCCTTTTTGCTATGTTAACACAGTTGATAAGTTTGAAAACAGATCCGTCCTTCAAGTTCAGCTTCTGTGTTTGTTAAGAGTACCCTTCCAGCAGCCTTGGTTGTATTCTCATCACTTTCAGTAGCGATTCCCAGAGTGAATATTGTATTTGCATTGTATATATTTGTAGAGGGTGATCATATTGCCATTTTAGATGGCCTTTCTCTATAAACAAACCTAGTTTGGATAGTCTATCTTTAGAACTACAATCTCTACTTTTTGCAGTTCAGTGTGGGTTTTTTATTTTAAGAATGGGTGGCAAAACTGTACTCCATATTCTAGATTTCTCTGTTGTCTAATACAGGTTACTGGTAACTTTGGGTAGGCGATCAGCCCCTTTAAGTAGGCAGGAACAATTCTGAGAAGCAACTGCTGAGTGGAGCCTACCTCCTCTCCTTAGCTTGCAGCTAGCCAAACTCCATCCAGTAAGATTTGTTCCTTGGTCGAGACACAAGGCAAGAGAACAGTTCTGCTATAGTTTTAGCTTTTTTTAATTATTTTTCTATTAGATATGGTATACCACCATTAGGTGGATTACCATCGTTGACAATTCCCATCACCCAAATGTGGATAGCTCAGTTTGCCAGGTGCTTTTGTGGACCTAAGCCCTGGGGGGGGGGGAATCTTGACTGCAAGTCTTTTCCTCAGGAGTTGCCCACTGAGGCTTTTTCTTGATTTATGGTAATCTGAAGATAGAAGACCTGCAAAAAAGGCGAGCACCCTTTGAGTGCTGAGATCCACATGTCCCATGCTTCCTCTCCGCACAGGGGTCTGATTTGGAGTTCCTATTACATTCTCATGCACTCGTTGGGTTTATCTGTATGTCTGTGGGGTGTCTTGAGCACGTTTATGTGGTAACCCTTTGGCTGCTGGTCTAGCATCTAATGGGGAGTTGTGGTTACGTTCCGTACTGGGGTCAATGTTGGCTCTACTGACATGTTCTAGTGGCCCTTGGAGTGGTTTTACATTTTGGTATTCACCCTGTAAATTGTGTTCTGCGCCTTTAAGGCGCGCGTTTACCGCATAGGCACTATTGCTCCATTCACTCCTATGGGACTTCACAGTTTGGGACATATCTCTGCAACCGCTCCACGTGGCGAAGTCAGAAATAGCTCATTTGGTTGGTCTGCTCTTGCTCTGTTATCCGGTCAATGTTCTGGGCGTGTTGGGGAGCTCAGGGGGCTTCGGGCACTGTTTGGGGTACTTTTTCAGTGTAACTACAACTCCCATGAGCGCTTGCTTCGTGCGCTCGTTTGATTGGCTCCAGACAGGGCAGCCATTTCGTGCCTTCTCTGAACCAGTATCCTACGAAGTGCTTGGACTCTCCTTCTTTTCTCAGCAGTTTTACCCTTCTCCTACCAGATAAGTCTATTTTATCATTTCTGGGGTGATTTTATTTATCATACAAACTGTTTTTTAGGCGTTTCTGATACTTTGACCATTTAACTCTGTGAGAATGTCTATTCCATTAGACCTTGGGGTTAGGCCTAAGACTAAGGACACTGGGACGTCTGTGTCCCCCATTGCTTATTGCTCCTCCTATCACTCAGGGTTACCTAGGGAATACTCGGGTCACATTTGCCCAGCATGCACTGCTGCCCCTGAGTCCCTTGCAGGGACCTCCAGCCATGCACTAGAGCCAGTTTGGATGTAAGAGTTTAATGCTACTACCAGGGACCTCTGGTCTACCTTACAACTCCTTCCATCCACTTTGTAGGGGGTCTTCCACTCCTGGCAGGCTCCCACCCCTATCAGGTCTTCACTGCCTAAACCGCCGGGAGTACCTGATGTGTGTGATTCCTCTGAGGAGGAATTATTGGTGGATTCTGATGATTAAGACTGTTCTGCTGTCCGTTCCTCTCAGTTTTTTGGGGACCCCTTTGAGGCTGATCCTGTCCCATCGACTGAGGGCCTGATCAGGGCTGTGCTGAACACCCTGAACATTCCATTGGTACAGGAGGTGTCCTCTGACCCATCTGATGTGTTTCAGGAGCCTGTCAGACCCCATACTTGTTTTCCACGTAACCCCACCCTTGACTGCTTGGTGTCTGATGAGTGAAAGTTTCCAGACAGGTAACACTGTCTTAGGAAATTTGCTAAGCTTTATCTGTTCTCTGAAGTGGCCCTAGCTCCTAAGGTGGATGCCCTTGTTTCTAGGCTTTCTAAGTCCACAGCTTTGCCTGTGGCTGATGCATCTGCTCTAAAAGACTGGACTGACAAAAAACTTGAGACTTCTCTTAAGGCCATTTTCGGCTGGTTCTGCCCTGCGCCCTGCATTTGCTGCAGTGTGGTTAATAGGGCTGTGGCTGTTTGGACTGAACAGCTCACCTCGGATGTCCGTGAGGGAGCTCCTACTGCTGACATGTTGTGGCTTCTCGACAACATCTCTGAGGGTCAGCATTATGTTTTTGCTGCCCTGTTTTGACGCTGTGCCTATGATAGCCAGGGCATATCCACCATGTCTGTGGTAGCCAGGCGCGCTCTCTGGCTCTAGATCTGGTCTGCTGACACTGCCTCCAAGAGGGCTTTCCTGTCCTTGCCCTTCCAGTGCACCTCACTGATTGGGCCTGATCTCAAGGATCTGATCAGTGAAGCCACTGGGGGAAGAGTACTCATCTGCCAGTGGTCCCTAGGAAGAAAACACCTGCCAAGCGGAATAGTTTTTTTCGTCCTTTTCAGGTTGAATTGCGCCAGTGGACCCAGGCGGTGCCTCAGGCTCTACGAGCCTCATCCAAGCCTAAGCAGCAATGGAGGCCTAAGTCCTCTGCTAAGCCCAATGCTTCCAAACCTCCTGCATGACTTGCCGAATCCAGGTCCCTGCCCGAGGTGGGTGGCAGATTGCGCCACTACCTCTCGGCGTGGGAGGCATCTGTGGCGGACCCGTGGGTTTTGCAGGTGGTGTCTGCGGTGTACAGGATCCCCTTCACCTCCCTTCCTCTTTCCCGGACCTTCTCTTCTCGTTCTCCTCTGGGAGCAGAAAAGCGCCACCTTTTTGAGGGAGTCATTCAGGCCCTTCTGGACAAGGCGGTCTTGGAACCAGTTCTTCCTCAGGAATGGGTGTTGGGGTTCTACTCCAACCTGTTTGTTGTTCCAAGAAAGACGGCGGCTGTCGTCCCATTTTGGATTTGAAGGAACTCCTTTGTGGTCAGGTCCCAGTATCGCCAGGAGTCTCTACGCACGGTGATCGCTGCCATGTCCCCTTGGGGGAATGGCTTTACTGGATCTTCAGGATGCATTTTTACACATTACCATTCATCCAGAGAGTCGGCAATATCTCAGCTTTGCCTGCGACCAAGGGCATTTCCAGTTTTCTGCCCTCCCCTTTGGCCTGACCACGGCTCCTCAAGTCTTCAACAGAGTCCTGGGAGCCTTGATTTCTGTCCTCCATCGGGAAGGCATCAGAGTTACCCCATACATGGATGACCTCCTTTTGAAGGCATCTTCTCCAGAGCTCCTTCATCAGCAGGTGCAAGATTGCATTCATGCTCTGTCCCGTCACGGGTGGATCATCAGTCTGGACAAGTCGGACCTTGTTCCTTTCCAGAGGATGGTGTTTCTAGGCATCCTCTTCGACACTCTGAGAGGGATGGTGTTTCTCACAGACGAAGTGGTTCATCGGATAGTACTGAAGTTCCAGGCTGTCCTGAATGAGGATTGGATTCCAGCCAAGAATTTGTCATCCCTGGTGGAGAAGTTCATTTCCACCATAGAAGCGGTTCCATTTGCCATGGCTCACACCAGAGAACTTCAGAGGTTTCTAATCCTAGCATGCAGGGGTCAACCAGAACTCTTGGAGCGGTCCCTATCTCTCCCTCTTCATGTGGAGCTGAGCCTATCGTGGTGGCTCAACCTGGACAATCTGCTGAAAGGTAAGGCCCTTCATGGTGCCATTCTGAACAACAGTGACGACGGATGCCAGCCTCTGGGTGGTGAACGGTCCTGGGGCACTTGAATGCTCAGGGCCGGTGATCCCAGGAGGAATCTCTCCTTCCCGTCAACTTCTTGGAGTTTTGGGCGATATTTCATGCCCTGCCACACTGGACACGCCAACTGGAGGTTTGCCAGGTCAGGGTCCAGTCGAACAATGCCACAGTGGTAGCCTACAACAACAAGCAAGGCAGCACAAGAAGTATCGCAGCTTGGCTAGAGGTCAAGGCTATTTTGTCCTGGGCAGTGGAGCATGTCCCTGCCATTTCTGCAGTTCATATTCTTGGTGTAGACAACGTTCTAGCAGACTTCCTCAGTCGACACACACACAGTGGACAGCGGAGAGTGGGTACTGCATCAAGAGGTGTTCAACCTCATTGACCAGTGGTGGTGGGGTCTTCTGTGCATCGACCTGATGGCAACAAGACACAACAGGTTCCAACGTTCTGCTCTCACTGGGCGGACCCTGTTGCTCTAGCAGTGGATGCCTTGTCGATCCCGTGGATTTTTCCTCCGGCATACCTCTTTCCTCCCTTTTACCCTGCTGCACAGGGTGAAAAGGAAGCTGAGACTGGACCGTTGCCCAGGCATTCTGATTGCTCCATACTGGCCTTGGCAGGCCTGGTTTCTGGAGCTTCTGGATCTCTCGGTGGTGGAACCTCTTCGGCTCCCCTCCAGTCCGGATCATCTTCCACAGGGTTACTTGTGGAAGGAGGATGTTCATCGTTTGGCTTTGACGGCATGGAGATTGAATCCTCAATTTTGAAGAAGGGTTTTTCTTCTGGTGTAGTGGCTACTATGCTTCGTGCCGGTAAGCCTGTTTACTCTAAGGCCTACCATCGAGTTTGGTCTACCTTTCTATCTTGGTGTGCTGATAGGGACCTGTCTCAGGATTTTGATCTTCCTACAGTTCTTTCCTTCCTCCAGGATGGTGTGGATAAGGGTCTCAGTCTGAGTTCTCTTAAGGTTCAGACTTCTGTGCTCTGTTTTCTTCCATTTGCATCTTGCTATTCTTCCTGATGTCAAGGTTTTCTTCCAGGGTGTTGCTCGTTCCCATCCTGTGTTTAAGGTTCCCGCTCCTCAGTAGGACCTTAACTTGGTTTTGGGTGTCCTTCAGCACCCTCTTTGGGCCACTAGTCCTCTACGTCTGCTGACATGGAAGATGGCTTTTCTCCTGGCGATCGTGTCTGTTCTCTGTGTACTGGAGCTGCATGCGCTGTCTTGTCGGCCACCCTTTTTGGTGTTTCACAAGGACAAGGCAGGTCATCGCACTTCACAAGAGGTTCTCCCGATGATAGTGTCTGAGTTCCACATTACTCAGGAGATTGTGGTTCCTTCTTTATACCCTAACCCTACTTCTGACAAGGAGAAGGACCTTCACTTGTTGGATGTTGAGCATTGTCTCAAGTTCTACGTGCACTGCACTGAGCCCTTGCGGCAGTCATTCCTGAGGGTCCCAGGGCAGGGAAGCCTGCTTCCAAGGTAACCATTGCCTCTTAAATTAAATCCACTGTTCATAGGGCTTACAAACTTCAGAAGAAGCCTGTCCCGTTTTGGGTCACGGCTCATTCTACAAGGTCTATTGGGGCATCTTGGGCCTACAAGAATCAGGCCTCAGCTGATCAGTTGTGTAAGGCGGCCACTTGGTCATCTGTACGTACCTTTTCCAAACACTATCGTGTGGATATCCTGGCATCGACTGATCCCAGTTTTGGGAGGAAGATCCTCGAGGCAGCCTTGCCTGTCTAGGATATCCTTTGTCTTTTCAGTACTCTTTCACTTTTGGGCCCTGTTGTCTATGGTTCCTGGGGTCTCTTACCCCTGTTCTGTGTCCGTTGACACTGTGCGGTTATAGTTAAGCTATTCATGATTGTTCATTGGTGCTCTGGTGACTTTGGGGGCCTGCGCCTGGTCCTTGCCTTTCGTCCCGCCCTGGGGAACTTAATGGTTGGACATCCCAAAGTTACCAGTAACCTGTATTGGACGACAGAGAAAAGAGGATTTTAGTCTTACCTGTTAAATCCTTTTCTCTTAGTTCACACAGGTTGCCGGTCTCCCACCCTGTCAAGGGACCATGCTTGGCTCTCCTCTGTTTGATCGTGGGGGTCCTTTCAGGTTCATGCTCACAGGAGTCTTCCTTTACCTTCTTACTACCTAATCAATGGTTAGTTTTCAAACTTTACTGGATAGGGATTGGCTACCTGCAAGCTAAGGAGAGGAGGTAGGCTCCACCCAGCAGTCACTTCTCAGAATTGTTCTGCCTACATAAAGGGGCTGATCGCCTACCCAAATTTACCAGTAACCTGTATGGACTAAGTTAAAAGGATTTAACAGGTAAGACTAAAATCCTCTTTTGCATAATCAAAGGTAGCTCAATAAGTTACTGAGCGCCTGGTCGAGTTGCACTCAAGCAGAGATCCTGAAAATATGCAGTCTTGAGGGCTTGGATTGGCTATCCCAGTTTCAGATCTGTTTGGACTTTTTTTGTTTGCTTCATGTAAATTTGACAATTTGGTCCTCATTTGACTGTTCATCATCAGCTTTTCAATTCAGTTTGGCTTCCATTCTCTTTCTTCTTTAGAAGTTTTAGACAGGATAAATTGGGATGCCAGTTGGTTATGTGCCTTTGAACTGAAATATGTTAACCCTTTAAGGACCAGAAGGTTGTGCAGTACATTGTGATTGCAATAAAAGCCCCCATTTGCAGTGTCTGCATCCTTGTAGACACATTTCTATATGTGTGTACAAGGATGCTAATGAATGTGATTCTTATAAGTTTTTTTGCACATCTTAAAGGTTTTGTCTATATTTGTCAGAATGCCAACTTCTTTTCCTCATCTCTCCAGAAAACGTACACTGCTGCTTCTGATTTAAATGTAGTCTATGGGTGTCCACGCTTAAAGCAACCACATTCTTTGCTGAGTTAATTCCCTCTGGGACTAGATAGAGGGTACAACGTTTTGCTTGTGATTGCTGAGCTATGTTAAAGTTTAAAGTTGCAATTAGTTCCCCAAATGAAGGAGCTCTCTTCTGATAGAGACGTTCTTCCTCTTACCCCTGAACATTGCTGTGTTCTCTTTCCAGAATGAGCAAGCTTATGAAGAAGTGTTTCAGAATGCCAACTTTCGCTCTTATACCTTTAGAATCCGGGTCAAGCTGGAGACCTACAATGTAAGTATATACTACTGATGTCAATCTTGCACATTGATCAATTTATAGAAGCATCTTTGTTGAATTGATTTAACCCTTTAAAGACCAGATGGGTATGCAGTGCATTGCATTCCTCTCTGGTCCTTTAAAGGGATAGTAATACTTCGTTTTAACTTTATTTTATTTTGTAGGCATTAAAAAAACATGAAGAACGATATAAGTCTTATCTCTCAAACCTTTATGGTTTATGAGATATTCACAAGCAAAGTTCCCCCCCCTCCCGCCCCTTTTACCTACTGTAAACAATCTCTTCTCAGATGTGGAATGCAGTCCATAGACTGGACAGATAACAGAAGGGGACAATCTTATTCCTATGAAAACAATGAAATCCCTGCCCCCCTTGACAAGTTTTTCAGGTTTTTCCCTTATCTTAATTGAAGATTGTCCTTCTCTGCAGTCTACCTGGGCAGCTCCCTTCTGCCCTGGCTGAGAAGTGTTACATCAGTAAAAGGGGCGGGAGGGGGACACTTTGCTTGTGAATATCTCTTAAACCATAAAGGTTTGAGAGATAAGACTTATATCATTCTTCATGTTTTTTTTAATGCCTACAAAATAAAATAAAGTTAAAACGAAGTATTACTATCCCTTTAAAAAGGGCTTGTGTTCCTTAGAATAACTTCACTGTGGGTTAAACGGTCAGTAAAGTTTATTAGGGTGGGTTGGGGGGATACTTGTCAGGAAAAATCATACAAGTATATTCCCACTGCTCCCTGTTGCTTTATTCAAAGTTATTAAGTTCAAAAAGAGGTTCTGTTAGGCTCACATTCTAAATAAAACCGTAGACAGTGGCTCACCTCTCCAGGAGAATGCAATAGAATAAATGTCTGAAAGCCATGTAGCACTGTTGCTAATAGTTTAATATAAAACAAAACTGTCTCTTGGCATAGGAATCACTCTTGTTTTATAAGCCAGAAAGCCAATACAATATAAATTTCCAATGCAGTAAGAGTGCAAAAACAGGAAAAAACAGTGAAATATATCAAAATGTCATATTTATTAAATGGAAACAGTGTAAAACTAAAGTAATAGATACATGATCCCAATCTTGGGCTTTGTGCATATGTGGGGTCCCAGCCCCTTGTAGCTAACGTACTCTGTCCTCTTCGGTTGTTGTCTCTATAACCGGTACCTGGGAATGTCCTTGTGCTTTAAAGTCCAGATGCGCGATGTGCCTGAGACGAGCCTTTAATTGATGAGAACAAAAGTTCCACCAAATTAGATGTATAAGGTCTCTTATTAGATGGCACAGTGGGAGACCCTAAATCGGACTGTGGGAGCTGATGGCTCCACTTGTGTAGGCCAACGCTCTGGAAGTTCTGGACAACCGTGACTGTGAGTGAGAGCGGGTTCTCACAGGGTCATAAGTGGGACCCAGCTCTAATGGAGTGTAAGGTTAAAAGACCCAACATGTCATGGAGCTACGACTCCACTTCCTCGGGGGTATAGCCATCAGCTCCCACAGCCCGATTTAGGGTCTCCCACTGTGCCCTCTAATAAGAGACCCAATGCATCTAATTTGGTGGAACTTTTCCTCTCATCTATCAAAGGCTCGTCTCAGGCACATAGCACATCTGGTCTTTCCAGCATAAGAACCTTCCCAGATACTGGTTATAGAGGCAACAACTGGAGCCGACACAGTACGTTGGCCACAAGGGGCTGGGACCCCATATATGCACAAAGCCAAAGATAACGAGCATAATGTGAGTGTATTACTTTACTTTTGCGCTGTTTCCATTAAATAAATATTACACTTTGATATCTTTCACTGTTATTTCCTACCTTTGTGCTCTTACTGCATTAGAAGTATTGACTTCACTATATGGACAAGGCCATAATGGTTTGTAGCGGCATCAGGATTTCAAAAACTGTTTTTTGACGTACCTCACATTTTTCTCACTAACGATCTATTTGATCCTCCTCATCATCACCTTCATCGTTGCATCCATATTTTTCATCCATTACTTCATTCATTTTATCTAATAAAGTACTTTTTTTTTTCTTTAAATCCATCCAAAGCAAAAGGTAAAACATTTGCTTTAAACTGTAGTAAATGGTTCGTGAAATGACACTGGTTGCTGAACGCATATCAAAATACTTTCGAGGAGTCCTGAACACTAAAGTTAATGTTCAGGGTTTTGTGCTTAGATGAGGGAAATATCTTCCTCTTCTTGAGAACAAGTAGGATGCGCATAGCTGGCACTTAACTCTAAGTGTCGGGGGTATTCATTGGATTGCTTTGCAGTACGTTGGCTACCCCTCTGGCACACACAGGGTTAAATTACACCTGTTAAAGTGAAAGGTGTGATAAGGAGGAGCACAGCATTAAGATAATATTAATCAGAGAAGGTGACTAGAATTGGTTACCAATATATTCTTTCTCTCTCCCTTCACATATAAAATAAAAATACTAGCAAAAGGGGCATGGCATTGCCCGTGGGTATTAAGTACTTCAGGGCTATTGATTGACAGTGGTTTGGGTAGGTTTGCTGTAGTGAAAGGGTTATGTGTTTGAGAGGCAAAGACTTTTCTTTGTCGTCCAGTATAGGTTAATGGTAACTTTAGGTACGCGATCAACCCCTTTAAGTAGGCAGGAACATTTCTCAGAAGTGAATGCTGGGGTGGAGCCTACCTTCCCTCCTTGGCTGCAGCTAGCCAACCAGCTCCAGTAAGATTTGTTCCATGGTGAAGACACAAGGCAAGAGAACAGTCCTGCTATAGTTTTAGCTTGTTTATTATTTTTCTGATAAATATGGGATACCACCATTAGGCGGATTACCATCACTGACCATTCCCATCTCGCAAATGTTAGCTCTGTTTACTAGGTGCTGTTGTGGACCTAAGCCCTGGGGGGGAGGAATCTCGGCTGCCCTTAGATGTGGCTAGCTCAGTATCCAGGTGCTTTTTGTGGACCTTAATCCCTGGGGGGGAAAATCTTGGCTACAAGTTCTTTCCCCAGGTGTTGCCCACTGAGGCTTCTTCCAGATACATGGTAATCTGAAGACAGAAGATCTTCAGGAAAGGTGAGGAACCCTTTGAGTGCTGAGGTCCACATGTCCCACGTTGCCCCTCAAGACAGAGGTCTCCTTTGGAGTTCCTATTGCATACTCCTGCACTCATTGGGTTTATCTGTATTTCTGTTGTGTGTTTGGAGCAGGTTTCTGTGGTAACTTAACTCTTTGGTTGCTGGTTAGCATCTTTTGGGGGGGTTTTGGGCACTTTCCCTACTGGGTTCAGTGTTTATTGGGTCTAGTGACCTGTTTTTAGTGGTGTTTGGTGCAAATTTACTTCACAGTTACAACTTGCAAAAATTGTGTTCCGGCGCGCTTTTACCGCATAGACGTCATTGCTCTATTCACTTCTATGGGACTTTACAGTTTGGGACATATCTCTGCAACTGCTTAACATAGCGACTTAAGAGACGGCTCATTTTAATTGTCTGCCCTTGCTCTTCTATCCGGTCAACATTTAGTGTTGGAGAAGATAGTAATACAGCGCTACACTTAGGTGTATATATATAGAAAAGATAACTAAAGAATTTGTATATAGGAGTAGAAATAAATACAAAGAGTCAATGACTCCTACGTTAAATGTAAGGGACTAGTGTTATCCTCAAAATCTTTAGAGTTAAAAGTTTATTTATATATATATATATCCTGTCCCTACATAGAAGGAAGTTCTCCCACAAACACACTCTGTGCAGCTAGTCTCAAGTTGATGTAGAAATCCAAAATTCAAGGATGTTCAACATGTAAGACATTTAAGGGAAGGGGAGAGACAGCGCAACCAGTATCTAAGTGTAGTATTTATTATTCCAAAATACATAGAAATAGACAAAAAGAAATCAAATAAAATAAAACAATGATTTGGATAAAAAACAATAAATCATTTGAAATGTATATGGATATACATGGAGAGCCGGTAAATATATGACTAATGGCTAGGGTTGATTAGAGGTCTGAATACAAACGGGTATTGAAATAAAATGAGCTGTATAGTTCGGGAGTATAGTATTACATAAGCATTATGTGGTTAGTAAATAAAGGATGGCTCCTTACTGGAGAGTGGACTAAATAAGCGTGCTTCTATACAAAAATGTAGAGCTCAGCTTATGCCCCTCGATCCGGTTTAGGTGGCCTCTTACTTTATTTTAACGTTGAGTCTCAGAGCATCTCCCAAAGCGTCTCTCTGTGTCTCTGCCCGATACCCTCCTTGTTCGTTGTTTCCCGTTTGTTCCAGTGTGCTGTAATCTGTAAGTTTTCGGCACCTCAGATGATCCCCGCGTAGTAGTCAGATCTCGGTGTCTCCGTGCTCCACGTGGGTCTCTCTGAACTCTGACGCGTTTCGGCGCTCCTTTTGCGCCTTTTTCAAAGAGTATCTGATTGGCTGTAAGCTCTCCCTAATCCTATATAATAATTCGCCAAGTTGTGTGTAACGCCCGACATGCGCAGTAGACACTGCTGCGCGTGCGGCAGTCATGCGCAGTAGAGACTGCCCGCGCCGCAGCTGATGCAGAGCTGGGCGCTCCGAAGGAGAGTACAGCTCTGTATCAACCGAGGCACGGACAGTCTCCACTGCGTGTGACTGCCCCGCGACCGGCTGCCAGAGGCTCTGTATCAGCCGAGGCGCGGGCAGTCTCCACTGCGTGTGACTGCCCAGCGACTGGCTGCCAGAGGCACTGTGGCCCGTGTAACGGGCTGTTCAACTAGTATTTATATCTTTGAAGAGTGTCCATCAGAACTTAATTGACATGAAGATTAGTTATGTATCACAATGTATCACTAAGATATACAGATACAAAATAATAAGAAATGTGTTACAATGTATACTTGATGATTGGTACAGTGAATCAAGAATACAGAGTAACCAAATTTATATATGAATAACTATTTAAAATATATTATGGAGGATTCCTTAAAAGTAAGGGATATTATTGATCAATAAAATAAAACAGAAATGTAAATGATGATGTAATAAAAATAAGTATTTAAATTGTTGTAAGTATCTTTGAACTACATAAATGATTCTTTCTTGAAAGGGAAATTATTTGTTTATAATTTAAATAATTAGTTAAAAAATGGTTTTGTGAAGAAAATACCTAATTTAGTTATATCTATGTCAAACAAAATCTAATGGCCCCTTATTCTTATAAAATAGAAACAAGCGTATGGAAGATATTGTGATGCTCTCTAGCCTTATATGTATTTATTATATATAGATTGGTGAAATAAAAATGTTCAAAATATGTCTTACTTGGACAATAAGGTTTTATTGCTATATCTTCCTAGGTACTACTCTGTTTAATATAATTGGACATATAATTCCCTTCAAAAACACCAGAGATCAATCTCTTCATTTAGTCCTTTTGGGCTTAGAGTGTGGAGTTTAAAGATCCATTCTGATTCCAATCTTGCCAATTTGGTGACTCTATTTCCACCTCTTTTCTGGGGGGGTACATGATCAATGAGGTAAAACTTTAGTCCTTCGGTTTTACTTTGGTGTTTATCAGAAAAGTGTCTAGATACACTATGTTTCAGATTATTTTTAATGATGTTCCTCCTATGCTCCACGAAGTAATATTCAATTTTAAAAGTATCTCCCGTTTGGTGACTGGAAAATTCTTTTTTGTGGTGTTGGATATATGAGCAGGTAGTACAGGTTTGATGACCACATTTAAAATTACCAAGAAGATAAGTCCCATCTTATAATAATTTACCTTTTTTTTGGGTAACTTCTGTGCTCCAAGTAATATTGACACAGAAGTTACCCAAAAAAAAAGGTAAATTATTATTAGATGGGACTTATCTTCTTGGTAATTTTAAATGTGGTCATCAAACCTGTACTATCTGCTCATATATCCAATACCACAAAAAATAATTTTCCAGTCACCAAACGGGAGATACTTTTAAAATTGAATATTACTTACAATGTACCACTAATTATGTGATCTATATACTGGAATGCCCATGTGGCTTACAATATGTAGGCAGGACAACTAGGATTGGCAAAGAACTGTTCATGGAGCATAGGAGGAACATCATTAAAAATAATGATAACATAACTAATCTTCATGTCAATTAAGTTCTGATGGACACTCTTCAAAAATATAAATATTAGGGAGAGCTTACAGCCAATCAGATACTCTTTGAAAAAGGCGCAAACGGAACGCCGAAACGTGTCAGAGTTCGGAGAGACCCACGTGGAGCACGGAGACGCCGAGATCTGACTACTACGCAGGGATCATCTGAGGTGCCGAAAACTTACAGATTACAGCACACTGGAACAAATGGGAAACGATGAACGAGGAGGGTATCGGGCAGAGACACAAAGACGCTTTGGGAGATGCGCTGAGACTCAGCGTTAAAATAAAGTAAGAGGCCACCTAAACCGGATCGAGGGGCATAAGCTGAGCTCTACATTTTTTTATAGAAGCATGCTTATTTAGTCCACTCTCCAGTAAGGAGCCATCCTTTATTTACTAACCACTTAATGCTTACGTAATACTATACTCCCGAACTATATAGCTCTCATTTTATTTCAATACCCGTTTGTATTCGGACATCTAATCAACCCTAGCCATTAATCATATATTTACCGGCTCTCCATGTATATCCATATACATTATTTCAAATGATTTATTGTTTATCCAAATCATTGTTTTATTTTATTTGATTTCTTTTTGTCTATTTCTATGTATTTCGGAATAATAAATACTACACTTAGATACTGGTTGCGCTGTCTCTCCCCTTCCCTTATAACATTTAGTGTGTGTTGGGGGGCTTCAGGCCCAGTTGGTGTACTTTTTTTGGGAAAATTACATTTCCCATGAGTGCTTGTGTCGCAAGTTCGTTCCTGATTGGCTCCCATCGCAGCAGCCATTTTGTGCTTTCCCTGAATGAGTATCCTATTCTGGGCATGGACTCTTCTTCTCTCCTCAGGAGATAAACCCTTCGCCTGCTAGATAAGTGTATTTAAGCGATTTCTGGGGTGAGATTTTACTCATACACACTGTATTTGAGTAATTCCTTATACCGTGAACGTTTTGACACTGAAAATGTTTATTCCTTTGGAGCTTGGGGCTAGGACTAAGACTGAGGACGCTGGGATCTCTGCATCCTCCTTTATGCATTGATCCTCATGTCAGTCAGGGTTGCCTAGAGAATTCTCAGGTTATTTATGCCCAGCATGTTTTGTTGTCCCTGAGTCTTCCCCAGGACCTCCAGCCATGCATTAGAGCCAGTTTGGGTGTAAGAGTTTAAGGCTGCTACTAGAGACCTCCAGTACTAGAGACCTCTCAGCTCTTCCATCCCAGTTACAGGGCATCTTCCGCTCCTGGCAGACCCCATTTACTTCTGTCAGCTCTTTCTTACTAAAACTGCAGGGAGTACCTGACGTATCAGATTCCTCTGAGGAACTGTTGGTGGATTCTGACGCTGAGGAATGTTCTTCAGTGGTCTCCTCTCAGTTCTTTGGAGACCCGCCCCCCCCCCTTTGAGGCTGACCCTGATCCCTCTGCTGTGGGCCTGATCAGAGCTGTATTGAACACCCTAAACCAGTGTTTCTCAACGCCTCTCCTCAGGACCCACTAACAGGCCAGGATTTGATGATTTCCTTGTTAGAGCACAGGTGAGTTAATCAATGCGAATGAGCCTCTGATCACCACCCCTGTGCTCTAGCAGAGAAATCCCTAAGTCCTGGCTTGTTAGTGGGTCCTGAGGACAGGAGCTGAGAAACACTGCCCTAAACAATCCATTGGTTCAAGAGGTTTTTTTGGACCCCTCTGATGTATTTCAGGAGCCCTAATGGGCCCCATACTTGTTTTCAACCTCTCCCCACTTTTGACCGGTTAGCGTCTGATGAGTGGTAGTTTCCCGACAGAAAGCCTTCTGTCTTCGAGAAGCTTGCTAAGCTTTACCCTATTTTCTGATGTTGCGCAAGGTGGATGCCCCTGTTTCTGGGACTTCTAAGTCCACTGCCTTGCCAGCTGCTGATGCCTCTGTTCTTACAGACTGGACTGACGAGAAACTTGAGGCCTCCCTCAAGTCCATTTTTACCATCGCTGGTACTTCCCTAGGGCCAGCATTTGCTGTGGCCTGGATAAATAGGGCTATGGTTGCGGCTACTTGCCAACATTTCTGAAGCCCAGCATTTGGTCTCTGCTGCGTTGTTTGATGCTTCCAGACTGAGACACATCTGACAAACCAGGCAGTTCCCCAGCTCCGCATTCCTCCTCCAAGCCCAAACCACAAGGGAAACTTACGTCCTCCTCCAAGCCCAAGGTTTCCAAACCTCCTTCGGCATGACTCACCGAACCCAGGTCCCCACTCAGCTGTGGGTGACCGTCCACGTCACCACCACAGTGTCTGGGAGGACTCTGTGGTGGACCCGTGGGTTTTGCAGGTGGTGGTGGAATGGTACAGGATCTTTCGCCTCTCTAACTGCCTTCAGGTATTTCTCTTCTCACACGCCTCGGCATAGAGAAACTCTGTCTGTTTGGCGCTATCCAGGCCCTTCTGGACAAGGAAGTTCTGGAACCTGTTCCCGTTCAGGAACGCGGTTTGAGTTTTTACTCAAATCTGTTTGTGGTTTCCGAGAAGTATGGCGGCTGTCGCCTGATTTTGGACCTGAAGGATCTCAATTCCTTTGTGATTAAGACTCATTATCACCAGGAGTACTTAGGATGGTGATTGCCGCCATGTCCCCCAGGGAATTCCTTGCTTCTCTGTATCTTCGGGATGCATATCTGCACATTGCCATTCATCCAGAGAGCCGGAAGTATCTCAGATTTACTTGCGACCAAGGGCATTTTCAGTTTTCTTCTCTTCCCTTTGGTCTGACTACAGCTCCTCAAGTCTTCAACCTTGTCCTGGGAGCTTTAGTATCCATCCTCCATTTGGATGGCATCAGAGTTACTCCATACATGGATGACCTGCTTCTGAATGTCCCTTCTTCGGAACTTCTTCATCAGCAGGTTCAGGACTGCGTTCATGATCTCTCCCATCACGGGTGGATCCTCAACATGGACAAGTCGGATCTTGTCCCATCCCAGCGTCCAGTCTTCCTGGGCCTTCTCTTCGACATTCAGCAGAGCATGGTGTTTCTCGGACGAGGTGGCTCACCAGATCGCCCACAGGGTTTTCGCTGTTCTGACTTGCGATCCAGTTCCAGCCAAAAAGTTGTCCTCTTTAGCGGGGAAGTTCATTTCCACCATAGAAGCAGTCCTGTTTGCCATTGCTCACACCAGGGAACTCCAGAGGTTTGTGATCCAGGTGTGCAGGGGTCAGCCGGACCTCCTGAAGCTGTCAGTATCCCTCCCTCTTCATGTGGAACTGAGTCTGTCGTGGTGGCTCAACCTCTGCAATCTGCTGAAGGGGAAGCCCTTCCTGGTGTCCTTCTGAACCACAGTGATGTCGGATGCCAGCCTGTCTGGCTGGGGAGCGGTCCTGGGTCACTGTGGTCTCCGGAGGAATCTCTCCTTCCTATCAACGTGTTGGAGCTTCGGACAATATTTCATGCCCTTCGCCACTGGACACGCCAGCTGGAGGATTGCCCGGTCCGGGTCCAGTCCGACAATGCCATGGCAGTGGCTTACATCAACAAGCAAGGTGGAACAAGAAGTCTCACAGCTTGGTTAGCGGTCAAGGCTATCTTGTCCTGGGCAGAAGAACATATTCCTGCCATATCCGCAGTTCACGTTCCCGGGGTAGACAACGTCATGGCAGGTTACCTCAGTCGACACACTGTCCACACCGGAGAGTGGGAACCGCACCCAGAGGTGTTCAGCCTCATTGTTCAGAAGTGCGGTCTTCCATGCATCGACCTGATGGCGACAAGACACAACCAGTAGATTCCGACGTTCTGATGTCGCTGGAGGGATCCTCTAGCTCTAGCAGTGGATGCCATGTCCATTCCTTGTTTATTTCCCCTGGCTTCCATCTTTCCTCCCATCCACATGTTGCACAGGGTGATAAGGAAACTGAGACTGGAGCAATATCCAGTCATTCTGATTGCTCCGTACTGGCCTCGGCAGGCTTGGTTTCCGGAGCTTCTGGACCTATCAGTAGCGGAGCCTTCTGGCTCCCTTGCCATTTAGATCTTCTTCTGCAGGGTTACCTGCAGAAGGAGGATGTCCATTGTCTAACCTTGACGGCTTGGAAATTGAATCCTCACTACTGTGGAAGGAAGGGTTTTCTTCTGGTGTGGTGGCAACTAGGCTTAGTGCACACAGGCCTGTTTCCTCTAGGGCTTACCATAGAGTCTGATCTACCTTTCTCTGTTGGTGTGCTGATAAGAACCTATTTGATTTTCTTACAGTCCTGGCCTTCCTACAGGAAAGTGTTGATAAGGGCCTCAGTTTGAGTTCCCTTAATGTTTAGACATCTGCTCTCTGTTTTTCGGTCAAGGCACATTGCTATTCTTCCTGATGTCTAGGTTTTCTTCCAGGGCGTTGCTCATACTCGTCCTGTATTTCAGTCTCCCGCTCATTAGTGGGATCTTAACTTGGTTTAGGGCGTCCTTCAGCACCCTTCCTTTGAGTCTTTGACTACTATTTCTCTACGTCTGCTGACGTGGTACATGGCTTTACTCCTGGCAATTATGTCTGTTCGCCGTGTCGCGGAGTTGCATGCTCTGTCTTGTAAACCACGCCTTTTTAGTGTTTCACTAGGACATGGCGTTGCTTCCAACTTGGCAGCAGTTTCTCCCGAAGATGGTTTCTGAGTTCCTCCATCAGGTGATTGATTCCTTCTTTCTGCCCTGGCCATTCCTCTGACAAGGGGAAGTATCTCCATTTGTTAGCTGTGGTGCGTTGCATGCAGTTTGTGGGCATCGCACTGAGTCCATTCGACTGTCTGACGCTCTGTTCGTCATTCCTGCGGGTCCCAGGGCAGGGAGATCTGCACCCAAGTGACCTTTGTGTCTTGGTTTAAGTACACTGTTCATAAGGTTCATGAACCTGAGGTAGAAGCCTGTTTCCTTTCAGGTCACTGCTCCTTCCACTAGATCTATTGGGGCATCTTGGCTTCCAAGAATCAGACCTTAGCTGATCTGTTGTGCACGGCTGCCACTTGGTCGTCTGTGCACTCCTTTTCGAAGCACTACTGTGTTGCTGTGCTGGCGTCAGCTAACATAGTAGATAGATAAGGCTGAAAAAAGACATGTTGCATTCAGTGGGTTTCTTTTATAAATATTGTGCAGTTTTTTGTTTTTGTTTTTTTTGTGTTTTTTTGTTTGTTTGTTTTTTTTGCCTCCGGATTGCTGCTCATCTTTTATATTCCTTTTCCTTTGCTTTCTTGCACATTGTTTTCTCTGCAAGATGTGAATCCGACACAAGTACTGGTTTCACAGGTTGCCAGTCTGGAGCCTTTAACCCCGTGAATGCTAGCAAAGTCTTAAAGGGATAGTAATACTTTGTTTTATCTTTATTTTATTTTGTAGGCATTAAAAATCATGAAGAACGATATTAGTCTTATCGCTCAAACCTTTATGGTTTGACAGATATTCACAAGCAAAGTTTCCCCCTCCCGCCCCTTTTACCTAGTGTAAGCAATCTCTTCTCAGATGTGGAATGCAGTCCATAGATCAGACAGATAACAGCAGGGGACAGTATTCTTTCTATCAGAACAATGAAAGCCCTGCCCCCCTTGACAAGCTTTTTAGCGTTTTCCCTGATCTTAATTGAAGATTGTCCCTCTCTGCAATCTACCTGGGCACCTCCCTTCTGCTTTGGCTGAGCAGTGTTACATCAGTAAAAGGGGCGGGAGGGGGACACTTTGTCATTGAATTACTCTTGAACTATAACTCTGACAGAATTGAAATAACACTCTCCAGAGTCCAAATACTATGATGATTAATTAGAGCTGCTTTTATTATGAAACATTACTATCCCTTTAATGCATTGGAGACCTCTCTAACATTTATGGTGTTAAATCCCCTTTATAAATGAGTGGGCATTTTTGGAATGCGATTCTCCTCTTGATGTAGTTGGTATACCCCCCAGAACGACTCAAGTTTTGTTTTTATTAATAAGGCCCTTTGTGACAATGAAGACATAATGTAATATCATTACAGCTATATTGTTTATTGGTGATTGTCTCAGATTAGAGTACAAATAGAGTAATTCAAACTGCATCATAGGGGACTAATAAATCCCCATGATTTAACCATTTGAGTGAGGCACTTGAAGGGTTTTATTCTTGCAAATGTTGTGGGAATTTTTTATCCCCTATGGTGCAGTTGGCATGTCTCAGAATTGCACCTATTTTTCTGTGCATAATGGCCACAGGGTCATAATGCAGGAAGGAAAAGATTTGCAGCTTTGGAGCAAATGAACTATTATATGGCACAAATCAAAATTCTATAAACTCCCACTGATTCAAGTGTGACTTCTCCTTGCATGCTTAAAGGGATAGTAATGTTTCACAGAAAAAGCATCTCTGATTATTCTTCATAGTATTTGGGCCACAGAGAGAGTTATTTCAATACTGCCAGAGTTGTAATCCCCCCCCCCACCACCACCACCACCCCTTTTACTGATGTAACATTTCTCACCTCAGAGCAGCCAGACTGTCCAGATGGTTCAAAGAGAAGGACAATCTTCAGTGAGCATTAGGATAAACCTGTCAAGGGGGCCAGGGTTTTCCTTATGCTTTACAGTAAGAAGATTGTCCCTTGCTGTGATCTGTCTGGTCAAGGGACCAGATTCCACATCTGAGGGGAGGCGGCTTACACTAGGTAAAAGTTACTCTTGAACTACAACTGACAGTACTGAAATAACACTCCCCATGGCCCAGATACTATGAAGATTAATCAGCGGTGATTTATTTTTTTTTTTAAACATTACTGTCACTTTAGCGTTCAATGAATTAAAAGCCCATTTAAAGGAATAGTACTTTATTTTGAATTGACATACTTCGCAAGCACACAAATCCAGGTGGCCTACTTTTTCCCCCATTTCAGTTTTTTCCACTTATGTCCCTGTCAGGCTCTCAGGAGCTTGATGAAAGCAGGTTTAGTAATACAGTAATACAATATAAACAAGGACAGTATAACAACACACATCTTATTTAGATAGCCAACTGAATATTTAAACGAAGATATTACATATTCTACAAGCACATATGTAAAGTCAAAAAAAGTTACTATTTCAGATTAATGGGATTTTTTTTTTATTTCACCCACCCCACATGGTTCAGTTGCTTTGCTGTAGAATTGCTTCTTGTACAGTGACCATAAGGCCTTAAGCATGAAGCTAAAAAGATGCAGTTCTGGAGAATAGCAACTACTCTACAAGGGGAAAAAATGAACATTCTCTAAATTCCCTTGATTTCACTTAATCTTTTTGCCAACTGAATGCTAAAGGTCTCCAATGCATTGTCTAGCAATCAAGGAAGTAAAATACCCTGTTAAAATAAATGAACAACCCCCCACCACCACTACCACCCACCACTGTTTGTTTTCTCCAGAATTGTACCACTTAAGCTTGACGAATAAGGCCCATACAGCATTCCATCAAACATAAAAATTGAGACTGCTTCGGATGCCAGTCAACTTATGTAGCACATGATAAACATGAAGCAATATAACTCCTACTCACCACAGCATTAAGCCGGTTCAGATAACACCCCCCACCACCACCACCAAATCCTCGACAAACTAGATGACACTGGAGGGGGCGCTACAACGGATCCACTGTTCCTCCACGGCCAAGGATACTCCGACCACATTTATAATAAAAATCAATTTTATTCGTCCTCTCTTAAAGTGATACAGCAAATGTCAAAAACGAACCGCCTAACCATTTTCGTAAACTGTTACTTAATCATACAGCATTCCATCCTATATAATAATTCCCTAGGATGGTTATTATGCAGTCATGCGTAGTAGGCTGCCCGTACTCAGCCAGTCTCTACTCCGCATGATTGCATTGCGTGAGTGAGGCGACACAAGACTGCATCGCGTGGAGCAGTGAGGTAGCAGCTTCTTAACCTTTTGAGTGCCAGAGGGGCAGTTGCGTATCCCTCTGGCACTCAAAGGGTTAGCATTACCCGGACTTTGGCCCGTCTACACAGGCTTTTACACTAGTATACAATAATGGAGTGACAGGCATAGTCTGAGTGTTCACTTACCCATAATCATCTAGCTTCCAAGGTGTGTGACTAGATTTAATCAAATCAGTACCACCCACACTCGGTTTGTCATGTATGGGTGACAAGGTAGTGCCATATGAACTAAACCACTCTTGGCGTATCTACATATTAGAGGCTTAGAAGCTATTTTGGCTCACGCCTGCAGATCTTGGCAGCTTTGGCTCTAGTTTCTAATTAGAATACTTTCTTGATTCAATTCATCTGTAATACATCCTGCCTTGTTGCAAAAGTGTTTATATAGAGGTAATTCTACTATGATGCATTAGTCTACTTAAAGGGACATAGCCTAAAAAAATGTATAAGGGTGCAAACCTTACTCATTGTCTTCTTAAGGCCTTATATTATATTCCAAAGAACATTATATGAATTCAGAGGCAAACCAATTGTATCACAGGCGAGAAATATTCCGATAGATTTAAATGGAGATATTTAACACCTTGATTGCTAGAGGTCTCCAGTACACTACTATGGAATGCACTGGAGCTCCCTGTAGCATTCATGGATTAAATATCCCCATTTAAATCAACAAGTGTTTCTCCCCTGTAATAGAATTCGTTTGCCTCTGAATCCCTCCAATTTCTTTTGAACATAATGCAAGAAATGGCAAATATAAGTTATTGCATGGATAATCAGTGAAATATAAACTTGCATTTTCTATGAATATGCAGGCAGCTGTCTGTATAGACTATTCTGTTTTATAACAAACTGGAGAATCCATCTGGCCTATTGTCCACATTCACGTTACATTACATTATTGACACATTTAAGAAATCTCGTAAAAATGCTTTGTTTCCTCCACATACATGAAATTCAAATGAGCATTAACTAGTTTCATTACTAGGTGTTACTATCCGTTCAATGCAGTTATTGCAAACTACATCATATATCCAATTGTTTTTGTTCTAGAAAAACGAAAGCATTGAATCATTTTGTGTTTAACCCCTTAAGAACCGGAGGTTTGGAACATTTTTTTTTTCTTTCTGGACAATGGCTATTTTAAAGGGATAGTAATGCTTCATAATAAAAGCAGCTCTAATTAATCATCATAGTATTTGGACTTTGGAGAGTGTTATTTCAATTCCGTCAGAGTTGTAATTCAAGAGTAATTCAGTGATAAAGTATCCCCCTCCCACCCCTTTTACTGATGTAACACTGTTCAGCCACAGCAGAAGGGAGGTGCCCAGGTAGACTGCAGAGAGGGACAATCTTCAATTAAGATAAGGGAAAAACCTGAAAAACTTGTTGGGGGGGGGGGGGGCCTTCCTTGTTCTCATAGGAAGAAGAGTGTCCCCTTCTGCTATCTGTCTGGTCTTACAACCAGATTCCACATCTGAGAAGAGATGGCTTACACTAGGTAAAAGGGGCGGGAGGGGAAACTTTGCTTGTGAATAAGACTTATATAGTTCTTCATGGTTTGTTTTTTTTTTGTTTTTTTAATGCCTACAAAATAAAACAAAGATAAAACGAAGTATTACTATCCCTTTAGCAATTCTACTGTGTTTGCATTTAGCTGTGATTTTCCTCTTGCTCATTTAACGTACCCACATATATTATATACTGTTTTTCTTTCCGTAAGATGGGCTTTCTAAAGAAACCGTTATTTTCATCATGCCATGTCATTTACTATGAAAAAAAAATGTAACAAAAGCATTTTTTTTTTTCTTTCTTTTACACGGAAAATCTTTTACACATCTACAAACATTAAAATAAAAACGCGCTAAATCATTTATAATATTTGTCTTGAATTTAGAAATACCCAATGTTTACATGTTTTTCTAATGTTTTTGAAAAGTTGCATGGCAATAACTAAAAGTAGCAAAAATTGAGGGGGTCTAAAACCTTTGACCGCATTGCTTTGCAATGCGTTGCGTACCCCTTCCGGCACTCAAAGGGTTAAAAGGCCAGTCCTGCTCTGTTTACTGCCGGCACTCATGCGATGCTCTGTAGAGACTGCCTGAATGCGCAGAATGCTCCCAGCACAGAACTCTCAGCATTCTGAGTGGTCTATGCTGCGCATGACTGCTTCTGACAAACATAATAGCGAATTGTTATATAGGATATTATAATTTAAAAAAATATATATATTGCCATCTAGTGTCCAGTCAGTAATTCTATTGCATGTGGGAGAGGTGGTCCTCAGACTACAGTGTCTTTGTGTGATTTGAATTGTCACAGCTTTTCAATGAAGTATTTGGAGTACCCTTGATTTATGTGGCATGGATATGCTTTACAATGTGTCAGGACTGTGTGCCATATGATATTGGTCATATGTTCGTGCACGGCCAATATCTGCCAAATACTCCCTTCCAATTACCCTCCCACTTTTATTTTTGTTAAAAAGAAATCTGTCAGACCTTGTTGACAAGGCATTAGGACCTTTCTTATCCATCTTGTGGGTGGGGGGATCAGAACCCTTTTGATTTCTATTGGTTGGTGAGCAATACAGGCAATATCAGGGAAGTGGAAGCCAGGACTACTTAACACAGGCTGAAATTTAGTATTGATCTCTACCCCATGACCTGGAGAGGCAACCCTAAGCCAGAGCTACCTGCAGTCACCAATATTGATTGCCTGATACCAACTGCTGGGCATATCGGTACCTTATTTTTAAAACTGTGAAAATAGTTGGCAACAGGACAGCAAAATGTTGACTCTGGCCTCCAGGCTATTAAAATATCCCAAACCTCTAATACTGAAAGGGTTAAGAATGTAGTTTGAGAACCCGTAACACAACTGAGGCGATAATTCTACTTTATCCATGTTGGCGTATAGAAATACTTTAGTCACTCCCATTTTCGTTACATATTATGCACTTCTGAAATATATGAAATCAAATTGCCTGTTGCATGCTGTTTTGTGTGCCCCACTGCAATGGAGAGGTCTCTAGCATCCAATGGGTTAAAGTAAATTTTTTATTAAAGCATCCCTTATCTAGCTGCTATTATCTAAGCTTTCATAAACCCAGTATGATGATCGCATGAAATGTGTGCTTCTGGTGTATTACATTACAAAGCTAGAAACATGTGGCTCACAAAACACTGTAATATAATAAAAAGGGGGAAATATACATCAATTATATGCACTCAAACAGTGCTTCTGAAGCTTCCAGGTGTTTGCAAAAAAAGAATTATTTTAGAACATACTAGTCATTTGGTTCCGACTGCTCTCTTGTTGAATTTATGGAAAACAGTGGATTTTAACTGCGCATTGTTTGAATACATTTTGCTTTTACTTGTTTTCATGTGATGTATAATTTTTACAGTTTCAAATTCATTTCCTGCCCACTTTCGCTGTGGAGCAGGTTATTGAATAGGCTTTCTTATGAATACTGAGAACAAGTTAACAGTAGGCACTGTCAACCTAGAAGAGCAAGGTGAATGTGCAGTCACAATTCTAATCATGACACATTTGAAAACTTAAATCTAGATTGACACACTCCTTTACCAGATCCAGTTGATGGTATTAATTCAATTTGTGAAGTTTGGAAACATTGTGGGCTTAGTTGGAGCTGTTTCCTATCTCCATCTATTGCTGGCTAGATCTTCACAATACACCCTCTCGGGATTTTGTTTTAGTGCAAGCTATAACTTGCCTAACTCAGTTTAACACTTTAAAGACCAGAGGGGTGCACAAAAGCATTGCATCAAAGGGTTAAATGAGAACTATCACCTCATAATGCATCACTTACCTTACCGTGACCAGAAAATCTTAATTGCACCTATGATTTATGCCCTTGCACATTTTGTTCGAGATCATCTTAAGTCAGTCCTGGGTGTCGGGTCCATGAAGGCAGACTTAGTTTGTCATTTTTTACAGACTGACGCAGGCAAAGTGAATGAGCCTACTGAATGACTAGGTGGAGTGCACAAAGCATTGTTTTATAGTGGCCTGCAGTTGTATAGTGGCGCTGTTGTTTCACCATCCTATGGAGAGCTCTGGTCTGCGGACCATAAATCTTCATAGGACAGTTTAGCAACAGCGCCAATGTACAATTTCAGACCACTGTGATATTGCACCTAAAAAAAAATTCAAATTTGAGCTGTAATAACTTTTGAATAAAACGTCTTTCAGCAGTGGGAGTACTCTTGTTTTACTCGGGGGTTAAACTCTACATATATAATTTTTTATTTCTCTCTCTTCCAATCCCTTTAACCCTTTGAGTGCCAGAGGGGTACACAACGCATTGCTTTGCAATGTGTTGCGTACCCCTCTGGCACTCAAAGGGTTTAAGTAATATGTTGCCAAGCAGTTTAGTTCTTGAGTTATTTCTACATATTTCTAACAACTGCTAACCTGATTTTTACTTTTTTTTTTTTTCCTCCTCTTTTCTTGGACAGGATGAATCTCGTATAAAGGCCACCGCTATGGAAGTAAAGCCGGTTGACCACAAAGAGTACTCCAGAAGGCTAATCATGAACATAAGGAAACTAGCAGCTCGAGGAGTCTGATGTATGATCGCAGCTAGTATTGATAAATAGATGTCTTGCAAAATCTTTGTGATGACCTGCAGTACAGAGCACTGAACAGTTAACTGGATCATTTGTTACATATAACACAATGGGATTCAACCAAGCCAAAAACATACCACTGACAGCCCATTCCAGTTCGCCTTCCTTAAAGCTATTTCCGTGAACAGAACATCTTCTCAACCCCAAGTCCCCCTACAAGCACTCAAACTTGGCCATATGCACAAAGTAAAGCAGGAGTCATTCTGTCACAGACGAGCTGCACAGTAGGAGAAATCAAAATAAATAGGGCTTATAACCTCTCTAATGCCGTGGTGACACATAGCACGCAATTATGTGTATGCAGAAAGAAAGAAAAATATATATATATTTCTAGACCAAGCTAACTGCACCATAAGGGAAAGGAGGACGGTGTGGGGGAAAATTACATTTGGTGTAGAACCTCTTGAATACTGTAGGTCTTCATTTCGTTGCTTTGCTGTGTATTGCTGGCATCCCAGACATTCAAGGACTTAAAGGGATAGTAATACTTCATTTTAACTTTATTTTATTTTGTAGGCATTAAAAAAACATGAAGAATGATATAAGTCTTATCTCTGAAACCCCCCCCCCCCCGTTCAACCAGATCAGAAGGGAGGTGCCCGGGTAGACTGCAGAGAGGGACAATCTTCAATTAAGATAAGGAAAAAAGCTGAAAAACTTGTCAAGGGGGGAAGGGCTTTCATTGTTTTAATACAAAGAAAATTGTCCCCTTCTGTTATCTGTCCTGTCATACAACCAGACTCACATCTGAGAAGAGATGTCTTACACTAGGTAAAAGGGGCGGGGAGGGGAACTTTGCTTGTGAATATCTCATAAACCATAAAGGTTTGAGAGATAAGACTTATATCATTCTTCATGTTTTTTTAATGCCTACAAAATAAAATAAAGTTAAAACGAAGTATTACTATCCCTTTAAAAGCCTTATGTAGGTCAGTAGGAGTTTGGAGAAGTTTTATGTTGGTATGCTCCAGAATTGCTCGTTTAGCTCTCTGCATTAGGTGCAGTGAGCTAAAATATTCATTTACACTCATGAAGAATTTTTAATAAAACACCTGTGGTGCAGCTGGTTTGCTCCAGATTTGCTCCTCTTGTGCATTTCGCTGCTTCAATCTCTTGCGTAGAATGACTTCTAAGCATTCATTCCCTCCATGTTCCAACTGCAGCCAAGCAACAGAGAATGAGCACTTATGATGTGACATCTACCTTTGCCCGTGTCTATTGTAAATATGTTTGTCTAATTAGAACTTAAATTTTGACATCCTAAACTCATCTCCTCTTATGCTAATTTACATGAAAGCTTAATTACATTTAAACAGGACTTAATTAGCATCCAGAGAAGTAATTTGCTGCTGCTGAGTGTTTGAATGCCCACCCACATCCTGTTTTTAGTAGAGTGAAAGGTGCCATGATATGTTAGCTGATCAGGGGCTCCCTTCTTGCCTGTGACTACCTGGGGCTCATTGCCTCCACTGCAAGCCTCGGCTAGAGCTGACTAGATGTGCCATGCTGCTTGGAATGACAATATTGAAGCATTATTAATCAAAGACCTATCTTTTCTATCTGAAGACTTTCCTTCGGGGTTTAATAGACTGAGTCAGATGGTCCTGATATTAATCAAAATTGTCTCTTCTGAGGAGCTCTGATAAGCATTGACTCTCTGGCCCTTGGGGAAATCTGTGCAACTACAAAGCTTTGCTTTATTTTTCATTTAAATTAATATTGTGCTTTCTTACTAGTCTCTTTTTTTGACTGTGTGTAATTGCAGAAATTTGCTGTCTGTACATTCTCTGCCTATGCCATGTCCCAGCTCCCACTTTCGTTTTATTTTGTTTTTCTTTTGCTCTCATTACCTAGGAATTAGTGTAACTATAAGAAGAGGGTATCCATTTTTTTCTTTAATTGAACTGAATAAAAAGTTTAGTTTTGCATGTGTGTTTTCATATCGACCTATTCCGACTGAAAACCAATCCTCCTTTTAACCCTTTTAAAAGGGAAGCATACACTAGGAATAACTGGCGTTTGACATATTAATCTACCTGGATAGATGGCCTTTGTGCTGCAGTCGGATGTGTTAGAACATTTTGTATTACCATTGCAGTGTCCTGTACATAGTGAGTTGTGTTGAAGTCTACCTGTCTTGCCATCTGACAACAGTTGGCTTAAGTAAGTAGCCCGCATAACTCGTGCCACTTATCAGATTGTCTAACGGTAGACTAAAATGAAACTGATCATATGGAAATAAAAATGGAATATAAAAACTGAGCACTGTTTAAACCACACCTACTTAGTTAGAGACTTGTGATAAATTGACGAGAGCTGTGCACTGCATTGCGTCGTAAAGCAGTCCTAATCTTTCTGGACACCTCTTTGGACTTGAAGGGTTAACTATTTGAATTCCCTTGAAAGACATCCATTGCGCTGCAATGCGCTGGATACCTCTCTGGCACTCAAGGTTAACCTTTTGAGTGCCAGAAAGGCATCCAGTGCTTTGTGCTGCAAAGGGTTAAAAGATGCTGAGGAAATTAGTGCGCCCCCCCAAAAAAAAAAAAAAACTTGACCTTTACCAGGCTTACTACCATTTCCCACTGTAAGATGGGATTCTCCGTTTCCACTGTTTTAAAGAGCTGAGGCAGCATCTTTTATGCGTTTTGACATGTGCACAACCCTCTGAAACCAAGCAGGATTTAGTATTTGCCTAGAAAACTAGTTCTGCTGGTTTGATGCTTCAGTTGCTGTTAGCGGTCCTTGTGAGGCTTCATTACATTCACTGCATGCCTCCCTCCATTGGATACCTTTCAGCCTTCAGAAGTCTGTGTGCTAGAGTTCCAGGCCTGTGCTGATTCTTATGTGGTATTCCATGGCGGTCTACATACAGAGTATAGCTCGTCAAACATATCAGAGGACACACTAGTTACAGTTTGCTGCCTTTGGCGTGATGCTGCATTAAAAAAAAAAAAATTGCACACACGGATGATAGGGAAAAATTCATCTGTCTATATTGCAGCTGCCCAACACTGGTATGTATTCATAAAGGGTTGTATCCGTAAAGAGAAAATAGTTAAATGAGTCTTATATTGCTAGAAAGGTCTCCTTCATGTGATGTGCACTGTGTTTGAGACCCATATCATTCAAGTGGCTAATAGCTGCATTTAAGTAACTTTGTTTCTCTACTGTGGTGCTTCTGGTTTGTACCGATAATTCTCAGGATATGCACCATAGTACCGTATTCCGGAAACTAAAATCTAGTTCTGGAGTAAACAAACTTAAAGTAAACCAGGTGAGAGTTAAACCTTTGAGTGCCAGAGGGGTATTCAACGCATTGCAAAGTAATGCGTTGCATACCCCTCTGGCACTCAAAGGATTAAGTTCCTTTGATTGTTTTGGAGACCTCTAACCTTCAAGTGTTTTAAAGCCTTGATGGAATCTGTGGGAACTTTTAACTCTTGATTGCAATGTGTTGGAGATCTCTAGCACTTAGCGTTAATAGCCACAATTAACTCAATGGGAGCTATTAATTCTCCCCTGACATAATCCAGAATTACGTTTCTTTTGCATGATGAATAGGGCCCTGAATTCCTAGTCAAGACCAGATATACATTTTTCTTAATGCTAATCCTTTTCACACTTTTGAACAGTTTCCTAAGAAATTCTATTAGGCATTTAAGCAGTGGCAAAAGCGGAGCAACTCTTGGGGCGTGATGAACTAAGGTGGTAAAGTAGAGATGACTCTTCCAGTGCGAACACTTCAGTTCCTGTGTTATTTTCTGGAGCTTATTCACTAAGGTTTCCCCAGCTTTGGAGGACTTGGTGCATAGGCTTCATGGAAATTGGGGAAGTCATTTCTTCTGTCACCTCTTTATCAAACCTTAGTGCATAACCCTTTTGGACAAACCAGTTGCTCCATAGTACGTAAATAAATTCTTGGTGACTTAAATGGTTCATTTAAAGGAATAGCAATGTTTCATAATAAAAATAGCTCCAATTAATCTTCATAGTATTTGGGCCATAGAGAGTGTTATTTCAATACTGTCAGAGTTGTAGTTCAAGAGTAATTCAATGATAAAGTATCCCCCTCCCACCCCTTTTACTGATGTAACACTGCTCACCTCAGAGCAGCAAGACTGGATGGATCGCAGAGACGGACAGACTTCAATTAACATAAGTGAAAAACCTGTCAATGGGGACAGTGTTTTCATTGTTCTCACAGTAAGAATATTGTCCCTTGCTGCGAGCTGTCTCACAGAGCTGAAGGGAGGTGGCTTACACTAGGTAAAAGGGGCAGGAGGGGGATACTTAATCACTCAATTACTCTTGAACTACAACTGTGACAGTATTGAAATGGCCAAAATACTATGAAGATTAATTGAAGCTGCTGTTTTTGTGAAACATTACTATCCCTTTAATGCTGGGGACATCTCCAGCACCTCATGGCAAAATAACATCCAGTTGCTTCATTTACAAAATAGTGTATAATGTGTTTCCACCAGAATTTGGAAACAAACTGCAACGTAAGGAACATTAAACACTTGTATTCAAGGGTTTAAAAAGCAACATTTATCTTTTTCTCCATTTTCTGTGTGCAGTTGGTCTGCTCCAGAAGTACTTAACTTCTATGTACATATGCCCATGTCTTTGGAAAAGACGAATGTATTTAAATAGGTCTTTTAAGCTTTTGAATGCTAGTGAGGTCTTGAATGCATTGCTTTGCGATTTATTGGAAACCTCTCTAGCATTCAAAGTGTTAAAGCCATTTATATTAATAGGATGGCTTGCCCCAGAATTGCTACTTATGAGCTTGTATATGGCCTACGTTTTTCAGTGTGCTTTTTCACAATCTTTATTTTGAAGGTGCCGCTTTTCCACAGCCAATACTGGATTTTAGCTCTGTGTAGGCAGAGAAATTCTTGCAAGGTTAAGTGCTTTCTCTTAATTAAATTTCCAACATACTTTGAAATGTTGCTGGGGTAAATATAATCTTTTGTTTATCTGATGGAGATGTGCTTTGAACAGTGGTTCTATGGAAGAGCATGTCTGATGTTCAGAGAAGAAATTTTACTTTCTTCTGTTACAGTTCATAGAGCTGTCTGAGGTCGTGTCTGCTCTTTAGCAAATGCTCCACATCGCTCTTAGCTTCTATTGCTGTTGAAACAGCATTTCATTGCATCCTTGTTTGGGGGGGGGGGTTCTCTGCTAGCTTTTCAGGAAGCTCTAAGAGTTTAGGCTGCACCTCCTTCCCTCCTGTAGCTGGTAGTGTCTTGTTGGGAAGTTGTCTGTTCTGACCTTGCTGAGAAAATCAGACTGATCCTCAGCATTCCAAGATTGACAAATTATAGACTGAAAAGCAGTGATCACAGTTTCTATTGTTGTAACCCACCTTTTTAGTTCTAATCTTTCTATCCCCCAATTTACAGTAGCAGGAAAGAAGGCGTCACAGTGACAGCTTTCTGCCCTGGCTACTGTAGCCCTGTCCCAGGAGATAGATGATGTGTTTTATCTGTTCTTATCGAAGGTACAAACACCATCTCACACACACTGATCCTTGCAGCTTTTCATATTTTAACAGGCTTTGTACCTGTGTGCCATGCCACAAACATACCCTGTATAAAAAAAAAAAAACACTTAGGGCCTTATTCAACCCGTCAAAGACCTATAACATGGACTTGTCTCTCTTCAACCTAATTTACCAAGTTCAACATGTGCCTCATAACACATAGACATGAGGATTTTATAGTTTTCCTGCTGCCAAATAAGCTAGTCTTTAAAGAGATAGTAGTAATACTTAAAATAAGAGAACATTTTGTAGGGTTTATTCTCTTGAGTAAAACAAGGTACTCCCACTGCTTTATTCAAAAGTTATTACAGCTTAAACTTTTTTTTTTTTAGGTGTAGTATCACAGTGGCCTGAAATTGTACAGTGGTGAGGTCGCTACACCATCCTGTGGACTTATGGCCCACAGCTGGCTGTAGGATGGTGAAGCAATAGTGCCACTGTACAATTTCAGGCCACTGTGATACTGCACCTAAAAATGTCAAGTCTGCGCTGGGAGATCAATAGGTGCACGGCTTTGCCTCCCCCCTCTCTCCTACCCGAACTTCGGAGTAGGAGTGGGTGGGATTGGGGTAAGCCTCCTAACATCATCGGTAATATGGTCACCGGTGACAATGGAAAACTTTCCCTGATCTTATTCACTCCTACTGGGGGAAGGAGTGAAGTGCAGGAGAGCTAATTGCTCTCCTGTGTCTCTGTATTGATCTCCCAGCACGATCGGCTGGGGCAGAAATGCACACCAGGCTTGGGGTAAGAAGGCAAGTATCCCCCTCAGATGTGGCAGGCTATTGTCTTTCCAAAATGATGTGCTTTGTCTGCCTTTTCTTCAGTTCTGTTGCTGTTATAACCATTTTCATATAAGCAAGTCATGTTTGAGAAAAAGGTAGAAAAATCAGAGATTGTAGTAGGTGTAGTTTTGTACATCCAGTACCCCCTGAGGTATGTCAACTCATTCCAATGGGTGCCATTTTTTTTCCCAAGAACTCTAGTCAATTAATGCAGTTGAAAATTCCATGCTTTCCACAGATTTCAGTCATTTAAAGGGGCAGAAATATAAGAAAAATGCCATGTTTTCCCTTTAGTGCTACATTCTGGAAACGTGCACACCAAACTTGGGGTAAGAAGGCAAAATGGTATGGTTTGTCTAACTTTCCTGCATATCTGTAATGGTTATGACCATTTTAGCTCATGCAAAAACAAAAGTGGCAGGTTTAGATTAGTGTTCCTAGCACTCCCATATTGTATGTTAAACCACACAAATGGGATACCATATTTCTCATGGTGGTAGCAGGTAGGACATTTTTATGGTTTTCAAAGTTTTTAGTATATTTGAAGTGGTGGAAATGTGAAAAATAAAAAAAAAAAAATATTCCTATAGCACCAACTTTTGGAAATATTTGTTCACTTCATCCCAGGGATAGAAAGGCAAGTGACCCATCATTTGATGTGGGTGAATGTCTGCTTTCCAAATAGTTTACTTTGCATATATTTCCTTCTGTTTCTAATAGTTATGAACATTTTAGTACAGGCAGACCTTTTCAAAAAGAAAACAAGTGTAGTCATGTGCTTCTGGCACTGCATGCCAATGTACCATTTTTCTCCTAAGAGCAATAGCTAATGAATACAGTTGGAGATACCATAGTTTTCACAGATTTCAGTACGTCTGAAGGTGTGGAAATGCAAAAGCCTTTATGCACACCAGGCTTGGGATAAGAAGGCAAGTGACACCTCATTTGATGTAGCAGGTTATCTTCTTACAAAAATGGTATGGTTTGTCTACCCTTTGTTCACTTCTCTAGGTGTTATAACCATTTTCGTACAGGCAAGTTGTGTAAAAATTAGAGGGATTTAGTAGGTGTAGTTTGCTACTTCTAGAATTCCCTAATGTATTCAAACGTATACCAATGGGTTGTAATTTTTCTCCTAAGAGATCTAGCTAATGAATACAGTGGTAAATACCATATGGAAATTTAAAAAAAAAAAAAATTGTTTCCAGAAAGTGTCGCTAATGGAAACATTTGTGTACACCAGGCTTGAAGTAAGAAGGCAAGTGACCCCTCATTTGATTTGGTAGGATATCTACTTTCCAGAAATATTTGGCTTTATTTCTCTGTTGTCCAATATAGCTTACAAGTAACTCTGGGAAGGAGACAGCCCCTGTAAGTAGGCAGGAACAATTCTTGGAAAGAATACAGGGTGGAGCCTTCCTCTCCTCCGTAGCTGGTGACTAGTTCCCTCCCAGTTAGATTTGTTCCTCGTAGAGAGAGGCTACAGAGAATAGTTCTGCTTAGTTTTAGTTTATTTTATTCTTTTCTTTTTGGATATGGGGTGTAAAAATTACCCATTAGGCAGATTACCATTACTGACTTCCCAATGGTGGATGGCTCAGTTTACAGGTGCTGTTGTGGACCTGGAGAAAACCTTGCCTGCTATGTCTTTTCCCTTGGAGAAGCCCACTGAGGCTTCTCCCTTTCTCAATGATAATATGAAGGCTGAAGACCTGCAAAAAAGTTGAGCAACCCTTTGAGTGCCATGGTCCCCTTGTCCCACTGCTTCCCCTCCACACAGGGGTCTCCTTTTGGGAGAAAAAAAAAAAATACATATATATATATATATATATATATATATATATATATATATATATATATATATATATATACACACACACACACACACGCCTGCACTCACATGGGTTCATCTTTCTGTCTGCTTAGAGTCCTTGGAGCATTTTGGGTTTTCTGTGGTATATTAACCCCTTCCCTGCCATGTTAGATGCTTTGGGGATTGGTTTTCACTAATTTCCCTTGGGGTACAGTGTTTTCTACTGTTTTAGTGTTCCCTATGTGTTTTATAACTTTTAGGGCACTTTTGAAAATTTTCGTTTATTTGAATTTGCGCCTTTAAGGTGTGCTTCACCGCAAAGTCAAAATGCTCCATTGATCTCTATGGGACAGTTTCACTTGGGACATATCTCTGCAACCGCTCAACGCACAGAGTTCAGAGACTGCTCATTCTTGTCTGCCCTTGCCTTACACTCTGGTGCACATCCTCAGTGTCTTGGGAGGCTCAGGGAGATTTGGATGCTGGTTTTGGGGTACTCTGAGGGGAAACCACATTTCCCATAAATGCCCATTTTGCAGGCTGTTTCCTGATTTGGCTTACAGTTCAGTTGCCATTTTCTTTCCTTCCTCTCACGAGTATCCTATGCAGGGCTTGGATCATCCTGCTCTCTTCCTCAGGTTAACCCTTCACTTGCCAGATACGTGCTCTTTTAGCTCTTTCTGGGGTGAATTCTTTAAACTGGGACAGAGTATCTGGTTCTTCCTTGTACTGGTAAACACTTTATCTCCTGTCAGGATGCCAGACCCTTTGGGACTAATGTTTCTGGGGTGTCTTTGACCCCCATTGATTATTGTTCCTCATGCCAAAGTGAGTAGTCAGGACATTCAAGCCTTCATGTGCTGTGGCCCCTGTGTCTATGCCAGGGCCTTCTAGCCATGAACAAGTGCCACATTGGGTCAAGGACTTAAAGTCCTCCTTGGCACAGTTTCTTCAGGAGTTCCTTCAGACTTGGAAGCCCCCCCCCCCACACACTTCCTTCAGGCATATGGCACCTGGCATTCCTTACTTGTCTGATTCCTCTGAGGATGTGTGTTCAGAAGGGGCTTCTTTCTACTTTTATGGTGATCCCTTTGGTGCTGACCCTGAACCCTCTGTTGAAGGTCTCATTACGGTGGTTTTAAACACCCTTTTAAACATTAATACATCTCAGTCTACTTCTGATATCTTTCAAAGGCGCAAGAAGTCTTGCACTGTTTTTCCACCTCACCCCACTCTAGACCAGATCATACTAGTTGAGTGGAAGACCCCTATTCAGTGTTTATCTCTAAGGGATTATCTCCGCTGTATCCATTTTCTGAAGCGGCCTTTGCTCGGTGGGCTACACCTCCAAAGGTTGATGCCTATATTTCCAGTCTCTCATTCCTCTGCATTACCTGTAGTGGACGCTTCAGCTCTTACCAACTTAGCTGATAGACAGCTTGACGATATTTTAAAGGCTACATTCACTGCCATAGGTATGTCCTTGCTACCTACCTTGGCTTCTGCATGGGTTAATAGAGCCATTACTGTTTTGACTGAACAGCTGACTGACACTTTCCATAGGGGTGCCCCTATAGCTGACATTTTTGACGCTTTTGGTTGATATCTCTGTTGCTCAGAGATATTTTACTGATGCTGTTAGGTTTGAGGCTAAGGCCTCTGCATTATCTGTGACTGCTAGGTGCTTGCTATGGCTTAGGATCTGGTCTGTTGATCTGACTTTTAGACAATCTCTGTATTCTCTTCCCTTCCAGGGTAGATCCCTTTTTGGCCCTGAATTGAAGGACCTCCTTGGCGAAACTACTGGGGGGGCTAGTGTGCCTTGTTACCCTTGGCCCATAAGCTCAATCCTCAGGTTTAGAAGCATTGCCCTTTGCCAAGATTAAGTGCAAGGCATGAGCCAAGTGGTATTACAGACACTATGTTTCACCCCCACGCCTATGCAGCAGCAGAAGCCAGCCAGATCCTCCACAGAGCCCAATCCCACCAAACCTCCTGCAGCATGACTTGCCGAACATTGGTCCGCACGCACTTGTGGGTGGTCGTCTACTGCAACTTTTTTGGTGATTTCGCGGACCTGTGGGTTTTACAGGTGGTTTCAGAGGGTTACTGGATTCTCGTCACATTCCTGCCCCCTCCCTTCAGGTTCTTCCCTTTTCGCTCCCCTCAGAGACTAGAAAAGTTCAGACTTTACAATGGGGCGGTCCATTCTCTCTTGGACAAAGGGACTTCTGGCACCAGTCCCACAACAGGAGAGAGGTTTTGGCTTTTATTCCAACCTCTTTATCATTTCCAAGAAGTATGTTGGCTGCCACCCGATCCTGGACCTCAAGGCCCTCAACAAGTTTGTGGTCAACCCACTACAAGATGGAGTCCTTGCGCTCAGTCATCACAGTGATGTGTCTGGGGGACTTTCTGGCATCCTTTGATTTCCAGGATGCATATCTGCACATCCCTGTGCATCCGGTAAGTCAACAGTACCTCTGGTTTGCCTGCGAACTGGGTCGCTTCCAGTTCATTGCTCTCCTCTTCGGGCTCACAACAGCTCCTCAGGTGTTCAATCGAGTTCTGGGTGCATTGATTGCATTCCTGCATGCCAAGGGGATTCAGGTGATTCCTTACATGGACAACCTTCTCACAGTACCTTCCAGGGACCTCCTGGACAGCCATGTCCAAGACTAAGCACAGATCCTCTTCCACCATGGTTGGATTCTGAATATGG
This sequence comes from Rhinophrynus dorsalis, assembly GCA_037306005.1. Taxonomy (NCBI): domain Eukaryota; kingdom Metazoa; phylum Chordata; class Amphibia; order Anura; family Rhinophrynidae; genus Rhinophrynus; species Rhinophrynus dorsalis. Next base: position 106,332,795 of record CM074719.1, on the reverse strand, counting down.
ACAAGTCTACCCCGTGCCCACACAGGACCTAGTTTTCCTCTGCTCTGCTTTGACATGTGGCAGATTATGGTCTTCCTGACTGAGGACTCAATTCAATACCTCACTTCCAAGGTGTCTTTAGTCCTGTCTTGGACGTTCGCTCCAGCGAGGAAGTTATCCTTCCTGGTGGGGGAGATGATTTCTACCATGGAAGCGGTCCTGTTTGCCATGGCTCATGCCAGAGAACCTCAGAGATTTGGGATCCATGTTTGCAGAGGGAATCCTGTCTCCCTTCCTTCGGAGGTAGCTCAGCCTTCACTGGTGGTTAGACGTTTCCAGTCTGGCAAAGAGAGGCCCTTTGTGATTCCTTACTAGACCACGGTGATGACGGATGCCAGCCTGCTCTGTTGTGGAGCAGTCTTGAGTTACCTGAGTGTTCAGGGACAATGGTCAGAGAAGGACTCGTCTTCCTATCACATCCTGGAGCCCAGGGCAATCTCCCATGCTCTGACTTATTGGACCTCCCATCTAATGGGGTGTCCAGTCCGACTACTCCACGGCCGTGGCTTCCACCCACAAGCAAGGAAGCACCGGAAGTCCCATTGCTTGGTCAGGTATTCTAAGCTGGGCAGATGATCATGTGCCTGCTATCTCAGCGGTGCACATTCCAGGCATAGGAAGTGTCCTTGGAGGCTTCCTCAGTTAACACGCAGTAGATTCAGGTGAGTGGAAGCTTCACCCAATGCAGATATGGGGACTACTAGAAGGTTCAGTTATTTTGCTCACGCTTGGGGGATCCCCTAGCATTTGAGGTGTATGCTCTGTTGATTCCATGGTCTCTTCATCTGGCATACATTTTTCCTCCTATTCCCTCCTTCCGAGGGTGCTGAGGAAAATTCGGATGGACAGATCTTCCACCATCCTGATTGCTCCATATTGGACCTGACGGCCTTGGTTTTCAGACTTACTAGCTCTATCTGTCTAGGCACGTTTCCACTGCCATGCAGACTGGATCTTCTCCAGTGGTACCTGTGAAAGGAAGATGTGGATCATCTGACTTTGACTGCATGGCTGTTGAGGCCTCCATCTTGACGAAGAAGGCTACTCTCCAGAGGTGGTATCCACTATGAGTAAGGCTAGGAAACCAGTTTCTTCTAAGGTCTATCTTAGGATTTGGTCTATCTTCCATACTTGGTGTGTGGACAGGGATCTATCCTCACAGGACTTTGATCTTCCATCCTTTTTGCAGGATGGTATGAAGAAGGGCTTTAGCCTTTGTTTCTTGGTGGTTCAAACCTCCAACCCTCTCTCTTTTTTCAGAGACACATTGCCACCTTACCGGATGTCTAGGGTTTTTTTTTCCAGGTTGTTGCTCATCCTTTCTTTGCTTATAAGGCTCCTACTCCTCAGTGGGACCTTAACCTTGTTTTGGGAGTCTTGCAGCGGCTTCCTTCTGAGTCCTTGGCTACCATTCCCTTGCGTCTTTTGACGTGGAAGATGTTTTTTCCTTTTAACTGTAGTCTCTGTCCGCAGAGTAGCTGAGTTGTAGACTCTGTCCTGCAAGCCGCCTTTCCTGGTGTTTCACAAGGATAAGGCTGTTTTCCGTACCTCCCAGGAATTTCTTCCTAAGGTGGTCTCTGGGTCCACATCAATCGGGAGATTGTTGTGCCTTCCTTTTGTCCTGACCTGAAGTCTGACAAAGAGAGGGATCTCCACTTGTTGGATAGGGTGCGCTGCTTTAGGTTCTATGTGCACCACACTGGTTCTATCTCTGACTGATGCACATTTTTGTCTTCCCTGAGAGGTCCCAGAATTGGTAAGGCTGCATCCAAGGTAGCTATTGTATCTTGAATCAAGTCTACCATTCGCAAGGCCTATGAACTCCGGAGGAAACCTGCTCTTCTTCTTTTTTTTTTTTGTGTGTGTGTGTGTGTGTGTGTGTGTGTGTGTGTGTGTGTGTGTGTGTGTGTGTGTGTGTGTGTGTCCCCGCTCATTCCACCAGGTCTGCTGGGGCCTCCTGGGCCTATATGACTCAGCCATCTGCTGATCTGTTGTGCATGGCCGCCACTTGGTTGTCTGTGCACACTTTTGCCAAAAACTACCATATTGATGTTCTGGCCTCAGCTGACAACCGTTTTGGCAGACCTGTCCGATATGAAATACAGGTACCATGGGAGGAGACCTCCGTCCTTAGTAGGTCTGGAACATTTCAAAAGATAAGGTCTTGGAGGTGGAGCCTTCCCTTATCCTTTTCAGGCTTCCCTAGCCTCGTCTATCCAGTTTTGATTTGTTCCGGTAGAGTGAAGATGCTAGGAACGTTACTATATAGTTTTTAGCTTATTTTTTATCTTATGCTTAGATATCAATATGTCACAATTCCCCCATTAGGTGGGTTACCATTCCTGGCTTCCCCTGGAGGATTGTCAAGTATACAGGTGCTGTTGTGGACCCTTGCAGATCTGTGGAGAGAATCTTGCCGCCCAAGTCTCTCTCTCCTGACTGGGTCTCTCTCTGAGGCTCTGGTTCTTCATTATGGTAACTTGAAGACGGAAGCTAAAGATTGGTGAGTAATCCTTTGAGTGCCATGGTCCACTTGGTCCCCTTACTACAGGGCTTGGAGTCTTGAACTCCTGCACTCATGTTGGGTATATTTTGATTTGTCCCTGGGTTTCTGCAGCATGGATGGCTGAGTTTTTTTTTATTTTGTTTTTTTAACTCCTTCCCTGCTAGTTTCACTGGATTTCAGACTTTTTCCTAGCGTTTCCTTTTAGAGTTAAGCATTTTTGTTACACTCCACATGTTCCCTTGGGTGTTTTGGTAACTTTTTAGAAATGTTGAATGTCGCACCTTTAAGAAACGTTTCCTGCACAGCCGCACCTTGAGCTCCGTTTTAGGCATTGCTAGGATCCAGCATCTTACTCTTGTTAAGACGTCGTATCAAAAGAACTCGGGCCATCTGACCCCCCCCTGCTTATTGTTCCCCATGGCAAGTGGGGCTCCCTTGAGAGTATTCAGGACCTCTATGCCCCTCATGTGCTGTGGCCTCCACTACACCACTGGGGCCCTTCAGCCTTGAACAAGAGTCAGTCTAGGTGAAAGTCTTAGTCTGCTATGACACAGTTCCCCTATCTCTCCAGGAGGTTCTCCATTCATGGAAACCACCCTCAGGTTTGTGGCCCCTATGTCCCCAGGTATACCTGTGCTCACAGAATCCTCTGAGGATGACTCCTTAGGGGGTGATTCTACCTATTCCTTCGGTGACCCCTTTGAGGCTGACCCTACTCCCTCTTCTGAGGGATTTATTAAGGTGGTCTTCCTGACCCTTCAGGTCATGGACACCCCTGATGAGGGTCTGTCTTCATTTGATGTGTTTCAGAGACGTAAAAAGTCTCTAACAGTCTTTCCACCCAGTGCCACTCTGGACCAAGTTATTCTGGATGATTGGAAGATGCCTGATAGGCAGCTGTCTATTTCTAAGCTGTACCCCTTCTCTGAGGCAGCTTTAGCGCAGTGGGCTTCTCCTCCTGCCGTTGAACCCCCTATATCCTGGCTCTCTAAGTCTACAGCTCTGCCCTTGGCAGATGCTACGGTGCTTAAGGGCATGACAGATAGGAAGCTTGAAGCTATCCTCAAGTCCAATTTTGCTGTCATTGCCACTGCATTAAAGCCTATTCTGGCCTCTGCATGGGTCACCAGAGCTATTGCTATCTAGGGCGAACAACTTTACTGAGACTGTTAGAGATGGTGCTCCTAAGAAGGATCTTTTAGCCCTCTTGGCCAACATGTCTGAGCCTCAGACATATGTCACTGATGCTCTTTTTGATGCTGTCAAGCTGTCTGCCAAGTCATCTGCCTTTTAGTGAAGGCACAATGCACCTTGTGGCTCAAGATTTCGTCTGCTGACCTTTTCTCTATGAAGTCACTGGTTTCTCTCCCCTTTCAGAGCAAGTCTCTTTTTGGTCCTGAGCTAAAGCAGATCATGAGGGACGCTACAGGGGGCAAGAGTACCCTGTTACCTCAGGTCTCCAAACTCCCTTACATGGCATGGAAATGGTGTCTCTTTCATTGCCGCCAAACAGAGACACAAAGGACAAATCCAAGGTGTCTCAGCCCTTCACCCCTTGCCCCTCTACCAAGCCCAGGTAGCAATGGCACTCAAAGTGCGCAGCTGCCAAAGCAAAGTCTGGCAAGGCTGCTTACATATGACTTTGCAGAATCCTGATCCGCAGTTGCCTATGGGTGGGCATCTGCTCCATTTTTACAACGCATGGACAGAATCCTTTGCAGACCAGAGGGTTTTGCAGGTGGTTTTGGAAGGGTACAGAATAGAGTTCAAGTCACTTCTTCCCTTCAGATTCTTCCAGTCCAGGGTTCCCCAGGGCTAGAAAAAGATGTCTCTTAGATGAAGTGGTTCATTCTCTTCTGGACAAGGGGAGTTCTTGTTCCAGTTCCACCCAAAGAGAGAGGTTCAGGTTTTTATTAAAACCTGTTGTGTCCAAAAGGGACAGCTGCAACCACCCTATTCTGGACCTCACTTCTTTTGTGGAGAATGCTTGCTTCAAGATGGATTCCTTGCGGTCTGTCATTGCAGTTGTGTCCTGGAGAATTCCTTGCGTCTCTAGATTTGCAGGACACTTACTTACGCATCTCTATTCACCTGGACAGTCAGAAAGACCTCCGTTTTGCCTGCGGATCAAAGCACTAGTTCACTGCTTTCCCCCCATGGGTGGATTCTCAACATGTTGGTCTTCTCCGGTTCCATCTCAGGACTTGGTTTTCCTTCCTGTTTGGGGAAGGTCTTTCTGATGGCAGACTCCATTCAATAAATTATGCGTCTGGTGTCCCAAGCTCTGGAGGGGCCCTCTGCACCGATCCAAAAAGTTCATGACACTTGCGGGTTGCATGGTATCCACCATGGAAGCGCTCAGTATCTTACTCTATGGCCCACATCAAGGAGTTCCAGAGACTCCTCATCTGTTCCTGGCACGGGAATTCAGATCTCCTGAGGGTCTCCCTTACTCCTGAAGTCAGACAGGATCACCACTGATGACTGAACAGGAGCAACCTGGAGCAGGGGAACCTATTTGTGATCCTGGAGTGGATCTTTGTAAAAACAGATGTCAGCTTGAGGGGCTGTGGGTTGCGGTTCTGTGTCACATTAAAGAAGCAAATAACTCCTTGTTAATGGAAAGTCTAAGGCTTCAGCTTATTCTGTTATGAGCACAAAACCATGTTGCTTCATGTGATTCTGTTTGGAGAGTGGCTGGACTGCACGCTGTGTCTTGTAAATATCTTTTTTTTCGAGATTTTTTCATGCAGATAATGTGTTTCTATGAACTCACTTTGGGTTTCTTCCCCATATAATGTCTGATTTCCATATTAGTCCATATTAGTCCAATGGTCTAAGTGTGGACTAGGTGGCTTCTGTGGTGACAGTGGCCTTCTGTACCAAGGCAACCATTTGCCAAACCTATGTCATCAGAAAGAGGCCAATGCCTTTTTCATCAGAGTGGCGGGCATATTTTGGGCTTACAAGAACCAGGACTGAGAATAACAGTTGTACAATGAGGTGGCGTAGTGTCACGGCCTCAGATCCCGATGAGGAGAACACGGCACGGAAGCTAGAGTTCGGAGCTGGGGGTCGTTGCTAGAGTACGAAGCTGCCGTGGGATTGTCTGGTCCAGTAGCTAGGGAGCGCCGCTAGAGTGCGATGCTGGTGTGCGTAGTCAGTTGCCAATCTCTCTTGCTGCGGCCGTAGCCGGGTAAAGTTGCTGGCTGCGAAGCCAGATGTCCGACCCCAGTTGAGCCAGGGCCCAGACCAGGATGAGAGATTGGCAAACTGAGGAAGAACCAGACAACGGACCCCTAGATGCAGGACTGAACACAGAAGCTGCAGGGACAGGATAAGAAAAAAGATGTGCCTATACCCAACGGACTCCAACCACTGACAGGCTGGTTCCGTAGATGGGAAGGTGGAATGTCGTGGGATAGCCCAACGGCACACCTTGATGGAGATAGAGGTACCTAGAGATAGTCACAGAGAAGTGACAACCCCAGGAAACCCCTAGCAAGGGAAAGATAAGAAAGAGGGAACAGTGACCCCAGGGAGTCCCAAATCCAAAGAAGGGGAAACCCCAAAATCAGAGCAGGGAGCCTGTGAACCACTGCACCCCCAAGGGCACCAGAGATCAGGAGAGAGGAGCACCCCCAACCCTACTTACCAGAATAGGATCCAGGAGAGGGTCCACCAGCAGCAGGGAGCCTGGAATGATGAGCTGACCCACCTACTAAGGATCCCCCCTGAAACCCCCACCAGCGGAAGGGAAAAGGAGTACCCACTCCCCTGGAGGCAGAACGCTGCCACAAACTACCCAGCACTGCCTCCCAGGCCCAAAAAGGGAAGGTGGCTGGGGGACTACTGACCCTGGAGAGAAGCCACCAGCAGGGCAGCGGAAGCCAACCCCTAGGCTCTAAGCCACGGAGCCAGAGGAAAACTCTACTCCAGTGAGAGGAATACCGGACCAAACGGAGCTCACACGGAACTCCGCTAAAAGTAGCGAAATACTGCGGGCAGGACCTCTACAGGATGACTGGAACAGCAGGACTCGAATGCAGACTAGCGCTAGAGAGGCACAGCAGGAGGAAGCACCGGAAGCTGAAACCCTACGGAAGGGTCCTGAAGGGAGAGAACACAGGCGGACGCCAGAGGAAGGAGGACTGCCCAGGAACCAGCGGGAGATGCAGGACCAGAAGAGAGACAACTCAAGGACAGCCCGCTGGAGACCGGAACCACAGCCCGCAGGTAAGCTAGACCTGAATAATCGGGCAATGCACAGAAGGCTGGCCACACTAAAAAAAGGAACGCCGGCCAATCGGAAGCGTGACACAGCCCCCCCATCAAGGGGAGACCTCTGGGCGACCGGGTTTGGCAGGATGGGCATCATGAAACTGCCGAATAAGATCAGGGGCATGCATATCTGCAACAGGAACCCAGGAACGGTCCTCAGGACCATACCCTTTCCAGTCCACGAGGTACTGAAGCTGTCTCCGGACCACACGAGAATCCAAAATCCGCTGAATCTCATACTCAGGTTCACCATCCACTTCAACGGGTGGAGGAGGTGGTTGCTTACGTGAGAACCGGTTGCGACAGACTGGTTTGAGCAGAGACATGTGGAACGCATTATGGATGCGAAAAGGAGGAAGGGCCAAAGAGAAGGTAACGGGAGACAGCTGACGAGTAATCCTATAAGGACCGACGTAACGAGGGCCAAACTTAGCAGAAGGAACCTGAAGGTGCAAATTTTTAGTAGACAACCAAACTTCATCCCCCACATGGTAGGTCGGTCCAGAAGATCGTCGTTTATCAGCTGCAGATTTCTGAGTGGCCACAGCCTGCTGCAAACTGGATTCAATAATGGACCATAGGTGGGCCAAATCGTCAATGGCCTTATCTGCAGCGGGAACTTGCGAAGGAGAAGAACAGGGAAGAAACTTAGGATTATATCCCAAAGCGGCAAAAAAAGGAGAGCACCGCAAAGAGTCATGGTACCTATTATTAAAGGCAAACTCGGCAAACGGAAGAATCTCCATCCAGGAATGTTAATCAACTTCCATAAAGTGACGTAGAAATAATTCCAACGACTGATTTGTACGTTCCGTCTGCCCGTTGGACTGCGGATGGTAGGCAGATGACCAGTGTAGAGTAATCTGAAGACGAGCACAAAATGCCCTCCAAAACTTAGCCACAAACTGGGAACCCCTATCAGACACAATATGTTCAGGACAGCCATGAAGCCGAAAAACATGAGAGAGAAAAATATCCGCCAGGACAGGAGCAGAAGGGAGACCCGAAAGGGGAATAAAATGGGCCTGCTTAGAAAACCGGTCCACCACCACAAAGACAGTATCACAACCCTTCGAGACGGGCAAATCAACCACAAAGTCCATAGAAAGATGAGTCCATGGAGCCGAAGGAACAGGCAAAGGACACAGCAGACCAGCCGGAGGGTGCAAAGAAGGCTTGTGACGGGCACAGGAACGTACAAAGTCGCGGACATCCTCCTTGATGGAGGGCCACCAAAACTGCCGTAAGACCAGCTCAATGGTCTTCTGAACACCAGGATGACAAGACACTGGAGAGGAGTGAACCCAATGAAGAATCTCATAGCGAAATCGAGGAGGAACAAACCACGTCTGAGGAGGTTGACCCGCAGCAAGGATGGTTTGGGCTTGCTGAATCTTAATTAAGGTGGCAGAAGACAGAGGAGCCACAATGCGTTCGGCAGGAATAATAGGCTCAAGGGAAACTTGTGAACTAGGTTCGAACTGACGAGAAAGAGCATCAGCCTTAGTGTTCTTTGATCCAGGACGGTAAGAGATGATATAATTAAATCTAGTAAAAAACAAGGCCCAGCGGGCTTGCCGAGGATTAAGCCTACGAGCTTTCTCCAAATATTGAAGATTCTTATGGTCGGTAAGAATTAAGATAGGATGAGATGAGCCTTCCAAGAGGTGGCGCCAGTCCTGTAAGGCAAGGACAATAGCCAACAACTCTCTATTGCCCACATCGTAGTTACGCTGAGCAGGTGTAAATTTCCTCGAGAAAAAGGAGCAGGGATGCACTCTATTGGACAAGGGATCCCGCTGAGAGAGTATAGCCCCTGCACCCTGTTCCGAAGCATCAACTTCCAGGATAAACTGCCTCGAGGAGTCAGGAAAACACAGAATGGGGGCGGTGGTAAATGCCGTCTTGAGTTTGTCAAAGGCAGCCAATGCCGAAGGAGGCCAAATCCGAGGATCAGCGCCCTTATGGGTCAATGCAGTAATAGGGGCAATGATGGATGAAAAATTCCGGATGAAACGTCTATAATAATTTGCAAAGCCCACAAAGCGCTGTATGCCTTTGATATCCCTAGGCACTTTCCAGTCCGTAACAGCTGAAACTTTGGCAGGATCCATAACAATGCCAGAAGGGGAAATGATGTAGCCAAGGAAGGAAAATGACGTTTGTTCAAACACGCACTTCTCCAGTTTAACGAAGAGGGAATTCTCCCGCAACCGCTGAAGCACAGCTCGGACATGATGCCTGTGTAACTGAAGACTGGACGAATAGATGAGAATATCGTCCAGATAAATCAATACGTGGGATAATAGCATGTCCCTGAAGATGTCATTGATAAAGCTCTGAAAAACGGCAGGGGCATTACACAATCCAAACGGCATAACTAAATACTCGTAATGCCCATAGCGAGTGTTAAATGCCGTTTTCCATTCATCTCCAGGGCGAATTCGGATCAAATTATACGCTCCACGCAGATCCATTTTGGTGAAAATCACTGCTTCCTTAAGCTGCTCCAGAAGCTCAGGGATGAGAGGAAGGGGATAGTGATTCTTGATGGTAACTTGATTAAGTCCCCTGTAATCAACACAGGGTCGAAGAGAACCATCTTTCTTGGCAACAAAGAAAAACCCTTCCCCAGCAGGCGAGGAAGAGGGACGTATAAAGGCTTTGGCCAAATTTTCTTGGATGTACGCAGCCAGGGCCCTAGTTTCGGGACCCGATAGCAGGCACGTCTTGCCCTTAGGGGGAAAGGAACCAGGCGTTAAGTCTATAGGGCAGTCACAAGAGCGATGAGGTGGGAGAGTATCTGCCAACTTCTTGGAAAATACATCATGAGTGTCTTGGAAAGCCTCAGGAATGGACACAGTAGAAGACTGAAGAACAGAGACCAAGGGGAACTCCATCTTGAGGCAGGTAGATTGACAACCCTCACTCCAAGACGACAGTTGGCCAGTCGACCAATTTATCACAGGATTATGAGTCCGGAGCCACGGTAATCCAAGAATAATCGAAACCTTGGGGGAAGGGATAGCATCAAACACAATCGTTTCAGTATGCCCCTGTTCGGACCTCATTAGCATAGGCACATTTTCAAAGAGAACCAACCCGTTCCCCAAGGGCTTCCTATCCACCGCAGAAACCAACAAAGGGGCCTTCTTGCGTACCAACGGAATGCCCACCTCCAGGGCCCAATTAAGATCAATGAACAGGCCTGCCGCTCCAGAGTCAATGAAGACATGGGTGGAAGTCTCCAAAGAAGACCACACGAGGGACACAAAAATCAAAACTCGGGATGGAGTAGGAGATTGGTGAGCGACCTTGCTTAGATGTTCTCCTACCTTAACCTCTAAGCTTTGGAGTTTCCCGGCCTCACCGGACATTGACGAAGAAAGTGCCCCTTAGCCCCACAATAGAGGCACAATCCCTGAGACCGTCTTCGCCGCCTCTCCACATCAGACAATTTCTGGATGGTACTAACTTCCATCGGCTCGTCCTGGCCAGACGAAGGTAAGGGAGGGAGGGTGGGATGAAAAACCTTCCTTGTGTGACGACTCCTATCTCTTTCCAGTTGTCTTTCCTGAATCCGTGTATCCAGCTCTAGACATAAGGAAATAAATTCCTCAAATTCTTCTGGAATCTTTCTGCATGTGAGGGCATCCTTAAGTTCTTCATTCAATCCTCTCCGGAAGGCCGCAATCAAGGCTCCTGGGTTCCAGTTAGTTTCGTAGGCCAATGTCCTAAACTCCACTGCATATTGCCCCAAAGAGCGCTGACCTTGTTTAATCTCCAAAAGGGCTGCTTCCGCTGAGGCTTTCCGGCCCGGCACATCAAAAACCAGGCAAAAGTTCTTAATGAAGGCATCAGAATCTTCCAATAGTGGAGAATTTTGTTCCACCAAGGGCGATGCCCAGGCCAAAGCCTCATCCTTCAAAAGAGAAATAATGAAGGCCACTCTAGAAGCATGTGTCCCAAAAGACTGAGGGGCAGTTCTAAAATGCAAGGAGCATAGATTCAAGAAACCCCTACATTCGGACGGATTTCCAGCAAACTTTTCTGGCATTGGCATTTTTGGCGAGGCAGATTTTGAAGGGGTCACATCGGCAACTGGCTGATGGGAAGGCAATGATGCCGCCTGAGCAGTAGGTGCAGCAGGGTGGGTGGAGGTCATGGAAGTTCTTAACATTTCCAGGATAGCGTCCAATTTACGGTCTAGACCTTGGAGATGGGATTCATGGGATGCAAGAACTCGTTCTTGATCTGCTAACCTCTGCGCCAGCTCTGCGGGGTCCATCTTTGGCCCGATTATTGTCACAGCCTCAGATCCCGATGAGGAGAACACGGCACGGAAGCTAGAGTTCGGAGCTGGGGGTCGTTGCTAGAGTACGAAGCTGCCGTGGGATTGTCTGGTCCAGTAGCTAGGGAGCGCCGCTAGAGTGCGATGCTGGTGTGCGTAGTCAGTTGCCAATCTCTCTTGCTGCGGCCGTAGCCGGGTAAAGTTGCTGGCCGCGAAGCCAGATGTCCGACCCCAGTTGAGCCAGGGCCCAGACCAGGATGAGAGATTGGCAAACTGAGGAAGAACCAGACAACGGACCCCTAGATGCAGGACTGAACACAGAAGCTGCAGGGACAGGATAGGAAAAAAGATGTGCCTATACCCAACGGACTCCAACCACTGACAGGCTGGTTCCGTAGATGGGAAGGTGGAATGTCGTGGGATAGCCCAACGGCACACCTTGATGGAGATAGAGATAGTCACAGAGAAGTGACAACCCCAGGAAACCCCTAGCAAGGGAAAGATAAGAAAGAGGGAACAGTGACCCCAGGGAGTCCCAAATCCAAAGAAGGGGAAACCCCAAAATCAGAGCAGGGAGCCTGTGAACCACTGCACCCCCAAGGGCACCAGAGATCAGGAGAGAGGAGCACCCCCAACCCTACTTACCAGAATAGGATCCAGGAGAGGGTCCACCAGCAGCAGGGAGCCTGGAATGATGAGCTGACCCACCTACTAAGGATCCCCCCTGAAACCCCCACCAGCGGAAGGGAAAAGGAGTACCCACTCCCCTGGAGGCAGAACGCTACCACAAACTACCCAGCACTACCTCCCAGGCCCAAAAAGGGAAGGTGGCTGGGGGACTACTGACCCTGGAGAGAAGCCACCAGCAGGGCAGCGGAAGCCAACCCCTAGGCTCTGAGCCACGGAGCCAGAGGAAAACTCTACTCCAGTGAGGAATACCGGACCAAACGGAGCTCACACGGAACTCCGCTAAAAGTAGCGAAATACTGCGGGCAGGACCTCTACAGGATGACTGGAACAGCAGGACTCGAATGCAGACTAGCGCTAGAGAGGCACAGCAGGAGGAAGCACCGGAAGCTGAAACCCTACCGAAGGGTCCTGAAGGGAGAGAACACAGGCGGACGCCAGAGGAAGGAGGACTGCCCAGGAACCAGCGGGAGATGCAGGACCGGAAGAGAGACAACTCAAGGACAGCCCGCTGGAGACCGGAACCACAGCCCGCAGGTAAGTTAGACCTGAATAATCGGGCAATGCACAGAAGGCTGGCCACACTAAAAAAAGGAACGCCGGCCAATCGGAAGCGTGACACGTAGTTGTCGCTTCACATATTCAGAAACATTACAGTAAACATGCAGGTTTCGTGTGAAGCCAGTTTTGGGGGAAAAGTCCTCCAGGCATCAGTGCCAGCGTAGGTATCTTTTCTTGTAGGCACTTTAAATTCCTAATTTTTGTTTGGTATGGATTATGACACTTGAGTTTTTGGGGCATTTTCCTGAGAGCTGGAGGGCCTCAGGTTGTCTACTAATGATTTATACTGACCCATATGACACAGCAGTACTTGTACTTTATAGTCACCTATATGAAACAGAGCACTCGTTTTATATTGACCCACGTAACATGTCAGTTTGCTGTATGATACCCATATGAAACTGTTGCAATCTATAGTGTCCTCCAGGAAACATGGTATGAAATCAAGTGAACCACATGGCACAACAGATCTTGCATTCTAGTGACCCTGATGATACAGCACATTTTTCAACTAGTCATCCATATGAAGGAGTAGAGCTTGCAATCTGTAGTGACCAACAGGACACTGAAAAGCCATAATTACCATGTGTAACATAATTACTTGTCTAGAAAGAAGTAATTCGTACAGCAGTCAGATGTATTTATAAAATTTGCTGTGTGTATGAGGTCTTACCTAATAGCACTCCATAATTTGGGTGACAGAAGGACTAACTAGGTAGAAGTCCAGGACAGCAGATAAATAAAATTTATATATAAATATATATATTTTTACTGTGCTTAACCCTTTGAGTGCCATATCTGTACCCCTCTGGCACTTAAAAGGTTAATAGAACAATGGACCCAGGGAACAGGCATCAAACAAGTATATCCATATAACCGCTGTGTGCATTTTACCTAGTTAGAAGTCCATGATACAGCAGTCTTTGATAGTGAAATGTTATATAAATAAAACAATGTCACCCGCTATTGCGTGACAAAGAAAACGCTGCATTAAACATGTCCCTGCAATGAAAAGGGTGCTATCAGAATCTCACCCTCCTCAAAACCTCAAGATTTTGATATCGCTAGCTTAAGAGGTGTATGTTTTACTAATTCACTTTGAAAATGATAAACCTACACCCCCTACTAGTGGGTGACCTTTCAAGAGGATATGCTATATAACTAGCTGGTGTGTGTGTCATGGCTTTTTCACCTGTGCTGCAAACTTATATTTTTTTTCTGTCGTCCAGTATTATTCGCAGGTACCATGGGAAGGTGACAGCTCCTCCCGGTGGGCTGGAACAGTTCTAGAAGAAGCCTCCATATCGGGCTACCTCACTAACAAGCCCCTGCCCCCCCCGATAGACTTGTTACATAGGAGGCTGAGAACAGTTCTTTAGTACTTTTATTATTTTTGGCTAGATATGGGGTGTCCAGATTCCCCCATTAGGTAGATTACCATTACTGGCTTTCCCTGGCAGACTGCCCAGTTATCAGGTGCTGTTGTGGATCCTTTGCAGGCCTGGAAGAGAACCATGCAACCCATGTGTCTCTCTCCTGAAGGTGTGTCTCTGAGGCTTCTTCCTAAGGGAAGGGTTAGTATATGTGGGGGAGGAGAAGGAGGGGAGGGTGTAAGTGTGCAGAATATAGGTCCATAACTTTAAAGGAATAGTAAACCTTGAAAATAAGTTTATTTTATACTGTAGCCCTTAAAAAACCATGAAAAATGATATGTCTTACCTCACAAACCTTTATGGTTTGGGAGATATTCAGAAGCAAAGTTTCCCCCTGAGTGACGTCACCGTTCCAGCTCTCAGATTTGGAATCCGGTCCCGGGACTGACTGCGGCTCTTCAGAAGTGCCAAGATCAGGATCTTTAAAAAGAATTTCTTAATTGGAATGGTCTACAAAGTGTGCTTGCACACTTTGTACACTGTTCCAATTAAGTAGTTATTTTTAAAGATCATGATCTCGGCACTGCTAAAGAGCTGCTGGTTGATCTGTGGACCTAATTCCAAATATGTCCACTAGATGGCAGACTTGGCTGAAACCGCCAGAAAAAGGGAACTTTACTTTATTTTACTTCTGAATATCTCCCAAACCATAAAGGTTTGGGAGATAAGACTTGTATCATTTTTCATGTTTTTTAAGGGCTACAATATAAAATAAACTTATTTTCAAGGTTTACTATCCCTTTAAATGGCTGTGTCAGTATGTGTAAGATGAAGAAGAGCAGAGTAAACTAGCCATGCCTGCCATCGAGTGTGGAATAGATCTGTCATACAAGTGGACAGGGGGTATCCTTTTAAAAGGTCACATGCAAAAGAGAGTGCAACCTTTCTGTGCATTAACCATGTTACCTGGATAAAAATGGGGTCCTGAAAACGTCGCACTACATGAAAGCAGAAGATTTTCAGGTCGCACTATGAAACGTTGCAAAGAAATATTTACCGGCCTCCACTGCACACAGCCATTACTTCCATTCTGATTAAAGTGTTGAAGAGCCCGGAGCAGCGCTCAATCTCCCTTTCTCTGCTGTACTCTGTCAGTCTGGTAGTCAGAGCCTTGTTCCGCTATCTTCACTTATATTGAACTGGAGACGAGCCTCTGCAACGATCAATGAGCAAGTACTAGCGCTGCTCTGAGCTCACTCTCTCTCCGTGTCCAGACTGACAGAGCAGAGCAGCGCTCATCAACACTTTAATCAGAAGGGAAGTAATGTCTGTGTGCAATAGGGCCGCTAAACATTTCATTGCAATGTTTGCCCTGACAATCTCGTGCATTCATGGAGTGTGAGATTCTCGCTGTCGCCATTTTTATCCAGGCGACATGGTTAATGCACAAAAAGGTTGCATGCTCTTTTGCGTGCAACCTTTTAAAAGTGAACTGGACAGGATGTCTATACGCTGCATATTGCAGAAGTGAGAGACCTTCTGGGCCCAGTGTTTAATGCTGGGTGGAGAGGTAGATTTCCACAGAGCCGGCATCAGACTCTTTGCTGCGTTCAGTAGCTGGAAGAGGAGGAATTTGGTAATCAGCTTATTATTGATACTTGTAGGGAGATTGCATACAAAAAGGCACAAGAGAGGATCAGGGAGGAAGAGAATCTGAAGGATTGTGCTGATATGAGCAGTGATTTCCCACCAGAAGGGAACGATCAAAGAGCAGTCCCACCAGATGTATATGATGGAGCCTTCATCCGAGGTGCATCTCCAACAAATTGGGGATACCTCGGGATAGAATAGATGAAGTTGTAGTGGGGTGCGGTACCATCTGGACAGGAGTTTATAATCGCACTCCCTTGTAGAGATGTCCATCGCAGAATTTTTGTCATAATAACAATAGTTGTTTACAATCAGGTGTTGCAAGAAGTGTCGGATTTGAGTGTATTGCCAACGTTGAGGCGATGTGAAAGACGTGAAGACCCGCAGTTCTTCAAAGGGTTTAATGGAGGAAACGGAAAGAAAACATTGAATCTGATCCAAGCCATTGTTTGCCCAGGATTTGTCCAACTGGCCAGGCAGGAATGCAGGATTAAGCACTATAGGCGTACATGGGGAGGGATATGGTAGGAGAGAGAGGGCACTATTGAGAGATTCCCAGAAAGATATCAGATGTCCCAATATAATGTGATGTTCAGCAGTCGGATGGAATGCTAAGGGATTGTACCAGCATATGTGACTCAACAAGATGCTACGTGCATACGGAATAAGGCAATGGATCCAATCCTTGGGGGGAGAGCGAGAGCAGTCTGTAAGTCTAGACAGAGTAGCAGCACGATAGGAAGGTGTGAGATTAGGTACACTTAAAGCACTGTCTCGGGGACAGAGCCGTAACTGGGACAAGGCAAGCCTAGGACTCTGAAATTTACAAATGAAATCATTAATCATTTTCTGAAGTTTACGAATTAATTTGGATGGAATCATAACAGGAAGTGTGTTGAAAATATGCGGGGGAAATAGGATAATCTTGGTCAAGTTAATCCATCCAATCCAGGAAATAAACAGGTGCTTCCATTTGGATATATCTGCTTGGTCCGAGGTCAAGGATATTTTAGACTGGGTGGAAGAACACGTTCCTGCCATCTCCACTGTGCACATCCCAGGCATAGAAAATGTCCTGGCAGACTATCTCAGTCACCAGACAGTGGACCCCGGCAGTGGGCGCTCCTCTGCCTCTCAGACCGAATCGCCTCCTTCAGTGTTACCTCTGGAGGGGGCGGACATGAAATGTCTGACTTTGACGTCATGATTGTTGAAGCCTCCATTCAGAGGAAGAAGGGCTATTCTCCTGAGGTGGTCTCTACTATGACCCAGGATAGGAAACCGGTCTCTTCCAAGGCCTACTACAGGATTTGTTCTATTTTCCATAGGAGTGTGATCTCCCAGAGATCCTGTCATTCTTACAGGATGGAGTGAACAAGGGTCTCAGCCTTAGTTCCCTGAAGGTGCAGACCTCAGCTCTCTCCATCTTCTGCCAGAGACACATTGCCTTCTTGCCAGATGTCAAAGTCTTCTTTCAGGGCATCTCTCATTCTTTCCCTGCCTTTAAGGCTCCCACCCCCCCGTGGGACCTTAATCTGGTCTTGTAAGTCTTGCTGTGGCCTCCCTTTGAGTCTTTGGCTACCATTCCTCTACATCTTCTGACGTGGATGATGGCCTTTCATTTGGCTGTGGTCTCTGTCCACAGAGTTGCTGAATTGCAGGCTTTGTCCTGCAGACCACCTTTCCTGATGATTCACAAGGATAAGGCTGTTCTCCGTATCTCTCAGAAATTTGTTCCTAAGGTGATCTCTGAGTTCCACATCCAGTAGGAGATTTTTGTGCCTTCCTTTTGTCCTGACCCAAAATCTGACAAGACGGATCTCCACTTGTTACATGTAGTACACTGCCTTAAGTTCTATGTGCACCGTACTGAGTCTTTCTGTAAGACTGATACTTTATTTGTCGCCCCTGAAGATCCCAGGGCTGGTTTGACTGTGTCCAAGGTGACTATTGCATCCTGGATTATATATCCTATAAAATAATTAGCTAAAACGTGTGTGATGCCTCAGTCATGAGCAGTAGAGACTGCTGCGCGTGCTGCAGTCATGCGCAGTGGAGACTGCCCGCTCCGTGGCTGATACAGAGCTGGACGCTCTGAAGGAGAATCCTACTCTGTATCAGCCGCGGCACGGGCAGTCTCTACTGCGCATGACTGCCGCGTGACCGGCTGGCAGTGGCACTGTGGCCCGGGCTCATTGGGTGATTCAATGGGGACATGTTTATCATACAGGGATATCCAACTGACAAAAAAAAAAAATATATATATATATATATATATAGCTGCCACTCGCTCCTGAAGTAGGGGATATCAGTAACTTCTCCCAGTCCACACACACTCTCACTCAGGATCATGACCCCACAAACACACTGTTCACCTCCCACAGATAACTGTAACCCTCCATACGCTCTGTTTCAGTACAAGGGTGTAATGTTTCCATAAAATACAAACTCAGGGATAAACTTAATAGGAACTCTTTTATTTAACTCTTTTCATCTCTTCAGTCAACCTCACTAACTGTCTGTTTTCAACTGTCACTCCTCGACTTCCTGCTTCCTGCCCTTAAAGGGAGAGAGATGCTTTGCTGTATGTTACAGAGGGCAAGCCTCAAACACCACTTTCTATTTGTTCCCTCAGCATACTGCTATGTTGCCTCAACTGAAGAGCCACCGTGTGTTATATTGCTATGTTATCTCAGCTTAAGTAAGGAGGAGTTACTGCTCCCATTGGGTGATTCAGTGGGGGAGTGATTTAAATTATGCAGGGAGTTGGCCTGCCCCCACTATCCAGCCCGCCCACCACTATCCAAGTGACTGAAGAAACAAAATGGCTGCCACTCGCTCCTACACCACAGACACAAACACATCAGACACACACACTCACACACTTAATCACACACACCCACAATCAATAACACACACACACTCTCACTCACACATTCTCACTCACACACTCAATAATACACACTCAATCACACACACTCTCTCACTCACACACACTCTCACTCACACACTACACACGCTCACTCACATACACTCAATCACACTCTCACTCACACTCTCACACACAGTCACACACACACACTCTCACTCACTCTCACACACTCTCACTCACACACACTCATGCTCAATCACACACACTCTCACTCACACTCTCTCATTCACACACACTGTCACTCACACACACTGTCACTCACACACACACTCTCTCACACACACACAATCACACATACACTCAATCTCACACACTCTCACACACACAATTAATCACACACTCACACTTAATCACACACACTCTCACTCACTCACACTCTCTCATTCACATTCATACACCCTCTCACTCACACCCTCTCACTCACACTCTCTCACACTCACACACTCTCAATCACACTCACACACACTCATACAATCACTCACACGCAATCACTCACATTCTCGCACTCACACGCACTCATTTACACTTACTCACACTCACACCCCGGGAGCCAGCACGAGTCACCTTCCACCATAATCTCACTCACACTCACACCCCAGGAGGCAGCATGATCTATCTTCCACCATAGTATGTGCAATTACCACATGCATTTCAACTACATGAATGAATGCCACTCACACACACTCACTCACACCCCTGGAGCCAGCACGATCCACCTTCCACCATAGTATGTGCAATTACCACATGCATTTCAACTATATGAATGAATGCCACAGTGGAGGCATAAGTACAAACACAAACATTACAATGGCACATAAGTCACTCCCTTATGACTCACTTCTGTGTGTGTGTGTGTCTCTGTGTGTGCCTGTGTGTTTCTCACTGTGTGTGTTGCATGTTGTGCATTACATGTATGTGTGTATGACTGTGTCGCTCTTCTCAGTGCATGCGTGTGCATTTGCGTTTGTGTCTCTGTGTATGTGTGTCTTGCATCCATGTGTGTGCATTAATTCCCTATATAGCCTGACGGGCAGCGCCGTCCCACATTGCTTATAAAGAATCATGAGATGCTCTCGCTGTTATAATAATCTTAAACCTGGATGCATATCAAAAAAGGGAATATATACAGTTCAAAGGAGAGACAGCACTCACAGGAATATTTTTTGCTTAAAGATCAAATGTTGTTTATTCGATGTTTCGGCCAGAGATTGTGGGCAATCTAGAATGTTTGTCAGAATCCATCATGCACAATAGAGACTGCGCTCTCTGCAGTCATGCACAGTAGAGACTGCCCGCGCTGCAGTCATGAGCAGTACAGAGTGCCTGAATGCGCTGCAGCTGATACGGGGCTGTTGGTCCCAGGAAGGTGTGCAGAGAGGACTCCGGTCCGAATTTGGAGAGCACCGCTCCGTATCAGCCGCTGCACGTTCGGGCACCCTGTGCTGTGCATGAGTGCAGCGCAGGCAGTGAGCAGAGAGGCTTCCAGCACCAGCCGAGGCTGCTGGGTGGCATTATGGCCCGTGTACATGCGCTTTTAAACTAGTATAATATATATTGCTGTGTGTAACAGAAGCTCTTGGCTACAGAGGAGTCCATCATACAGCAGCCAGTTATACCCATATTACTGTGTGTAACAAAAGGACTTACCCAGGAAGAAGTCCATGATACAGTAGTCTGGTAGATCTGTATAATTACTGTGTGCAAGGCTGTCCAGGTTCAGTCCTCAAGGGCAACCAACAGGCCAGGATGTAAGGATTTCCCTGATTAAGCACAGGTGAGTTAATCAGTGGCTCATTATTTCTGACTGACTCACCTGTGCCTAAGCAGAGAAATCCTTACATCCTGACCTTTTGGTGGGTCTTGAGGACTGAACTTGGACAGCCCCGACTGTGTGTAACAGAAGGACTGACCTAGGCATAATTTGTGTTTGTAGTCACAAGCATCAAAATACATTTAATATTCATTTAATATTCTGAATACCAAACAATGAAAACATGATTTTAACACCTAGAGTACCAAGCCCATAAGCTGTACCACTGAATTGCAGTCACTGCATGTGCCGGTATTATTGACATGCAGTGGCTGCAATTAAAATGGATAGCCTTGGGGTGGGGTGGGGGAAAGCTATCAAGATCTCTCCAGATGTGCCCCCCCATTGATCTCCCAGCTGATCTTGAGACCCAAGAGAGCAGCATGCTCTCCTTCACTCCTACCCGAACGTCCAGGTAGGAATGGGCAGGATAGACTCCTCACATCACTGGTGATGTGAGAAGGCTTTGCCCAATCCAGTTCACTCCTATAAATTGTAATATAAGTGAATAAGGAGAGCACAGTGAGTTACTTTATCACCAATACTGATCTCCCAGCATGATCATCATGCACATTTGAGCATCTATATCAGGGATGGGCAAACTGCTACTCCTGTCATCCCCCACCATCCTTTGTTTGGCCAATGATGATGGCAATTGCAGTCCTCAAAAGCACAGAGCTCCAAATTGTCATGTAGGATTGATTGTACTGGTAGTAAAGCAAACTGGACAAGACTTGCCACAGGTACTCCCACTGCTAGTAGATTTACATTCAAATGTTATTACATTTCAAACTGCTGTTACCAGGTTGATTTAAAAAAAATGTGCCTTTTGAACACCAGTTTGTGCTCTTACCAGTTTGATTAAAATTCATTTTTGTTTTAATCTGTAGTAAAAACCCTTTAAAACATATTTTTATTTTTAAAAGTATATTGCTTTTGTTGAGTGCCAGAGGGGTGTGTAAATCATTGAATGCCAGAGGAAAAAAAAAGTAAAATATAAGAGGGCCCCTGAGTTGGAGGTGGGGGGTGGCTGCATAGTGTTGAAGACATAACCTTTACAGTGCTACCAATGGTTACAAATCAATCCCTGTTACTGGGTGTTTTTAGGCATTTCTGTTGGAAACTAGAAGAAATGAAAGCTTTAGGTTCCACAATGCAAATACAAATCTCTTCTTTTCAGCTTTGCTGTAGAAGCTTCTGCTGATTGACTACAATAATCTCAGTGAATGCCCTTTACAGTATTGTTTCAGCAGATAACACCAGTGTACATTTACTGCAGCTGTCTGCGAGCATCTCTCTGTTCAGATGGGAAGCTCTTTGTAGCTGGGAAATCTTCGTTTGGCTGTTCTCGCTTACTGAATTCTTTTATGCATCTGCTTTATCAGCGTCACCTATTTTAAATTATTTGTGTGGCTTAGTGTACAAAGCTGTTTCAACACGATTAGTGTTGTATGAGAAAATAATATGGCAATTAAAAATAAAACCTGATCACTGTTCCTTTTATGTTGTGTCGATCTCCCTCCTGCCTCATTTTGGCAGATCATAGAGGAGTAAATATGGACGGCTGTATGCAGAAACAAAACGAGGAGCAATTCTGCAGCAAAACAACTTCAACATAGGTGGCAAATGGGGGCTTTTTAACCCCTTGTATCCTAGAAAGGTCACCAAAGCATTGCTTCTCTGTGCATTGAAGACCTCTCAAGGTATAAAGGGGTTAGTATGCCCCAGAATTGTTCCTCTTGCAAAGCAATGTGTTAGATATTGGTCCAGCACTCACAGGCTTTTAATGCAACTTGAAAGCTAGAGAGGTCATCATTGCCTTCCTTTGCAGTGCATAGGAGTCCTCTCTAGCTTTTAACCCTTTGAGTGCTAGAGGGATACTCAAAGCATTGCTTTGCAATGCTTTGCGTACCCCACTGGAACTCAAAGGCTTAAATCAATAGCGCTTCTGTTATTCACCACAATTGCTTTTCTTTTGCTTTAGCAATTCAGATCTGTGTCAGGTAATCAGGTTTACCCCAATGGAATCATATGTGGCCCTTAAGTCCTCCAAAAGTCAAAACATTATGGTTAATTCTAAATAGGGGTTGAAAGAAACTATATTAATTCCTTGTATGTTAAAGGGTTAGTAATCTTTCATAATAAAAGCAGCTCTAATTAATCATCATAGTATTTGGACTTTGGAGAGTGTTATTTCAATTCTGTTAGAGTTGTAGTTCAAGAGTAATTCAATGAAAAAGTATCCCCCTCCCTCCCCTTTTACTGATGTAACACTGTTCAGCCAGATCAGAAGGGAGGTACCCAGGTAGACTGCAGAGAGGGACAATCTTCAATTAAGATAAGGGAAAAACCTGAAAAGCTTGTCAAGGGGGGAAGGGCTTTCATTGTTCTCATAGGAAGAAGATTGTCCCCTTCTGTTATCTGTCTGGTCTATGGACTGCATTCCATGTCTGAGAAGAGATGGTTTACACTAGGTAAAAGGGGCAGGAGGGGAAACTTTGCTTGTAAATACCTCTCAAACCATAAAGGTTTGAGAGATAAGACTTATATCGTTCTTCATGTTTTTTTAATGCCTACAAATTAAAATAAAGATAAAACGAATATTACTATCCCTTTAACAAGGTCTCTAGTGCTTTGCTTTTTTAATACATTGGTGACCTTTCAAGCATCCAGGAAGCTAAGGTGGAAGAGTGTACATTTAAAAAGTTATGAGAGGATGGGCTCATTGGTGGGGGATGTGATGTGGGAGAGGGGGAAAGTATCTCCTGTTAACACTGTGCCAGAGAACAGACTGGGTGGTAGAAGATGACTCTAAGGGTTGCATGTGGTCCACCATTCGGATCAATGGGAATTTTTCGCTGCCCCCTATAGGCAGTTGGAACATTACAGAATTGCTCTTCTCTGTTTTGATTACTGTACTTAAAGAGGATATATCTCTCCTAAACAAGTTAGCATTAATTGTTAGCTTATAGAGCAAATATAAGTAAATGTGTATTCATTTTTTTTAGAAATCTGTTGTTTGTCTAAATTGAAGTAATAATATCTGCTCTGCAGCTACTTCCGGACAGACTGTGGTTACCTGCTCTGTACCGCAGTACGTCTTTCTGCCTCTGCTCCCCTCCCTTTATCCAGTCTCCTCCGATGACGGAGGCTTTCTGCCTGAAGCTGGAGCGATCTCATTGGCTAGATATCGATCTCTGCCAATGAGATTGCTCCAGCTTACAAACAGAAAGCCTCCATCATCAGAAGAGGCTGCATCGAGGGAGGGGAGCAGAGTCAGAGTGACGGACTGCGGTACAGAGCAGGTAACCACAGTCTGTCCGGAAGTAGCTGCAGCGCAGATATTATTACTTAAATTCAGACGAACAGGAGCTTTTTTAACTAAAAATTAATACACATTTACTTATCTTCGCTCTATAAGCTAAAAATTAATGCTAACTTGTATAGGAGTGATACATTCCCTTTAAATTAATAGAACATTATAGTTGTCCCCTATATCGTAACTGGTATGCTCCAGAATGACTCCTTTTAATTTCTGCATAAGAGTTATAAACTGGTAAGTGCGTGTGCTGGAAATGGTTTATGCTTTCTATTACAGCTCAGCTGCTCTCATGTGCACTGTACTGACTTCTTGAACTATCAGGGCACAAATGCTTTTCTTTCCTCCTGTAGAGTCTGTCTTTACAAAGTATAAATATTATCGATCCTGTTATTTAATACACTAATGAAAGCCGCTCTTATTGACTTTGTAATTAATATGCTGTCTCAAAGTAAAGTTTGCAGTAGCAGTATGTTAGAAAACAGCTCAGCGCTTCTGCTCTGCAGGTTCTATTACACAAAATAAAGCGATTTGCTGTGCAGTTCTGAAGTGGTTCTCTCCCCCTTTGTGTTCCCTGGAGAAAGCCACTTCTCTGTCTCTTAGCAGACAGATTGAAGGATGCGTGCTCTTTTCTTCAGACCGACTTATCCTGAGCCGTGGCTCCTTGCGGTGTCTTCTCTAAAAAAAGAAAATCTGTAAGACATAAATACGAGAGTGTGAGTATGCTATGGATATTTTGCAGAGGAAAAAAGATTTTTTTTTCCTTTTTATAATCTGTTGATAATGTGTTCTCGATCAGGAGTGGGTAATGTGAGGCCTGCAAGTTGTTGTCTTTAGGCGAATGGAGGATGGTTTGTTGTAGTCTGACAGCAGATGTAGTGACGCATTCCCCACCAATGATCTAGATCTTGCTTGGTCATATGATCTAAATCTTGCTTGGACATATCTGTTTTGCCAAATTTCAGGTATGTTCATTGCTAACAAATGGCAATGAAGCATTTATAGGCCAATCATAAAGGAGGCAGTAGTATAGCATATTATCTGATAATACTACCCTTTTCCAGGATTATTATTTATACATGATCAACTGCATTACCCTGCCTTATATGTGCAATGCTGAGAAATGCAATAACAATGTAGGGGTATAGCAGCCATTCCCATGATACATACATATTCAGTATGTGTGTGTCTACCTATAGCTTTTTGATGAATGGAACTGGCAGACCTGTCTGGTATACAGCCACTGATAAATGATCATGGGCCACACATTAATGAATTGGAGAATATCAGAGGATTCTCTTGTGCATTCAGCACTTCCTTGACCATCAGGGAGAGGGAGGGATTGACTGCGGGGCATATCTCAAGTTTGTCAACATTTTGGTTTGTGCCCAGTGGTTATTGAGAGGGTGAGGGCTCTGGCTGCCCAGGATGGTGGTGCATGGCTGTCACAGCTCTGGATTCTGCTGCACAGAGGCCGGTTATTGCCACAGGAGAGGCTTCACGAAGTCCTGCTACCACTGTCTGTTCTCGTTCTGGGCATGCTAGGTGTTCATGGCCACTCTCAAGGTATTTGCCCAGTCTTAGCAGCTCCCGAAGCAGGTCTGTGGCATCAGTTTCCTCTGCACCTCTCATGGTCAGTGCTGGTAGGCGATCCCCCTCTGATATATCTGGCAGCAGAGGCTGTCATTGGCACAGGGTGGGCAGTACATATGCCCCTGTGGGCCCAAGGCAGTTTTCTAACCATCCGGAGGATGGTGTTGATATGTGGGGCTGGGAGGTCTGGGACAGGCCATGCCCAGTCTGTTATCAGCTGGCCTTCATGCACACTATGACAGATCGCACAGCTCTCTCGCAATTGCGCCTTCATGGATCCTGTGTCTTGCCAGTAGGGCCCATTCTTCAGGAAGCCTGCAGTTGGAAGGAGCCCCTTAGAGCAGCCTGGCATTTCCTGTCTGCTCAGACCACACACACTAATTCTGACTTTGTCCCAAATTACCACACAAATAATGGCAAATGCCACAGAAATTCAAAATACACGAAGAATGATATAAGTCTTATCTCTCAATCCTTTATGGTTTAAGAGATATTCACAAGCAAAGTTT
Organism: Rhinophrynus dorsalis; assembly: GCA_037306005.1. NCBI lineage: Eukaryota > Metazoa > Chordata > Amphibia > Anura > Rhinophrynidae > Rhinophrynus > Rhinophrynus dorsalis. The sequence goes on along the minus strand of CM074719.1, from coordinate 106,307,244 downwards.
CCCCCTCCCGCCCCTTTTACCTAGTGTAAGCTATCTCTTCTCAGATGTGGAATGTAGTCCATAGACCGGACAGATAACAGAAGGGGACAATCTTATTCCTATGAAAACAATAAAATCCCTGCCCCCCTTTTCAGGTTTTCCCCTTATCTTAATTGAAGATTGTCCCTCTCTGCAGTCTACCTGGGCACCTACCTTCTGATCTGGCTGAACAGTGTTACATCAGTAAAAAGGGCGGGAGGGGGACACTTTGTCATTGAATTACTCTTGAACTACAACTCTGACAGAATGGAAATAACACTCTCCAAAGTCCAAATACTATGATGATTAATTAGAGCTGCTTTTATTATGAAACATTACTATCCCTTTAACAGCTTTGTAAAACACCATGGGGCTGAGCTGAGTCCGAATGGGAGACTTGTGAATTGCCACGGATCTCCGCCCCACAGGAATCTGAGAAAACGTTGGCTTGCCGGGTGTTTAGCCATGGAAAGGTATGCATCTTTCAGGTCCAGAAGGGTAAACCAATCGTCTTTCAACAGGAGATCTCTGAGGAGATGGATATCCTCCATCTTGAAATGCCTGTATCGAACAAAAGAATTGAGTTTCTTCAGGTTGATGATGGGTCTAGATTCCCCTGATTTCTTTGTCTCCAGAAAAACATTGCCGAAGAAGCTGCTGGCATCTGGCGCCCTCTGAATCGCTCCTTTGTCTCTGAGAGCAACGAGCTCTTTGTGAATGAGTCGTAGTTGAAGAAGAGATGTCTGAGTGGGAGTTGGTAATGTATATTGCTGAGGAGTCGTATGAAGTTCTATCCTGTAGCCTTGTACAGTCTGAAGTATCCAATCGTCCGAGGAAATAAAGGCCAATTCTGTAGAAAAAGGGGAAGTCTGCCTGTGGTGAAATGAGGGGAAAAAATGGTTTAATGCAGTTGAACTCACCTGAGTAGAATTTGGAGCGTCCGCGAGCCCTGTATCCTCGAACTCCTGTGTTTCCTCTCGGTGGCGGAAGATGTGTCCTTTTAGAAGATGGTTGGTAGAAGGATTGAGATGGATAATTCCTGGGGCCTGTAGGCCAGAAACAGCTGGTGACATGGCCCCGCTGTCTCCAAGCCTGACCAAAAACACCTGAGGAGTAGGTCGGAAGACTTTTTTCAAGGAAACTTGTGCTTTTCTCAAGGAAGAGAAAATGTTTACATGTTTCTGAAGCTGCTTCAGGAAAGGTTCCCCGAAGAGCATGCCATTTGCAGAAGGGCCTAGTTCTTTGACACAGAGCTCTGCAAGTTTAGGATCTATGCAAAGTAATGCAGCTTTACATCTTTTGTTGGAAATTGCGACGTTGGCATTTCCCACCATACAGATACAACGTTGTATCCATTCATAGATCGAGTGGGAGTCTAGGACAGAGCCTGTTGAAAGTGCGGAGTTTGCAAGATATAATATTTGTGTCATAGGTCCTGTAACATCTAATAACTTGTCCTGAGCGGACTAGAGGCCCTTCTCTAAACCCTTTAGTGGGTCTCTGCCCGATCTGGCCATGAAAGTACACATTGTGAGGTCAAAGTTAGGGGTAAATGCCACTTTGTCTGGTATGACTGGATGAAGGCATTCGCTTCTCAGATGAGCCCTGACTTCGTTATCTAGAGGTTGTCGCAACCAATAGTGCAAAGGTCTAACCCGTTTTGAATGAAAATATTAATATTATGGGCTGACAATCATTTTATGGAAGGTAAAAAGCGACTGGTGTAGAAAGTACTGGGGCTCACCCAGTTAAAGGGTAGTGGAAACAATGGTAATGTAGAATATATACTGGAAAAACAGTGCTGTTCCAGAACAGAAATATAAAGTATAAAGTATAAAGGATGGGGCTCACCCTGATTAGAAGTAGGAAAAAAAGTTAAGGTAAATCTTATGGAGTGGCATGATGCAAAGGGAAGTCTGGTGCAGAATACACTGTGGCTCACCCAGTTAAAATGTAGAGGAAGACAGTGGCAATAAGTTATAAATGTTGGAACGACAATGCTGTTGAGAAAACTGAAACCGTTTCAAGGTAGATACGATGGGGCTCGCCCTGATGGCACACACAATTCAGAGAGGCTGAAAACTGAATGGGAAGAACCCGAATGATGTCTGATCGAAGCGCTGACGAAAACCAAAATGGTGCCGAGATCTTGTGAGAAATCGCAAGTCCCGCGAGATCCGGCTACCATGTCTGACACGATAATGAGCGCAGAAGGAAAGACAGTGATACAAAAGGGAAGAGGACTAGTGATGCTAGAAGACGCAGAGGAAAGAAACAAGCAACTTAAAGAGGTTTTAGCTTGCAGCCTCAGTATAATGCTAATCACCGCTTCCTGTAACGTTAGGAGCCATTCACACCACACCGAAGTGAACCGTGAACATGTTTCCGGTGGCAGCTGGGAGGAGAATGACATAGTGCTGGGAAGTCCTGAGAGCAGTGCCGCAGCTACATCGTGCCGCATTATGCAGAAGTGAGTAACTCTGAAGTGAAATATCTTAAGAAGCAAGTTTAAAAAAAAAAAAAAAAAAAAAAAAAAAAAAGCATGTCCTAATACTTCTTACCAGATTAAACAAGTGAGAAAAAGTTTTTCAGATGTGAGTGTTCCCCTTTAACAAAAAAATTGCAAATACCAAATTTTGGCAGATTTAACTTAACTTTTCTGTAAAAGAAACTAAACTTGTTTAACTTTAAAATGGATCTACCGCTTTGTAAAGACTTTGATGGCTGGAAATTTTGAAAGGGCTTTCAAAATCACATATAGTTTATATTAGCCCTTCTTTATTTAAACTATAGTTTGAGATATTTATTTATTTTGACAATTTTGGGTGCATTCTGCAAGGCAAGAATCGCCAGTTTGAATAAAACCAAAGGGGGCAATACTTCATCATTTAAATGTAGCCTAGTGTCACTCATTTGAACATATCCTTAAACCTTTTCTCTGTATGGCCCTTACAACAGGTTTGGACAACCTTTTTTAGGTTTTGGGTGAGGGTGTTAGTCTAAATTATAAAGGGGCACAATACTATTAATAGTGATAAAACTGTTGTTAGGGGCCAAAGGAGTTCCAGGAGGTATACACACAGTTGTACCTTTGAAAACCTATTCCTTGGCCATCATCCACTGCAATGAGCGTTGGGTGCAAAAACCCATGTTGCGGCCTAATGCTTGTTGCAGCTTTTTGATCCCACAACTCATGCTAAATTGTGTGAATAGTGAGGACATCAAAGGAAACTAGCCAACTCTCAATATCTGACACAGTGTGAAACATCAAGAGAGAGCTGAAAAACAGCCACCTTCCCAAACACTAACCCTGCACTACCACCTTTGACAATTAGGTTAAACAATACTAGCCCTATCACTCATAAGCCATAGCTGCAGTGGTATCCTTTTGATATGTCTCCCCCTAGTGTGTGACCATGAAAACTGCAAGATTAGAATGTCGCCTGCACCATGCTGTCAAGATCAGAATCTTGTCAGCATGAAAAGGGTGATGTTCTGATGTCGCCTTTTCCATGGTCACACCGCCCTGACTACTACTCCCCTCATCTGCTCCCATACATCTACATGGACTGCACTGCTCCACAGATGCCTTGATTCTAGACTCAATCCTCTATGCACTAACAGAGAGCGGTGCTCTGAACCAGCAGCCTCCCCCCCCCCCAAAAAAAAAAAACAGCTGTAACACTTACCTGTAAGTCTGATGTACAACACCAGCACCAGCACCCTGGTCAGACACTGTAATTCATCTGTCATTTCTTTCTTTTTCTCTTTATTAGTCATGTTCCTTTGTTGTCCTCTTTAAAACTCTTCCCCCTCAATAAAGAAATATATAGATTAAAATGAATGCTGACAATTAATGTATGCTGCCAATAAAGGTCCACTGCCACCGCTGGCGGTGGCTGCTGCAGAAAACCAGATCCAAACCCCCCTCCATATACCTCTTGGGCCGTTGCCTGATGCACACTGAGGTAAATTTTAACAGAGACTGACATTTATTTGGCCAGTCCCTGTTCAAAATGACCCCCACACTTCCGTTGGCTGGGATGGGCGGCTATGCACCTAGCTAATCAGCTTAGTGCGGGAGAGATGATGAAACCCGCTCAAAGCTGATTGGCTGGGAGGAGCGTAATCAAAGGTATATGGAGGGGGATTTTTGATCTTCTATTTTACTGCCACTGCCGGCAGCAGCAGCTGACCTTTTTTTTATTGGCACCATACATTTATTGGCAGCATTCATTTTAATCTATATATTTCTTTATTGAGGGGGAAGAGTTTTGAAGAGGACAACTAAGGAACATGACTAATGATGAGAAGAAGAAAGAAGATGACAGATGAAGAATTACATTGGATGACATCAGACTTATAAGTAAGTGTTTATTTTAATGGGAATGTGTTTGCTTTATGGAGATTAACCCTGTGAGTGCCAGTGGGGTATGCAGCACTCTGTAATGAGTTGCATACCCCACTGGCACTCATACGGTTATTTTCACTCATGTTTTTGGTAACTTGGACGTATTGATATGCGGTCTACATATGTGTTTTATTGTGTCTGCCTTAGAAAGTACTTTTAAAGAGATAGTAATGCTTCGTTTTTATCTTTATTTTATTTTGTAGGCATTAAAAAACATGAAGAATGAAATAAGTCTTATCTCTCAAACCTTTATGGTTTGAGAGATATTCACAAGCAAAGTTGCCCCTTTTGCCTAGTGTAAGCCATCTCTTCTCAGATGTGGAAACTGGTTGTAAGACCAGACAGATAACAGAAGGGGACAATATTCTTCCTATGAGAACAGTGAAATCCCTGCCCCCCTTGACAAGCTTTTCAGGTTTTTCCCTTATCTTAATTGAAGATTGTCCCTCTGTGCAATCTACCTGGGCACCTCCCTTCTGATCTGGCTGAGCAGTGTTACATCAGTAAAAGGGGCAGGAGGGGGACACTTTGTCATCGAATTACTCTTGAACTACAACTCTGACTGAATTGAAATAACACTCTCCAAAGTCCAAATACTATGATGATTAATTAGAGCTGCTTTTATTATGAAACATTACTATCCCTGTAATACTTCGTTTTAACTTTATTTTATTTTGTAGGCATTAAAAAAACACGAAGAATGATATAAGTCTTATCTCTCAAACCTTTATGGTTTATGAGATATTCACAAGCAAAGTTTCCCCCTCCCGCCCCTTTTATCTACTGTAAACAATCTCTTCTCAGATGTGGAATGCAGTCCATAGACTGGACAGATAACAGAAGGGGACACTCTTATTCCTATGAAAACAATGAAATCCCTGCCCCCCTTGACAAGCTTTTCAGGTTTTTCCCTTATCTTAATTGAAGATTGTCCCTCTCTGCAGTCTACCTGGGCAGCTCCCTTCTGTCCTGGCAGAGAAGTGTTACATCAGTAAAAGGGGCTGGAGGGGGACACTTTGCATGTGAATATCTCTTAAACCATAAAGGTTTGAGAAATAAGACTTATATCATTCTTCATGTTTTTTAATGCCTACAAAATAAAATAAAGTTAAAACGAAGTATTACTATCCCTTTAAAGAGATGGTTGTTTTGAAATGCAGGTCAATAGATTTAAACAAAATAGGTAGTGTTATAGGTCAGATATCAAAAAACCTGCTTATCCAGGCATGCAGGGGATGCTAGTTACCTTTAACTAACCTGCTGTTGTGTAAAAATAGAAAAGCCAACATAAATTTCTTCTGATAGGAATGGATGTTTGGTGATATTTTAAACTTCAAAACGTGATCTATCCCCAGGCAGTCACAACATATATAGCTATTGATTGCAGCATGTATGCAAAGCTCAGAACTAACAGTTCCTTGAGATTGAACCTTGGATATGATTGGAATAATTATTGGATTTGCAGATATAACATCTTCTGTTTATAGAGCGTTCATCAATCCTAAAGTACTTTACAATGGGGTATTAGGAGCAAACACAGATCTGATGTAAAATCCTCATATGAAACTATGGATTTATGCTTTAAAGGAAAGACCAGAAAAATTGTATTTTTATCTCAATGGAGTTGTTCGCAATATTTAATTTAAACAACTAAAAATAGAAGTGGTGATTAAATATATACGTGAATTTGTTTTACATATTGAGGATGATGTACTAAAAAAAGCAATGTAACTGTGGCGCAAACCAACTGCAACATAGGGATCGATCAAACATTTCCCATATTTCTGTATATTTACTGTAACTGGTGCTTTCATCTCCTTAACTCCTCAAGGACCCTGGACGTGACATGACAGTCACAACTTTCAGTCTCTTAAGGACGACCTGGCACGTCATGAGTTAAATGGTTATGCCGGGGGGATGAAATTGACTTTTCCAAGACCAAAGCAGTCTGTTTCAGCCTTTACATTGGCGAGCCAGTACATGTGATCGATCACATGTGCCGGCTCAGCATATAAAATGGCTCTGGTCCTACGATGTACAAAACTACTGGTCCTTAGCGGGTTAAGGACCCATGACGGGCAAGGACCGTCATGGTGGTTCTGCACTTAAGGACCAGTGGCGGTCCTGGCACATCATGGAATTCAGGGGTCCCCACGCAGCTGCACTCTGCTTGGGGACCCTTGAATCCAATGTGCGAAAAAAAAAAAAAATAAATAAAAATGCCCAGAGGTCTTTAACTGCACTGGAGACTTTGTTTTTATTCAGCTGGTTACACATCTAACTCAAATCAAAGAGAATTTGCATATCTTCCCTGTGGTGAAGTTAGTTTGCCCCAGAATTGCACTAATTTATTAGTAAATCAGCCTCAACTGGACTAGGACAATCCTGGAGCAAACCAACTGCACCACAGGGGACAAGTACAAAGATATACATATACCCCTTAAACCGTTTTAGTGCCGGTGAGGTGTGCAACACATTGTTTTGCAGTCCATTGCTCATCTTTCTGGCACTTAGAGTTAATTAAAAGGCACATTAACCACTAAAAATGAACTGGCTTTATATGCCGTTGAATACCCTGTACTTTTTGCTATCGTCTGTTGAAAAAAAGAAATACAATTCTGAGGCCTCCAATCTAGTCTTAAAATGCACTTATGGAGTAGCCATTCCTGGGGTACCACAGCAATTTTGATTGGTTTCTGAAAAGATTGTACAGGATTGTTTGTATATGGGCTCCGATAAGGTAACATCCTTTTTGAATACAAGAGTGATGGGTAATTGTCTCAATATATTAACTGACTTTAGTGCTTGTCTCTCTCACTACAAATAACACAAAGTTAAATAAATGCTTTCTCAATAGGACAGTTTCTACATGCTTTAACCCTTTGAGTGCCATAGGGGTATGCAACGCATTGCAAAGCAATGCGTTGCAAACCCCTCTGGCACTCAAAGGGTTAAAAGAAAGTTAGATATTTAACGTACATACCCTATATATTTTAGGATTATATACATAATCTAGTTAATATATCTTAGAATTATATCTTTGGGATACTCTACGTTTGATAGCTGCAAATTCATAATATTTGAAGATATTACAACCAAATTAATTTTTAGATGTTAGTGTTATTTTATATAGAGAATAAGTTGTCACTATAAAGGATAATAATGATAGGGTTTAACCCACTGAATGCTAGAGAGGTCTCTAGCAACACAATACATTGGGGATTTCTCTAGCATTCAAACAGTTAAATTACATATGTAAACCAAAATTATTTTTGCATCCCCCATGGTGCAGTTTCTTTCCAAAATTGATCAGCCTTACTGTTCAGACTTCATTTTGGTTATCTACTGATCTGATCTACTGTGCTACAGTAGCTACAGTAACACTGCTCAGTGTTCAGACAGAGGGAGATAGAAAACTTTCACAAAGTCCTGAACACTGACTACAGCAAAAGGTAGTGTCAGACTTGTTTACAAAACATGTAAAGAAACAAAAAGAGAAGAAGAGCGCACACAGATACCCGCACTGGGGGTAATTCAGTGGGTGTGATTATACTGAGAGGCTGGTATATGCCTCTGGAACAAGTGAGTAGAACCACTGGGCACAACAGAGGTGATTATCAGTGGTGACAGTCTACACTTAGAGCGTGTGTGCTCTTCTCCTCTTTTTGTTTCTTTACATGAAAGTGGGGAGCCGAGGTGTCAGCGGATCCATCTGAAGAGTAGCACCGCAGCCAAAGAGGACTTTGTTTCTTGCTTTGGACTATGTTTCTAGATCCATATTGGGACTGGGAGCATTTGGGTCACCATGTTTGTGGAATTCAGAGCTTATACAAGTGGTATTTTTTGTTGTTTCCAAAACAGCTCCTGATGAGACTGCAAGATCGTCCCTTTAAAGCGTAACTTTCACCATTATAAAGTCGCCCTCCAATAATTAGGCATATGGCGACTTCTTAATAGTGTTACTATCTCATGCAAGTACTTGGTTCTGAAGTAATCCTTATTCTTTGAAGACTGACGGCCAGGCTTCTTGTTTCAGAGCCATCTGCGCTCCTGCGTCGTCATTCCCTTCTGGTGCCTTAAGGTGCCATGCAATGCCTCCTAGAGGAGACCGGGAAGGACAGCGCTGGTGCACAGACGTCTTTAAGCCAAGATGTCTGCATGCAAGCCTGGCTTCCAGTCTCTGAAGAATAAGGATTACTTCAGAACCAGGTACTTGTAGCATATAATAACACTATTAAGAAGCTAGTCTCCATATGTTTAATTATTGAAGGGCGACTTTATATAGGGTAAAAATTCTGCTTTAAAACAGAACATATATGAAAAATGCATGCTGTAGGGCTGCAATGATTACCATGTATCCATGTAGCAAGCATTTTAGAAAACATGGAGCATTTCAGGAGCAAGTTAACTGCACCAAATGTTCAATGCTTTGGAGACCTATCTATCCTTGAATGGGTTAAAATTGCATTTAAGTGAGTGGGAAGTGTGAAAATTGTTTATTCCCTAATGCAGAGTTGGTTTGCTGTATATCCTAAGAAACAGAAACCAAAACACAAACTGGGTCCAAGATGGCAATATTGTTGTCGAAAATTAATGTTTCTAGACTGCACTTCTGGACAGACTGTGGGTACAGCTCTCTATCCGCAGTCTGTAACTCTGCCTCCTCTCCCCTCCCTCTAGCCAGTCTCCTCCGATGACGGAGGCTTCTGTCTGTAAGCTGGAGCGATCTCATTGGTTAGATATTGATCTCTGCCAATAAGACCACTCAGACTTACAAACAGAAGCCTCCGTCATTGGAGGAGGCTAGCTAGAGGGAGGGGAGTGGAGGAAGAGTGACAGATTGCGGGTATAGAGCTGTACCCGCAGTCTATCCTGAAGCACATTCTTTAAATGTTAATTTTTGGTAACGGAGGATTAAAAAAAAAAATATTCAAGAATTCCATCTAATGGCTAGGTAACCTAACGTTTAATGCACATTTGTACTGGGGTGATAGATCCCCTTTAATCCCCTGAGTACCATTGCTTTTCAATGTATTACACACCTTTCTGGTTCTTGAGTGGTTAATCTTTTGACAAATAGTAAAACTCTGTTTACCTCCTTCTAATCCCCCTCTTAAGGTTACGTTGACGCAGCACCTTTCTTGTAGCAGTATTTGAAGCAATGGAATTGCACATCCCAGTCTTTATGACAAATTGCGATTTTCCATTATGATCACCAGATGGCGATGTTCCGACCTATAGAGAGGAATAGTCAATGTCATGACTCCTCCATGCTTTATAAAAAAAAATGACCTTTTAGATATGGGTTGGAAATGCTAACAGTATGATTAAAAAAACAAGTCTGAACTGTAAAAGCCTTTGACTGTAAAACCTCCCAGCAGTGGGATTGCCTATTCTTTACTCTGCAGGAAACATCCCATAACATATATTCAATTGTTTACTTCTCCTTTACCTGGAAGTTGACTCAAGCTGCATCATTTAGTAACATACACTGAGAGAATCATCCAAGTGATCAGATTCATATGACACAATGGGACATGTGTGTAAGTCAACAGTGAAGCAGTTCTGGGGCAAACCAACTGCATCATAGGAAATTCCCATTTAGTTATATAGGTTTAATAAAAGCTTACAAGCTAGAGAGATCTCCAACACATTACTAACTAATGTGTCTTTTAATGCACTGTTTTCTCTGCAATAATATTGCCTGTGTAAATATGCCCCAACTACATCTGCCATCCTCACTTCTCGTTGAAGAGAATTCCCAAAATGATCTGCCATTATTGTAGAGAACCCCTTCCTCTGCTGAAGGTACATCCTCCTGTCTTCTACTCTTAGTTATTACTAGGGACAAGTGGAACTTTAGGCCTCAAAAGCAAAACATTTGAATGATATCACTTCCATCCTTCAGCAGGAACTCCCCCAAATAATGCTGTTTTTCCAAATTTACTTTTTTCACTATACTGATATAAATAATAATGTATCCCCCAACATGTGGATATTTTCAGCATTATATTCCCACTGTGCTAAAATGGGGTGACAGGTTACTGCATGTTGTCAGTCTGCCCTTGGAAGAGAGAGATACACACCTGAGTGAGAACGGGCAGAAAACTGTAACCTTAAGCTATACCCAGGGCATTGCAAAGAAAGGTGCACTGGGGAATAATGGTAGCTATTAGATTTACTGATTTTATCATTGTGACTGAATTGAAATAACACTGAATAGCTGAGCTTACCTGATTGCTTGTATTCTGTTGTAGCCACTATGAGGCATCTCAATGCAGGCAGCATCCACCGTTCAAGATACAGTAAAAATAAACCAAAGGAAAGAAAATCTTGACAAATCTGAATAAATGTCAGACGTAAAATTGCTGAAACAATATTTAGGCCGTTCTAGCAGAGGGGTGGCTCTCTTGTTTCTTTTATCGTTTTGTCCCAATTCATGCATGACATTTTTGTAAATGGAAAAAAGCCATGCTATTGTTTTAATGCAAAGCAGGACGTTAACTGTAACTACGGAGGGCTCAGCTGTGATGGGGCCTAGCATCTGTACAACCTGTTACAATCAGTACAGTTTCCTATCTTGTCTGGCTTCTGCTAATCTGAACACATGGTCACTGACAGCCAGTAAGATAAGGATAGAGTTTGAGAGCCCCCTTTCTTTTCTTCTTTAACCATTTGAGAATCAGTGTGGTGTCCAATGTGTTACAAAACACCACTCAAACGTGCACTAGGACTTTAAAAAGGTCAGTGTTGTCACAAATTATTCAAACTTTCTCCATATCATGTAGGTGGAGAGGGGGGCAGTTTTAGATTTTGTATTGGGATCAAGTATGTTCAAGTTATGCCCCTGATGCATAGCTCTTTTATCATTGGTTATATATCCAAATTTCACAGTAGAGTTTAATATGAATATGTGAGACAAAACCTTGATGATTATCACCTGCAATGGAATCTACCCCTGAATTAGGGGCTTAGCAAATATATCCTGCAATATAAGTGTATAGACAGAGATACCCAGCTCTATTATACAAATCAAACAGCTTATTATTTGTGTTTAGACTCCAGGAGGCTGATGACACAAAAATAAATGGAGCAGTTCCCAGACAGACCAACTACACCATAGGGGACAGATATAAATTCCCATTGATTTATTTGGGGCTTTAACCACCTTAAATACTAGTCAGGTCTCCAACGGATTGCAAAGCAATGTGTTGGAGACCTGACTAGCGTTCATGGGGGTTAAAAGCCCCATTTAAATCAGTGGGGATTTTAGGAATATTTATTTATTCTCTCAGGTACAGTTGTTATGCCCCAGGATTGGTAGAGTTTTCTAACTATATTAGCCTCCTGTTGCCATTATAGATTGTGTCATGTTCATTATCATGTGTCATTGTAATGCGTCATTACACAGCATAGCAGGATCATTATTAGTGTTTGTATATACATATTATTATGTAATGCAACATACCTACATTAACAGCATATACATTCTCATTACTGTCATCATACATTGATCTGTGCTATTTATACATATAAGTAAGCAGGTATATTATGAATAGCATCATATATGCAATAGTGTAATGTTCAGTGGTATGGAACCTGTGGCCTACCAGCTGTTGTTGGACTACATTTCCCACCATTATTATTTAACTCATCCTTGTCCAAATTCGTTCCTCTAGAGACACAAACAGGCCAGCACTTAGCACTCTGCACCCTGCAAAGCAATGCGTTATGTACCCTTCTGGCACTCAAAGTGTTAATCATTTCCCTGATTAAGCACAGATGTATTTGTGGTGATTGAGCGCCACTGGGCTGATATTTATTGGGACGGTGGATGCCATTTTACTTAATTGTTATAAGATACCTGGGTGTGTTATACTGAGTAAGGGTGGGCCTGTCCTAGCCCAGGACGGAGCAGTTCCTTGGTTTTGACGTGGTGGTGGTGGGCTTCCCTGCACTTTCTCAGTAATAAATTAGGGGGGACTGGGCTGGGGCACTGTTGGTTGCCAGCTGGGCTGGGATGGTGGGGAAGCTGCTGCTGTGGGTGGCTTCACTGCTGCGGGAGACTGGCCCTCTCTACTGTGGAGGTTCATTCTTCATCAGCAGCAATGCCATGGGCATGACAGAGGAGGTAGGAGTGCAGGAAGTGTATCCATAACTAATTCTTACCCTTTGACTATACTATTAATTAACGCTAAGGGGCTTAATTCCCTCTTAAACACAGTGCCCTTATTCAGGACATCATCCTCCTGCAGGAGACTCTCTTTCCTTCATGGCAGGCATCCCATTGCTCCTAGAAATACTATCCTCACCAATACTACAGCTCTGCCCTGGTAAAGAAACAGGGAGTGGGGATCCTCCTACATAAGTCACTCCCCTCTGTGGTTGCTGACACTCAGATTTTGAGGGTAGATGGGTATTCCAAAGGGGTTTTCTGTGAGATTTTGCACTGACTTTCTATTGGGAGTACTGGATGAGATGGTTGCTTTTTGGATGGGGGAGTTTATCACGGGGGGGGGCTGATACCTCTTGATCCTGCTGTCGATTGTTCCACTAATGTCTTGGCTGTTCCCTCCTCACAACTGACTGCTATCAACAAAGCTTTTTGCTTCTGCCTCCTTCTGGATAGCTGGAGGGCAATGCATCCCACCACTGTAGACTGCAGCTTTTACTCTCTCACAGGTCTCATTCCCAAATTGACTACCTTTTTCTCAGCCAAGGTGCCTTCCATGACATGTCCGATGCTCATATACATCTGCCCACGTGGTCCAACCACTTGGCCCTTGACCTTACCATATCTCTCCCAACGCAGCTCCCAGGTGTTCTACTTGGATGCTGGGGAATGCTACTCTGGCTGATGCTATTTCGATTAAAACACTCAACTGTTTCTGTATGGCTCTTCCTTGAGGTGAATATCAATGGAGAAACATTGACGCTTACTTTGTAAATGTTACATAAAGAGGGATGTATTAAACTGGAGTTACTCAAGAAGAAAGCTCGTAAACAGGAGGCTGAAAATCTCTTGTGCTCCATCTCTACCCTGGAGAAAACTCACAAATCTATGGGTGATGAGAAAGCTCTGGGTTACCTTACGAAGCTCCAGAAACAGATGTGTGACCTTCTTTATGATAACGCTGGTAAAAACTTTCTAGAAGGCCAAACATAATTTTTATAAACATAATAATAAATGCAGCAAGTTACTTGCGCAGCAGGCCTGGAGCCCACACCAGCCGGCTTTGATTCGTCAAATCTAGGTGCCAGATGGATGACTGCCTATGGACCTCTCTTTTATCCTCTCCTCATTCTGTGATTTTTACAGTAATCTCTATGACTTTGACTCATCTTTTCTACCCATATTGGAGAATGAGATGGACTAATACCTTACAGATCTGGACACGCCGCAGGTTCTTCCTGTCTTCTGCAACCAGCTGGAGGCATATATCACTCTGGAAGAGATACAGGAAGATTTGTGATATTCCTCAACCAGCAAAGTGTCGGACCATGATGGCCAGCCAGTCCTCTTCTACAAAAATTTTGTTCACTTAATCTGCCCCCTGTTGGTCCAGGTGTTCAATGTCTTCCCAGCTCTCTTTGCATCCACTTTTGACTCGTGCTTTCATTACAGTCTTCCTAAAAGAGGGAAAAGACCCTAAACTTCTATTTATAGACCAATTTTCCTTTTGAATGCTGACACCAAGCTTTACACTAGCATCTTAGCTGGCTTATTCAAACATTTTCTCCCTCCCTGATACACCTCAACCAGACAGGCTTTGTGCAGTGTAGGGAATGTAGGGAAAACACCATTAGGTTGCTGAGCCTGATTCAAAAGGCCCATTTGTCCTCTGCTTCTGCTCTGCTGGTAGTGGTCAAAGCCGAAAAGGTGTTCAATCAGGTGGACTGACTATTCTTGGAGAGGGTGCTCTGGCATTTTGGGTTTAGACCCCACTTCTGAGCTCTTATCCTAGCTCTGTATCACTTCCCCTCTGCTTGAATCCACATAAACTTTTCTCTATAAGATCCTTTCTTCCTAAAAAAAATGGCACAAGTTAGGGATATCTTCTCTCCCCTCTGTGCTGGTAATGGAGAGCATGGGGATTACTCTGGTAGAGAGGAAATACAAGAAATACAAGATCTTGTTGTTCCCGGATGACTTCCTGTTTATGATTTCCCATCCTGAAATTGCTCTTCCAGAGCTAGCCTGAGAGCTGGACGAATTTGGTTCAGTTTCACACTTTAAACTGAATGATTCCAAAATGGAATTACTCAACATTTCTATGCCTGCTTCCCCTTATGACCTCGGTTAAGAGTATCTCTCTGTTCGCCTGGGCTAAAGGCCACATCAGATTCTTGGGGGTACTGTAACGGTTTGTACGACTCTCAGACACAGTAGGTTAGAATAAAAAAGACACAATTAAAAATACCCTCAGCGGGCTATAGCGTATCACAGTGGAATAGACAGGAAAATATAGGTCATAGACATATGCCCACACAGGCCCAGTATACAATGAGTAGAATGGTACAGATACTGTCACAGGTCAGGCATAACAAGGCAGCCTCAGCACAGAATGGGTTAAAGTCCAATGATATATCAGTCTCTGATGTGGTGTATTTGGCAACGCCCAGTATGGTGGTAAACGGCTATCAGGAGACTGTGGTGCGAGAATGAAGACAAGCACCTAGATCTGCAAAGCAGAGCTGAGATTTATACCCTCTGCCATAGCAGTAACAGAGGCCACAATACTCTGCTAAAGCTGAACAGACTTGAGCCGCGGGCACCTGACCGGTGCAGTAACGGAGGCAACAGTACTCTGCAAGAGCTAGTTAAGTTGAGCCAATGGCACCCGACCGGTGCCGTCACGGAGGCAACAGGACTCTGCGAGAGCTGATGTAAATGAGCCAATGGCACCCGACCAGTGCAGTAACGTAGGCCACATTATTCTGCAAGAGCTGAACGGAAATCAACCACGGGCACACTGCCGGAGCAGTAACAGAGGCAACAATAGCTCTGCAGGAATTAACGGAAGGTTCAGTGGTAATGGAGGCATTAGTGCTCTGCAAGAGTTAACGGAAGGCTCAGTGGTAATGGAGGAAACAGTGCTCTGCAAGAGTTAACGAAGGCTCAGTGGTAACGGAGGCAACAGTGCTCTGCAAGAGCTAACGTGAGACTCAGCAGTAACGGAGACAACAATAGCACTGCAAGAGTAACGGGAGGCTCAGCAGTAACGGAGGCAACAGTGGATCTCAGTCTGGCAGGGCCAGACTAAGCGGAAGTCAGAATGTCGCCCAGGTGACACGATGAGCAGGAACTGGACAGCTGGGCCGGATCCCAGTGCAGGAATGCCAGACAAGCCGGGTCAGGTCACGCAGCAGGAACGTCAGCCAGGCCGGGTCAAATCATGGAGCAGGAATGTCATACAAGCTGGGTCAGGTCACGGAGCAGGAACGTCAGCCAGGCCAAGTCGAATCACGGAGCAGGAACCAGAAGTGGAGTAGTCAGACGGGCCAAGTCGGTACACAGGAACACAGCAACACAGTAACGCAGTAGCACTGGTACAGGAACACCACGAAAGGGCACCCAACAGGTGCCAGAGGCCCAGTATAGGAAGGCCATACTGGGCGGGCCAAACCAAGTTCAGCTAATGGAAGCGCAACACACAGAGACTGACAGGAAAAAGCACAGGCACCGTGATATTTACACATTATTCCATCACTGTTGGACCTGTTTGGAGCCAACTACATCCCACTGCTACAGGCCTAGGTATGCCTAACATATCCCCAAGATATTGAGCCTTCGCTCAGATTTCATCCTCTTCTCACCCCTGTTCTCTCATGCTGCAAATGCTGGCAGGACATGTCCAGCTCTCCTCACCAGTTTCCCCAGTTATGTCATTGCTTGGCAACCTCTCTTTACCATAGGGTCTGTCACCCCATGTCTTCGCAGCCTGGTCTGGGGGTAGGAACTGGTACCTGCTCAGCTTGTTAGAAATGGGAAAGTGCTATCTTTTAGAGAACTGAAAACTATACTGGTCCTTCTGGTCACAGAGATGTGGTGGTACCTTCAGATCCATATCCAATCTGGTCACCCCTGTAAGGGAGTCATTTTTTGCCCCCTAACACAATTCGAGCAGCTATGTGTCACTCGGTGACCCTGACACAGGCTCAGTGGATGCAGAATGTTCGTAACACTCTGTGTGACATATGCAATGTCGCTGCTTTCAAAACCTGTTATAAAATTTCCACTAGATATACCCCGGATGTCTTGCATCGGTTTTACCTGAATGTGTTGAGATGTGTTGTGACGAAGGGCAGGATGACTCATGTTTGGTGGGATTGCAGAGAATTCAGAGGCTTCTGGAGGGAGGATGGGGCAGACTTGACTGCAATTCTCGAGGCGGACATTATCATGTCCTCTGAACATGTTCTGCTGAATCTCTCCCAGACGGCCCTCAGTGGAAAGCCCATGAAAATGAAACTATACTTCTTTTGCTAACTGCTGCCAAAATGTGTATCCTGACCAAATGGAAGCAATCCTCACCTCCACCAAACTTGACTGGCTAATTTGGTCATCTAATGTCATGATCATGGAGCATGAGACGTGGAGATCTAGGGGGCCGTCCTAGCTTACACATATTACAGTTATCTTGTAGCTGCTTTTCAAGCAGGCTCCCCGTCCTTGTTGCCCTGTCTGTGGGAATAATTATCCTGGTTACAGTGCTGTCTTTATGCATGAGCTATCTCTGCCATGCTGGCATCTCCGCTTACTCCCAGCACATCATAGCACACAAGCCACCCGCAGTACACTCCTTCTACAGAGAGGGCAACAAGGACGGCGAGCCTGCTTGAAAAGCAGCTACAAGATAACTGTAATATGTGTAAGCTATGGAAAGTACTAAGATGACTAAGACACATGGAGGACCTAGAAAGGAAGAGGAAGCCTACTTAACAATCGAACCGACAGAGCTCTAAACGGGCACTAAATTAATGCGGGTTAAAACGAAATTTAAGGGTACAACATGAGAATCTCATTCTTTTCATGCAGGGTGAGATTTTCATGTCGCCCTTTTAATCAAGGTGACATGGTTATTGTGCCTTTATTGTGCGACCTTTTAAAAGGATACCTTGTAATAGCATTCCCAATGTTGTACCATTTGTCGGCAGACTGTATTTGTGATCCTGAGTGACTGTATTTTGACTCTGTACTACTTCAAAACTTCCAATAAAAAATTTAATAAATAAAACAATAAAAAAACCCTGTCCTTTCAGTGGCATGATGCACTCTCACCTAGAGAAAAAAACTTGTGTTTAACTTCTCGGTGGAGGAGTCCTCTTAGGGTTTTTTTTTTGGAGGATTTCCTTCCTTTCTTTCTACTTCTCTTTCCTTGTGCTACTTTGCTATACATGAAACTGGAGGGAGGCAGGGATACAGCTGGAAAAAGAGAGGGTAGTCTCTGCCTCATAGGCCCTGCTTTTTTTTTTAAATACCTTGCCCTCTGGAGGAAAGATGCTTTATCCCATGGTTCTTGTGTTCCATGTGGACTAAGAGAAATTGATTTAACTGTGTCACTGAAATCCTATTATTGCAGGGTTTATGCTGCTGAGTAAAACATGGGTGCTCCCATATCTCTTATATTTTACAGCTTAAACATTTTGGGCGCATTTCTTCCATAACCTGAAAGGTTTTATGATGGAGCTGTTGATACAGCAGTCTGTGAACACCTATGGTCAGTTGACCATAAAATGTCAAGCCAAGGAGGTACTGTACCCAAATAAGGCTAGTTTGAATTGTAATAACATTTGAATAAAATGTCTCTCAGCAGTAGGGGTATCCTTATTTACTCAGCAGGATAAAACCTGCAATATATGTTTTTCACTATCAACGTTACTATCCCTTTAAGTGCACCTTCACTTATTCCTTTCTCCATCAGGCACAGGCTATTTATTAAGTGTTATGGACATGACAAACACACACACACACACACACACACACACACACACACACACACACACACTCATTCCCATCTCTATCAGTCACATAACCTAATGAGTGAATGCAGTCACCGACTAGCGAATAAACGTAGGGAACATAATGAGCACACACACATTAATTCCCTCCTCTATCATCTACAGGATAGTGAGTATATGAAGTCAATACGAAGAGCGCACACAAACATTTATCCCATCTCCATCATGGATAGGCTAGTGAGTAAATGAAGAGCACACACATTTGCTGCCTCCACCATAAGCTACAGGATAGTGAGTATATGAAGAATGCACACACATTAATTCACACATCCATCAGTGACAGGCTAGAAAGCAAATGTAGGGGACATGAAGAGCACACACACTTACTCCCTCCATTAGCTACAGGCTACTGATTGAAAGAAGTCGACATGAAGAACACACACATACATTCATTTCCACCTCCATCTCTGACATTCTAAAGAGTGAATGCAGCGGGTGTTCTGCTGTTAATATTAGCTTTGTAAGCTTCCTCATCCTAAAGCTCACATCGAGTGATATCCTCCCATCATATGAAGGACTCATATACTAGTAATGCCTATAATAAACATAACTACAGTTACCAGGACACTAATGCATCCAGGGGACCAATTTCTGAGCATTATGCTCTGGCTGGGACTGTATCCTAGTTAAAATTATTGAGGCTGGTGTACTAAGAAGAACTACAGTAATTCTGGAATAGAAATGGGGGCTTCTGTTTTAACCACTTAAATTCTAGAAAGTTCTCCAATGCCTTTTTTCACAATGTGCTGGAGACCTCTCTAGCATTAAAGGAAAAACCAAATCTCTAATCAATAGGAATTTGGGGATTCTTTTATTTGGCTGCTATGGTGCAATTGGGAGAGGCAGTGGTTCCTAAACCTCTCCTCATGTACGCCAACAGGCCTTATCTTTAGGCTTTCTCTGGTGTGAGTAGGTGAGTTAGTCAGAGGCTCAGTTATTTAATGAGCTCACCTATCAACAATCAGAGAAATCCTAAAGTCATGGAATGTTAGGGGCCCCTGAGGAAAGGGTTGGGACCCTGCTCTAGGCCATAGGTCAGGGTTGGGAGACCAGATGCCCTCCAGCTGCTGAGGACTACAACTCCCATCATCCCCGACCAGCCAACTCAACAGATGGATGGCCTTGGGTTGCGCATCCCCATCACTAACAGGCCATGTCATTAGATTTTCCCTGTTGTGAACAGGTGAATTAATCTGAGGCTCAGTGATTTAATTAACTCACCTCTGCACAGGCAGGGGAATGCTAAAGACATGGCCTGCTGAAGCCCCTGAAGGGAGGGCTTGGACCCACTGCAATAAGGTGTGATAAACTTTCCAATTCCTATGTTACATAGTAACATAATTGATGAGGCTGAAAAAAGAGATGGATCCATCAAGTTCAGCCCATGCCATATCACCCCTGTTGAACCAGAAAAAGGCAAAAAACAAACATGAAAGCCATTTGCAATTAAGCCACAAGTGAGTAAAAAAAATCCTTACTGACTGCAAATGGCAGTCAGATAATTCCCTGGAACAACATCATATCTGCTTTGAAACCATCATTCTCAATATTGTTCTGAGCTAGAAAGGCATCCATACATTTTATTTAGATTAATTACAGTCACTGCAAAACCAGCATGCGAGGCAAAAACTTCCATAACTTTACTGCCCTTACTGTAAAACATCCCTGCCTTTGTTTTAGTTCAAATTATCTTTCCTCTAGTCTTTAATGGTTGACCTCTTGTTTTATGCTCAGCTCTTTGAGTATATAGTTCCTTGGATAGTTTTGTGTATTGATCTTGAATATATTTGTAAATGGCAATCCTATCATCCCTTTATCCTGTGGAGCCCATGCACATACGTCTCTGAAGCCGAAACGATCTTTAACCCCTTAAGGACCGGCCGCGCAGGCATGCGGCAGTCACTTAAGGACCGCGGGGCATTTTTTTTTTTTTTTTTTTTTTAAGAATCTGATTCCGGACTCCCCGAACGGCATGCAGCCAAGCAGAGAGCCCGGAATTCCATGATGTACATGTACGTCCTTGGTCCTTTAGGGACAGCAACCTCATGACGTACATGTACATAATGGGTCATTAAGGGGTTAATATACTCCATGTAAAACACAGAGACTGGAGATTTTATCATACTAGAGTAGTTAGCTCATCTTTATCACACCTTTGTGTGGGGCTGGGTAGGGATGAAGGGTCATGTAGACCCCAACAGATATAGGTCAACAATCAACCATTCCTGCCTTAGTGCATCTTCTACTTAAAGGGATAGTAATACTTCGTTTTAACTTTATTTTATTTTGTAGGCATTAAAAAAACATGAAGAATCATATAAGTCTTATCTCTCAAACCTTTATGGTTTAAGAGATATTCACAAGCAAAGTGTCCCCCTCCCGCCCCTTTTACTGATGTAACACTTCTCAGCCAGGGCAGAAGGGAGCTGCCCGGGTAGACTGCAGAGAGGGACACTCTTCAATTAAGATAAGGGAAAAACCTGAAAAGCTTGTCAAGGGGTGCAGGGATTTCATTGTTATAGGAATAAGAATGTCCCCTTCTGTTATCTGTCCAGTCTATGGACTGCATTCCACATCTGAGAAGAGATTGTTTACAGTAGGTAAAAGGGGCGGGAGGGGGAAACTTTGCTTGTGAATATCTCATAAACCATAAAGGTTTGAGAGATAAGACTTATATCATTCTTCATGTTTTTTTAATGCCTACAAAATAAAATAAAGTTAAAATGAAGTATTACTATCCCTTTAATACATCAGCCTCATTGACTGCAAATGTGTTATCTGTGAATTTTGTATGTTGAGCAAATTTCATGTGTTTTGCTATAGTGTGCAGCACATTATTACATAACAAGCTATTTACATCCTAGATTCTGGTGCTAAGAATATCCTTTTCTTTTTCCTACTTTGAGGCATTTTAATATAATTCCCTATCTCCCCAGAGTACCTACATAGTAATTGGAGAAGCTTCTATTACCATTAAAATGACAGCTTTCACAGATAACATAACCGCTGCTTAGATGAGTTAGTTATACACATCTACAAATTAACCGCTACCGCATCTGCTATATCTTAGTTTTTATTTCTAAATATCACCATCTCCCTTGCTGTGAGAAATAATGTAACACATTACAATGATATTTTTCCCCCTGCATAACACCATGGAATACACAGCACATTATGTATCATTTGTCAACAACAAGGCCTTGCATTTTGTTTGGAAAAGGAAAAAAAGATTTTTGCACTAAAGAGGCACAGCCATAAAAGTATATTTCTGTTCAGGGTATTTTTTTTGACATACAAGTAGGATGGCCACCTTGTCCATTACCCTTTGAGTGCCAGGGGTGTCCACAGCCCTGTGGTGCTCAGAGAGTTAATACTTACTTCTTATGTAAGACCAGTGTACATGGGCCAAGGTTTGGGTAATGTTAACCCTTTGAGTGCCAGAGGGGTATGGCACTCAAAGGGTTAAGAGGCCGCTACCTCACTGCTCCATGCGATGCAGTCTTGCGTCGCCTCACTCACGTGATGCAATCATGCGCAGTAGAGAGTGCCCGAACTCAGGCAGTCTCCACTGTGCATGACTGCATCGTGACAAACATCCTAGCGAATTATTATATAGGATATACACTGCAGGGGTCGCAGGGGCACCACATCAGCCCTAGAACAGTGTTAGCCAACCTGTTACTCTCCTGCTGTTGGGCTACAACCCAAATAATCATCATACTTGTAGTCCAGTAACAGTTGGAGGGCTACAGGAAAACCAACCTTGTTCTAGGGCTACATTGTTCTCTTTCGTGAGAGACCCATTACAACTTTGTGTCGTAGAAAGATGTCTAGAAAAATGACAAAACAGGGTGCATGTTTAAAATGCAAATATATGCACATATACAAGAATAAGGTTCTCATTTGTACTCCTGTTATAATGAAGGCAAGTCTCTGACTCATTGAGAAATGGCATAATCACATACAGGTGAAGGAACCTGCCCTGCTCTGGGAGACACCTAAGTATTCAATGTTAGATCCAACTGAAAAAGATGTCAGCACAGTGAAGTTAGTGGTTATAATAAAAACTCTTTAGTAACATTAAAACACAATAGCCTATTGTGCTTTTCATGGCTCAAAGCCATTTCTTCAGAAAGACTAGATGATGGGAATTGTAGTCCCCAAAAGCTGGAGACCCAAAGGTTGCCTTTCCTACCATAGGTTATATTGGAATTAGGTGCCTAGCAGAAACATCAGCAAAATGACCGATAATGAATCTGGCAAGGTGCACAGTAAAAAATGTAATGTAGTAAAATAGCCAGTATTCCTTCTGTCTCGCTCTCCCCCCACTTTTTGGCCAAACTGTGGCCCTCAAGGTGTTGTTGGACTGTAACTTCCTAAATTCTCAGCTAGCCAATTGAAGGCTAAGGATCACAGGAGGTATAGACCAACAACAACCAGAGGGACACATATTGCTTAGTCCTTATGTAAAGAATAAGGTTACCAGGTATAACCTAGGAACTTTCAAAATGAGTGACACTGATATTTCTAAAATATAATCCTTTTTGTTCCCATTTAAGTTGACCTAACCTTACATTATGTTTATCGGCTTTTTCTAACCTAGTGAAAACGTGACTTGTAGCACTATTGAGGGGCCACTATGTCTAAGGACAAGACACCACAATATTTGTTTCTTTGCCTCCCTTAGTGGAAGGGAATCTCAGGCATGGGTCCTTGTTCTCCATGTGCCTAGAAGGAATCAGCTGCACTTCACCGACGAGGCCCACATAGGCTGAAACGTATGTCTGTGGTCAGGATTTGCCTGACATTTCGGAGCTGGACTGACAAGATACTTTATCTTGTTCATTCTCGATGGGTGTTCGTCACAATATTTGTTTCTTAACCTAGTGGTTTGCCAACAATCTCTGTAAGCGAAGGGTAGCTGCCCTATGACTAATGACCCCACTAATCTTTCATAACCAAGTACTTACTAGGGCAATTACCATATGCACTGCAGTTCCTGGAGGGGCTGGATAATGGTAGCAGTTAGGTATTTATTATTTGGGTTTGTTGTTCTTGTAGCTCCTAGAAGACCAGAGGGGTGCTAAGCAATGAGCCGCTCACCCTGCTAGCTCTCAAGGGTCAAATTTCAGGAGCTGAAGATAAATACAGGTATGACAATTGGGGTTCTCCTTGCTAGTAAATGGCACCAGTAAAGGCTTCAGCAGCTGCCAATCAGTACAGCATGTAGTAGGTGACCCTGGATTCTATAATCTTGTGAATTCAGACCTTCACTCTGAGATCCTAAAAAGGAATCCAGCCATAGACTAATTTGCAGTTACTAAAAGCAATTCACATATTTACACATTATATAATATGGCATCTTACATTGAAGCAAGCAAAATGCTTTACATTCCTATTTTATGCAGGCTAAATTAGATAATTCGTTTTTGATATTCCCAATATATAATGTGGAAGATAACAATTAGATAATATATAGGGATTGAAGTGGTCAGCCCTCCAAGTAAAACCTGCTGATTGGATTGGTATTGCCTGTCTGTATTCAGTGAGTGATGTGTGCAGGAACTAGGAAGCTGCTGAGTACCTGTGTTTCATCAAGTAACACAAAGTTCCATGCTATATATAGTACAGATTGCACTTTAACAATAAGAACTGCTTCAGCAGGTGGGGGATGGAGTCAGTAGTAACAGATGATGATTAATTTGTCAGAAAAAGGGAAACATATAGGGAAGAGGTGGCCTATTTTATGCATTGAAGAACTAAACAAAGATTTATTCTCAGTACCGGGTCTTATTTTTCTGGAATTTGTTATTAACCCCTAGGATTCTACAATACATTATATATCACTGGTGTAGTGGGAACAGGATGGGTCAGTTGTAGTTTAGCAAAGTAGTAACCTACCATCATATTTTCTTTACTTAAAAGACTCTGTTTCCCTGCTGTGATCAAAGTGGAGGCAGGAGTAGAGTGTGTGTGTGAAGCCATCCTGTAGGTGCAGTGCATTATGGGTCTTGGGGTCCATTCTGCTGTTGGTGAGCAAGAGCTGAACTTGCTTTATGGGCTGCATATTAAACACAGGAATGCTTATGTACTATGTAGAACTGGGGCAATTCTGAAACAAACCACATGCCCCATAGAGAACAAGTAAAAATTCCCACATTTCCATTGAATTAAAGGGCAACTATTACCGGGACAGTGCCCCACTGGCAGATCTGGTAGCAGACCTAACGATGTGAGCCCCAGTAGACCACCATGGGAGGAGAACTGGGGCCTGAAGAGAGACCTGTACTGCTCCCTCATTGATCCTGTGAGAAGGGAAAGAATTTCAAGACTGAAGTCTAGGAGTTCTTTCTCTTGTCCTGCACAACTATGTCCCCATTGGGTCTATGGAGCCTGCACCTATAAAGTTTGTAGCTGAATGCTGCAGACTTTCAGGTTGTCTCCCAGCCATCAGTTTTCTTCAGCCCGTGGCGTCTTACTAATTCTCTTTCCATAGGAGTAAACTTGGTAAAACATAATTGCCCCTTAATTTGGGCTTTTAAAATTGAATGCTTGAGAGGTCATCTCAAACATTTAGGGATTTTTTTATTCTCAGTTAGCACAAACAGGATTTCTTATTTGATCCCTATTGTATCTTTGGTTTGTCCATCCCTGTCATACATGATACAGTAGACTTGTGCACAGCAAAAAGTTTCTGTAAAATTCAATTTCAGACAAATTTTTTTTCCCCATTCGGAGGATCCGAATTTCAGACCTGACCTGTTCAACTCGGACAAAATTATGCAATAGTCCAAATTATTCGGCCAAATTAAAAAAAAAAAAAGTAAAATATTCAATAAAAAAATTACAATTAAACAAAAATAAAAAAATAAATTAAACTAAATTAATAATAATATTAAATCTCTAATGAGACAGCAAGGGGTATCTTATAAACCCCTACACACTTAGATATGTATATGTCACATCAAATTAAAGCCTTTTCTGCCCTTTAAAAAATGGTATATGTGTTTGTGCAATAAATGAGAAAGATAGGAATTATGGTTGAACACACACATAGCAAAAATGCCAAAATTGACTGTGTCCTTATGTGGTTAGTATCTGTACTTTGCATGAACTGTAAAGCTCCTGCTTTACCAAATCTATTTTTAGCAGCATGTAGCAACATTGTAATAGTTTCAGGCGGGAAAGTGCCATCTGAATTTCCGAAATTCACACCAAAATTTCGGACTAGGTCCGTTTTGAATTCTGATTTTTTTTTTTGTGGGCGGACCTTGGCTTTGGAAGGTCCGAATACGTCTTATTCTTCTGAATTCCGTAATTAGCCGAACCGAATTGCACAAATCTATGATATAGCTACTTCCAAAAAAGGACCTGAAAGTCTACAGATTCAGTTGTAACATGCAGACACTATTGCCTTATACTAATTTAAAGAACGTGATAATTTAAAGTATACACAACATAGCCATGCTTTGAGTTTTACTATTATTTTTAAGGATATCTCATATTTTCTTACTTACATCTCCAATGCATTTTTAAAAAGAGCAATACACTTTTAATGGGAAAATAATATGTTAAAGGACCTCCTGCTGAGTAAGACGAGAGAACTCCAATTGCTGGTCTCTGCTTAATTCCTGAGAGCTTAGACTGACTGGAAGTGAATCATTAGTTCACATAACGTTTTGTGAGGAATTGTTGTCAGTGACTCTTCTCTTCCATGGAATGCAACAGAATAAACATTTGAAATCTTGCCACTACAGGGCAATGTTAATTTAAATGTAATCACTATGCAAAGATTCATCTCCCAACAGTGGGAGTACCATTGTTTTATTTAGCAGGAAAAGCCCTGGAATATATGTCTGTTTTTGTAAAGTTAAATTTCAGTTGCAATAACTTTTGAAAGAAAAATCTCTCATCAGTGTGAGTGACCTTGGTTTACTCAATATATATTTACACAATATATATATATATATTATGTACACAATATATATTCATAACAAAGTTTACTGCTCCTTGTAAATATTCCAGGGAGGATTGCAAACAATGGTTTAGCCTCCTCTTATTTTTAAGCAAAGGTTTTTTTTTTTTTTAAGAAGCAACTAGTGTGTTATCATGGTAAAAGGTATGGTCTAAAATGTCATGGCTTATTTTTAAATCTATGTTTAATAATATGTACTTAACCCTTATAACAAAACCTTCCACTCACTTATGTCTTTTAAAAATGTATGTTTTACCTCTCCCACATCAGATTCAGCATCATTGCAGTAGTAGCTAAAGTGGCTTTAACTGAGCCTTATGAGTCCCCTGATGACGTCTCTGGCTCCACAGACTCAGATATCCTCTGATTCCCTCGACAACACCACTTACACCACTCTCAACTCTTGCTTAAAGCGAGGTAATATGTGACTTTCTAAAGAGATTTACTAAATTGGATGAGTAGGGTATGGATAGCAAACACTGCTAAGCAGATAACATAAGGGCTCTTTCATAAAGAAGGACTGTGATGCACAGTCTTTTTACACAGTTTACCCTATGGAGTCATCCAAATGAGAGACTGTATTGTTCATGAATGTAGGAAGCTGCAACTTCCCAGTGGAAAGTAATGGCCTATGGGAAGCTGCAGTAGTGAAATTCAGCTCGATGGCCTATGTGGTCATTATGCAATCTATTCAAATGATTGATCATTGTGAATGTGTGATGCTCATTTAATTTATCCAGTCACAGGGACATATGCACAAAGAAATAGGCAGCAGCCTCATAGGGAAGAATATTTAACAATGTGCTGGAGAGTTATCTAGTAAACAAGGGCTTACAAGACCTAATTGCTCCATATTTTCCTGGTAGATATGAGTGCCAGCTGATTCTCTGTGGCTGCTATCCACATGGGCTGACCCTTTTCACCACAGTGCACTCCTCCCCCTGCGATTGGCTCACAGGCGAAGCACAGATCATTCAGTTACATTCAGTTAATAGAGACATGGACAGTATGAATGTGGTGGCACTGTTGCAGTATTTGAATTTTCCCTGTAAACCTTGCTTATCTGTGAGAATAGAGAAGGGATAAATGTATTATAAAACAGATTCCTTGTGTGCATTACATAAGACTGTGTTTGTAGTTAAATAAGAATATAACATTGTTTTAACCCTCATTGCGTTGCACACCCCTCTGGTCCTTAAAGAGTTAAATGATAGGTTCCCATGAGGTCAAACTTTGTTCTGGTCATAACTCACCTTTCTGATACCAAAATGTGATGCAGTTTTTTGTTGTGCCCCATTTGGAAGATCGTATCCTCCTAGATAATAAGAAAAACTTGAGCAATTCTTTAGTAAACCAGCTGGATCATAAGGGACTAAGAAAATTCACAAAATTCCTATTGATTTAGATAAGCTTTTAACCCCAAGGATTTTTAGATAGCAGGGGTGATGCTAGGTTCCCAAAACACCAGATGCATGGGGCAACAATTGCACTGTCAGTGCACTGTACAGCCCAGTTGCATCATTACTAATAGAGAGAGCTTTTGCACTACTACATAAATAAGCAAGAACCGGTGCTACTACCCTTAGGAATATCGGCTGACACACTGTGCTTAAGATGACATGGACTCTCCGTGTTGAACTTGGGTGCTGAACCGTCATGGCCCTCCTCTTAGCCTCTTGAAAGGCAATACAATGGAAGATGATTGCAGATGCACTCCAAAAGTATAATCAACCAGTCTAGATGGTATAAGGGCCTCCCTATCCCTCCAGCTTTGTCACTAACACCTATGCCGGTTCATGCTTTTTTCATGTTTTTAATTTGTCCAAATACATTTTGGAGTGTTTTTTTTTTCAAGAAGTTTGTGGTTTATACTTTTAGAGTGCGTCTGCTACCATGTTCCATTGCATTGCACTACTACATGCCCAAAGCTGGCAGCAATGCTTGAGACCTGGAGAGTTCTTTCAGTCACCTAATACCTAGCATTACCACAGCTAGAGAGATCTTGAACTCATTGCTTTACAATGCATTGCAGACCTCTTTCAAGGGGTTAAAAGCCACTTAAAACAATTAGAATTTGTATTTGTCCCCGATGTTGCGGTTGGTTGGTACCTTCCTGTGCAGAGGGGCTAGTTGCAGTTGGGGAAGGTATAAATACTTCCCTTACTTGCCTCACAAGGGTTTTACCACAGTAGAGGTAACCTGGTATCATTGTTTTTAATTGCATTATACTAAATACATGTTCACTTCTGATTAGAGGCAGATAGGGATTTACCAATCTGAGGTGCTATAACGGAGCAGGCAAGTTTTCATGGTTTTGGCAGCAAATGTAACTAAACTTCACTGTTTATTATATTTAGTAAGTCAGAGATTATCTATTGGTAAAGGTCAGGGGGCTCGATTCAAATGTTGGCGTCGCCAGAAAAAACTGGCGACGCTGGTTTTAACGTCAATTGAGCAATGCAAATGTTCCACTAGAAACAAGCGACGCCAGTTCTGAAACACACGTCGCCCGTCGCCAAAACAGCAAGATCTCACCCATAGAGGATAATGTACAAGCGACGTCAAAAGCGATTCAAATGTTGGAGTTAGGGCTAACGCGCGTTAAATTGCAACATTTCTCTCCAGAAATCTAACGCCTATTTTTTTTGGAGAAAAACACACAACTCAGACTAGAAAATCACCTTCGCTGAAAATAAAAGAGAGAAGCAGGTCATTCAAGGACAGAAGCCAAGCATACAAAAGTCAATATTAACCCCTGCAATGCCTAGCAAATACAACAACAAGGCCCACAACAGTGCTACACAACCCCTCCACCCAAAACACACCTAACATGCAATCTGGATATTCCAGGGCATCCCCTGAGTGCACAAGGGAATACCCAAATTAAAATAACATATGCCCAACATCAGGTCCAACTGTGTCAATGACAATGTGGAGAAATGGTGCCTCAAATGTCACATATGCACATCTACCCAAAAATGTGTAAAATCAATATCATCAAACACCAATGCAGAACATAACAACATGGGAAAAGTGACGCACCCTGAGCTGGTACACATGGCACACCAACATCACATGATACCCTGCTTGTGAACCACTGGCCTACACCATACAAACAAGTCACAGACAAACAATAACAATCGAGCAACTCCACAGGGACAAGGGGAACACAAAGCAGCACAACATAAGACATCCCAAAACACCTTGGACCAACAGGGGTTAACACACAACACCACATGCACACCTGTCACTCCAACATCAAATCAACTCACCAATGTAACCTTAGCAGTACATGGAGACAAAACACACACCTGACAGCTACATACCAATTACAAATAATCACACCACTAACCACAGACACACCAGAAAACAATTACCTGGATAACACACACACCTTATCATTAGTCCATTATGACCACATGACTGCTCATTGACAACACCCTACTGCTGTTTAAAAGTTACAGCCCACCCTTCTCAGATGGAGAGAGAAAAAAAAAAACAAAACACAACAGAAGAGAACAGAACAACAGTATGTACACATACCTTTACCTGAGGTGACAGCGGAGGCGTAGGTGTGAGAGGGCTAGGGCTCCCCATCCCCCTCCAAGCACCCCTGTGCAACAGCCGTCACCTCCTGCAGCTGTTCATGCTCCAGCTGAAGAGCCATCCCCACCTGGAGGACAGCACCTACCAGCAGCACCTCAGCTGCAACGACAGGATGCCCCCCAGCTGCCACAGGGACCTGTGGAGCAGCAGAGGGCTGGCAGACAAATGCCCAGGCCCCGGATATATCGCACCAGGGTAACACTGCTGGGAATGACTGAGGAAGAAGTCAGGGACAGATACAGGCTGACATCCGAGAGCCTGCTAAACCTGTATCAGGTGATCAAAGATGATATAGACCCTGTTTACTCTGCAAACCGTGCCCTGACAGGACTGCAGAAGCTTATGTGTTCCATCCACTTCATGGCAAGTGGATCATTCCAATCCACAGAGGGATATGTGTCTGGAATGTCCCAGTCCACCTGCTCCAGGGCACTGACACAGGTGTTGACAGCACTGAAGAGGAAGGCAAGTGCCTACGTCCACTTCCCTACAACAAACATGGAGTGGGCACGGGTGAAGCAGGCCTTCTACGCCAGGGGAGGAATGCCCAGGGTCATGGGGGCCATTGATTGCACACACATCCGATTAAGAGCCCCTGCACATCATCCACATCTCTATGTCAACAGGAAGAGTTACCACTCAATCAATGTACAGATGGTGTGTGATGCTGGAATGAGGATTACCAATGTGTGTGCAAAATTCCCTGGGAGTTGTCACGACTCACACATCCTCACCAACTCCTCTGTACACAGGGATTTTGAGAACGGTACACATACAGGAGGATGGCTGTTGGGTGAGTCAACAGAGAACACACACCCCCACATCCACAGGTGCATGCACATGACGCATGTACATACCCATTTCAGTATGTGCATGACACAAAGGGGGGGGGAACACCAAGTGTTGATGAAGAGGTGATGAAGATCAGATGACTCTACCATGTCATCACGTCTGCACCTTCCATGTAATGACATGTTGGTCATGTGCCCACGTCCCTTCAACTGTGGACATCTCTGTGCATAGGCTCCATAGAATAACATGGAATTTGAAGAAGTGATGGACCAGAGAAGTCATCTCCATCACTTCACCTCTACATCACTGCTTTGTGACTCCCCACCCCATGAATACATCATCCATGTAACATGACACCATGTTCCTACTCATCTACAGGTGATGCTGGCTATGGGTGCAAGTGTTGGCTGCTCACACCAATCGCAAATCCACAGACACCTGCTGAGGAGCGCTACAATGAGGCACATGTCCGGACCAGAAATGTCATTGAGCGCACATTTGGCCAGCTCAAATCCAGGTTCCGTTGCCTGGATCAGTCTGGGGGCGCTCTGCAGTATACACCTGCTAAGGTATGTGACATCGTCCAGGCATGTGCCTTGTTGCATAACATAGCTGTGGACACACGTCTCGTGGAGGATGTGCAGCCACACCAGCCTGTGGAGGTCCCTGTTCCCACTGATGGAGGGGAGGATCTGTTGACAGGGACACAGATGCGAAACAGGCTCATCAGGGACTACTTCACCTGTGAGTACCATGCATGTGTGATTGTGGATGTGCTTGTGGAATGCATGAAAACATGTAAACCAACAATGATTATCTGTTCCACTCCACAGGATGACCCAACAGCATAGTCCTACCATGTCAAGGACATCATCCTTCATCCTCGCATCAAAGGTAAACCATATGGTCCATGTCTATCACATACTGAGTTGTACTGATGTGAAACTACATCTACCAAGTTGAGCAAAGCCATGACACATGTGGAACCCTGTGAGTCACAGAGGAATACCCAATGCAATGACATGTAATGGATGCCACATAGCAATACCATGTTTTAACCCCTTGAGGGCCATAGGTGCACACAAAACATTACAAGGCACTCAGTTGTGTACCCCTCTGTCACTCGAATGGTTCAGGGGATAATGGATCAGACTTAGCTAGAATGTGAGCAATGCCCAATGTAGCTGAATGGGGATGGTGGTTGTGTGTGGTGTTGTCTAAGGTATGGCAGTAATGATCCGTTAGTCAGGTTGCAAGGCCTGCCATGCTGACTTGTTTGTGTGTGTGTACATAGCACAAGGAATATTCCACTCCATTGTTTGACAATGTGTGTTGTCCA
The DNA here is from genome assembly GCA_037306005.1 of Rhinophrynus dorsalis. Lineage (NCBI taxonomy): Eukaryota > Metazoa > Chordata > Amphibia > Anura > Rhinophrynidae > Rhinophrynus > Rhinophrynus dorsalis. Next base: position 106,275,081 of record CM074719.1, on the reverse strand, counting down.
TGTGTTATGACCATATGAGGTGTTCATCAAGGGGATGGCAAGCAGACATATGTATGTATGTGACACGGACCCTGAGCACACACACCTTATCAGTATGTAGATCGAGATCCATGAAATAGTTCACCTGTTCCAGGGGGCTTGGTTTACGATATGATGTGTGTGTCCACACACATATACATATGTCTGCTAGCCAACACCTTTATCCAAACAAAATAAGGTCATGATGGCTACACAACACGTTGACAACAAATAGATTGTTCACTCTGTCACATAACAAAGCTGTCACCGTGGAGTGCCAGTAAGGTCTCCAAAGCATTGTTGATCAATGTGTTGTGTACCTCAAGGGCATGATGGTGGTAAAGCAATAGCATGACTGTTGTGTTGATAGTGCATCTACAAATCTCGTTTTCACTCTCTGCAGGCATCTATGGCATGACTCCTCATGGTCCAGCAGTTTGTTCCGGTGACATGTTGACTCGACGTCCATGAGGATAATCTGTTTGTGTTGATGTCAATAAAACATGTGATATGACTATATATCTTGTGTCACTGATTACCTTTCCCATCAGGGTTTCAAAGAGATAGATGATAGTGATACTTGTAATGTTTGGAAATCCATGTAGTTGGGTTTATCACCCTGAGTAAAACAAGTGAACTTCCTTGCTGACAGGTGTTTTATTCCAAAGTGGTTACAGCTCAAAGTTTACATCCATAGATCCAATATCACAGTGGCATGAATGTGTCATGTGGCGCTGTTGATACAACATCTCATGGACAGCTCCGGTCCCTGCACCATGAATCCCCATAGGATGAAGTTGCAACAGCGCCATTTAACACCTTCAGGACAATGTAATATTTGACCCATGACTTCAAGCTCTGAGCTCGGATAACCTTGGAAAGAGACACCTTTCAGCAGTGGGAGTTCCCTTGTACCAATCAGGGTGGTGAACCCAACTACATATATCATGACACATTCCAAGCATTACTATCCCCTTAATTGCGATCATGTTGTTGATGTATGTAATGTGTTCATGTTGTTCAAGTTCAAGTCACATCATGGAACAACATCCTGATGTTGTTTGACTTCCAAATGTCTGTGATTTGAACTTGGACAAACGTGTGTATGTGATGTGTGTGTTCACCCCTGCTGTAAAAGCTTGTGACTCCATTCATCGTGAATGAGTTGTGTTCACTGCATAGCTTTGCAATGCATTGGAGACAACTCATTCCCTGACACCCATGTTAGATGTGAATGAGTTGTGTTCACTGCATAGCTTTGCAATGCATTGGAGACAACTCATTCCCTGACACCCATGTTAGATGTGAATGAGTTGTGTTCACTGCATAGCTTTGCAATGCATTGGAGACAACTCATTCCCTGACACCCATGTTAGATGTGAATGAGTTGTGTTCACTGCATAGCTTTGCAATGCATTGGAGACAACTCGGACAAACAAACCACATATTGGATGAGAAACATGCATGGACACAGATGTAGTGAAAAAGTGCAAACATTTATTAAACGGGCCTGAAGAAGGTTGGCCCTACTTCTTTTTCTTGGGAGGGTAAGGGGGGGGGGCTGCAGAGGTGGATTGCCTCTGACTGCGGCGGGTTACCCGTGGGTGTCTGGTGGATGGTGGTGGTGGTGGTGGTGGTGGTGGATCACTGCTGGCTGGAGATGCATTACTGGACCCCTGTACTGATGGCTGGCCCATGTTGTGGCGCTGGTTTTCCCGCCTGTTTGTTTCCCGCATCTCCACCAGCATGTGTCCCAGCACCTCCATCATGCCGGTGTTGAATTGCGCCTGCTGGGTGTTGGCGACAACCTGTTGTGCCTCCATGGCCCGGAGGCACCCCATGATCCTCCCAATATCCACCTCAATCCTACGCAGGGATCGGGCACACCTCCGTAGCACTGTCACCTGCTCACCCTGGACAGCCACACATGCCGCATCGAGGGCTGCTGTGGGCGCAGGTGACACAGGCGTGGTGGGCATGGAGGCTGGCAGAGGTGGTGGTGTGAGCGGACGACCATGGGGTGCCTCAGGAGAGACTGCAACATGGAGGCTGTGGGGGGATGTGGAGAACCGATCCCCGGACCCCTCACTACCCTCTGTTAACGCAGCCTCAGGATGGGGCACATCTGTTGGTGTGGTTGGGGGGGATGGCGTTGGTGGTGGTGGTGGGGTGAAAACTGTGCGCCCCTGTGGCTGCTGTGGCTCCCCGATCAGGCCAATATGTTGGTAGTCCAGGGGCCACATCAGGGATGCCTCCTGGCTTCCAGATCTCCTTAGGGTGGGCTGAGGCCTAGCCCACATGCTGGACTCTGCATGTCCTGGCATCTGGACAACCTGTGGCATTCTGTGCCTCGCCATAGGCTGCAGTGGTGGAGACACGTGGACGCCAGGATCTTGCTGGGGCCACTGCTGGGAGCCTTGCTGGGGCCGCTGCTGCTGCTGCTGGGGGCCTTGCTGGGGCCGCTGCTGCTGTGGTTGCTGCTGTGGTGGTGGTGGCAGCACTCCTGAGGTGGTGGCCTCCTCACAGGAGGTTTCCCCGGACTCCTCTGCTCGGGATGTTTGGTAAGCTGTGGGGGCAAATGACATGATGGAATTAGTGATTTGAGCCGTGACAGGAGTGCTGCACTACTGTTACAATGACATGTGAACCGTTGAGTGGCAGGATAGTATCCATTGCATAGCTTGGCAATGCATTGGTTACCATCCTGACACACATTGCTTAGCTTGATGTGATCCCATACATTGATTGTTCTAACCTACAGTGTTGTAGATTTGGTCATCATGTGTATCCTGAGCAGTGGGGATGGCAAGGCATAAACCTCCTTGCTATCCCCATTCATCATAATACATGTGGTGACCAAAAATAAAACATGACACCTTGAGTGACACAAACCTATTGCATGTCATACACTTAGCTTCAACAACAGAAACACTGTGACCTCTTAACACAACAATGCACCAGTGGTGAACGATGACCACAGAGTCCAACCGATGGTGTCAGCAACAGGAACAGACCAAGCACACCAAGCAACATGATCTGTGGTACCCAACAACCTAATCAGCTGGAGGACACACACACACAACCCAGGACAGACATAATCATAACACACAGCAAACATGTGCATGGTTATGCTGTACTGTTAGGGGTTACTTCTTTGTTTTCCTATGTCATGATGTTGAGCCTAAGCACTGGTGTATCACATGTTGTTTAGATCTCAGTGCATTGGCTCCCAAGGATAACACAGGGATTGCAGGTGTGATGACACTGTTGTTGTCGTCATGTAAACATTGCCACCTCTTTCTGACACCCTAGTGAATGCCCCCCCCATCAGGATTTAGCCTTGTGAATCACATATGTCCTGCAGAGTGGTGATGGTGGGGAATGTCCCCTGGCCAGCAACACCCTGCAGTCTACATATGATGCAGAATGCTGAAACTTCCACTTGTACTAACTACCTACATGTTCAACACCTAGCTCTGACATGCAGTAACAATACAATATTAAACACACCAATTCCCCTCCTTGCTATTCTCTGATAACCCTTTGGGTGCCAGGGGACTAGACAGTGTTTTGTTGAACAATGCATTGCTTATCCCTGTGGCACTCAAGGGGTTGTGTGCTGACCTCTTTGTCACTCTTTGTATGACATTGTGATACACAGAACATTTAGATCTGTGACTGACACATGACAGTGTGCATTGGATTTGTGCTGTGTATGATGTTGTTTTGGACAGCATGAAGAGGGTTCAATAGGGACTTTAGAATTACCATTCTGGCTGGGTTCGTCAGGTATTCTGTCCTTGTTTGACATCCCTCCAAGCTGTGTGGCTGGATTGTGGTGTGGAATGCTGTCCATGTGTTCAGGTGTCACTGTGTTTGTCTCTGTCTGTTAGGTGTCAGTTATGTGTGATGTGTGTGGGCCTTGATGCACGTACCAGTGGACTGGAGGCTCCTTTCATCCCCAGTGTCGCTCCATCCAGGAACACCATGGACCGTGATGGCGGAGATTGTCCTGCGTACAGCCTCCTCCCACTGGGTATATTCCACACGCAGGGGCGGACCACCTCCTGTACCAGCAGCATGCAAGGCCTGCTCACCCATCTTCCTCTTCACCTTCACAATGGGAGACAGAAATGGGAAAAGGGTTGAACTAGATGTACACAGGTCTATTGTCAACATGAATTACTGTGTTACTATGTTACTATCTTACCTTGGCCTTGCAGTCTGTCCACCTTTTTTTCACGGACTCCACTGACCGGCTGCGGCTGGATACGGCGTTGACCGCAGCCACGACCTCCTTCCAGGCTGCCTTCCTCCTGGAGCTCAAACCAGCAAGGGGCCCTTTGGAGAACAGGACCCTCTCCCTTGCAACAACAGCCTCACAGAGGACAAGGTTCTCCTCCTCAGAGAACCTGGGCTCTCTCGCCCTTTCCTCCTCCTCACCACCAACAGTTTGTTGAGAGCCTTGGCTGTGGCTCTCCAGCCCTGCCTGCACTGGCCCTGGCTGTGTGTGGTGCAGGGGGTCTACCCCTCGTCCCACTGTCTCTGCCCCTGCACTGGATGTGCCTGCCCTCAGGTGGCTGCCCCTCCGCCCCAGTGATCTCCTTCTCCCTCCCCTACCCTGACCAGGGATGCCCCCCTGCATCTCCTCCTCCTCTCCTCCTACACTCCCCACCCCTCTCTCCTCTCCTCTCCTCTCCATCGCTCTCACACACTCACACCCAGGCACTCACTCAGGCCCTCACACACTCACTCACTCACTCACTCTCTGTCACTCACTTGCACTCACAGACTCACACTGTCAAAAAAAAAATAAAGGTGTGATGTGTTATCAAAATAAAAATGAGCTATGTGTGTGTATGTGTGTTTGTGTTTGAATGTGTGTGATGGATATGTGCAAAAGTGTTTTATGTGTATTTTTGTGGTGTCCCAATGCTCTCCAACTCCTAACTGTGTGCTGTGCTCCTCTCTACCTCTCACTCTGTAAAACTAACCTCCACTCCTTGGGTCCTGAGATCTAGCTCTGTGAACTCGATAACAGACAAAGGTGCGTAGGTGATTTTGGGTCTATTTATAGTTTTGTCGACTGAACTTGATACTTTGGGGGGCTGTGATTGGCTGGAGCGCTTGGTAACGTTGGACGTTTCGCTTGTTTTTTGCTTTTGGAGACGTTTCTCGCGTTTCTCGCGTGTTTGGCGTCGACGATGAGGTCAAATATTTGGCGACTCCAGTTTTGTAGTCTTCGTGTGTTTTGTAGGCCGTCGCGCGTTAACTCTTTTGGGTATGGAACATTTGAATCTCACGTTACCCAGTTTGGTTTAACTCACGAAGCCAGTTTTTTTCTTCACGCTAGTTTTAACGCCAACATTTGAATCGAGCCCAGGATTTGATGAACAGACAGTTTTTTGTTTACATCTTTGCACATCAGCCTCAGAGAACCAAGTTTAACCCTTTGAATGCCAGAGCAATGCACTGCGTACCCCTTTGACATTCAAAGGATTATATCTTCCTACTCTAGTTCATAATCCCATGACAAAAAGGCAAGCATAGCAGCTATATGTCCAAAGCAAATTCAGAACATGCATTCCCTCCAACAGTTCCCATTTAGCAGGTGCAATACCTTATTTTGTGTTTTCACATCTGGTAAAAACAGCTTGATCATTTTGTACCTTTTTAAATTGCTTTTTAATGTTTCAAAAACTGCATGCTGTGACTTGTAGTACTGGTTAACAAGCAGTATGTTGTCTCTTCCCAAGGCTATTGCACTTGTAGACTCCAACTTCCAGCATTTGAGAGAATCTTCCATCCCTGTGATTTTGATCCAAATCAATGTGATCCAAAATAAAACAAAATCTCTCCCTATTAAGTTATAATGCCATTATACATTTTTCATTAGCGATCCAGACAAGTTTGCTTAACCGTTTGAGTGCCAGAGGGGTACAGAATGCATTGCTTTGCAATGTATTCTGCACCCCTCTGGCACTCAAAGGGTTAAAGAATACCTGTCAAAATTTTGCACAGATCTATACTAAGGGGACTATTGGCTTTCACTTACTATTTTTTTGATTAGTGGTCCCATTCCCATTTTCATATGCTTGCACAGTAAACACTTGGGGTTGCATATATATATAGTTACAATAGAGACTGACTTTGGCAAATCAAGCACCCTATCAAAGAAACAGGTTCCAAATATATATTGTATTAAGCATTTGTCAATCTTACATATTTATTTAAAAAGAGAACAGAACACTGCAAAAGTAATGTTGATTTTGTGTCCTGAAGTGCTCGCAGTTGAGTAAAAGATTAGACCAATAAACTGTTGGTTGGGTGTTTTGCAAGGCGAGCTGTAGTACACAGAACAAGCTGGATGAAACAAAATATACATAAAATGGTGGAAATGAAAAGACAAAAAAACTAATACTAAAACAAACACTACAGTTCTCATTGACACAATCAAAAGCTTGGAAATGACGATTGTAAATCAGTGAACTTTAATTCCACAATGCGCCTCACTGGGATTTACTCTTATCCTATATAATAATTCTCTAAGGTTTGTCAGAAGCCGTCATGTGCAGTAGAGACGGTTGCGCGTGCTTTAGTCATGCGCAGTACAGACTGCCCGCGCCGTGGCTGTTATGGAGCGGGACTCTCCGAATTCAGACCGGAGTCACACAGAGAGGACTCCGGTCTGAATTCGGAGCGCTTTGCTCCGTATCAGCAGCGGCACGGCCACTCTCTACTGCTCATGCCTAAAGAGGTGGAACTGTGGCCCGTGTAAACGAGCCTTTTAACTTGTCAATACATATTAAATATCCAACAAAGCACAGATTTAAAGTTCTCCAACTATGTAATATTTGCGTTTGTTTGTGTGTGTTTATATGTATGTGTGTGTGTGTGTGTATATGCGTGTGCACGTGTGTCTGTGTTCGTGTCTGTGCGTATAGTATAATGGTAGTCAGTGGTTGAGAGTGTACCTTTTTTCATTTATGAAATGTTGGAGGGTATGAACTTGTATACCTTGGCTTGCATTTATCAATGTGCAATTGGGTATCTGACACACTACTAGACACTGTTACTTGAATGCAATAACTGACAAATAAATTCACAAAAATAAGTAAAAGCAGATCATTCTGAGTGGATAGTCTTACTTTTTGAGTTCTGAAAGTGGAAACAACAGCCTTTGATCCCTATATTGGTCAGGCAATAAAATGCAGGTGCACATGGCAGGGGCCCATCAACCATGGAAATTACAAGACTAGAAGTAAATAATAATTAAGTTTCCTTTTAAACTCATAAGAATCAGGGGGTTCACAGTACATTATGAAGTAGTGAGTTGCTCACCCCTCTGGTCTGTAAGGGTTTAACAAATGCAATTTGATTTAAACCCAATATTTGCAGCTGTAGACTATAGTGACTGAAAACTTACCTGTTCACATGACATCAGGTAGACAGGTTAAGTGCATTTCTCCACCCAGAACATTTGCTTAGAGTGGCAACATTATGTGTTGTGGGATTGTATGGGAATGTGTCTTCTGAACTTGAACAAGCGATCTGAATGTGTTTCATTAATTTATCTTCACTTTTTCACAGAGATTTAGCCTACATTTTGGGGTATGAATTCTGTTTCGATACCCTTTATGCTAACCGGATACATACATCCATTATGGAATGTTTTGGAGATTGCCTAGAATCCATAAACTTGCAATATATGTTGAATCAATGAAGATGTCTGAGTCTTAAAAAAAAACTACCAGCAAGGTATTGGGGTACATGGAGGAGTGGTCAGGGGAGCCAGAACTTGTAACTAATGCATCCATTACTCCTGCGAGTGTTCATTTGTCTATTTTAATAAATTATTTCCGTTTTGAACATACTACATTATGTTTTATGTGTATTATCTCTCACTGTTTTTTTTTTTAGCAAAAGAGTGTTTGGAAGCTACACTTACAGACATGGCAGCACAATTCCTATTTGGAGACTGTTAAAGACGTGTGCACAGCAGGTGTACACAGTTGGTCTTCTCAGAAAGTGGATTGGAATATCTTTCTTTGTAGAAAGTTATTGCTGTGAATTTAAAGAACGTTCTGATTGCTGATGATCTTTTCACTAAATAATCTGTACTTTATTATCTTAATAGGCACTTTTTCATTCAAAGCAGAATTTGAAGTTGCTGTATTGAGGGGTTTTTTTGCCTTCTTTTGGATCAACAATGGTAAACAGGAATAGGAAAAGGGATTAACTTGATGGACGCAAGTCTTTTTTCAACCTAAATTACTATGTAACTATGCATTTCGTTCATTTTGTATGCATCTTATTTGCCTTTATTATGAAATTTTACAATTTCATTTGAGGAATTGAAATTCAATGTGACTTAATTTAGTGTTCTACCCTAACCCCCCGATAGCTGAAGGGGGGGGGGGTTTCTTACTCTCAAAATGGGTGACTAGTGATATTTTGGTGCTGAACAGCACAGATCAGTCCAGTAAGACCTAATCCCCTTCTTGCCAGTGCCATATTGTTAAATAACAGTATTGTCAATGATGATTTATAAATAAATAAATAAATATTTTTGAATAGCTGACAGTGACAGGTTATAATTTGCCCTCGTTATCAATAAAATAAAATAATATGGCCCTCACAATTATGACTTCTGATCATTTGGGACCACAACTGAAAATCTTGGACACCCCTGATTTAAAGGGCTGCTTAATGTACTGTAGATCTCTTGCTAGCAATCATGTTAAAAGCCCCATGATGCAGTTTGTTTGCCCACCCATTGAATTGCACCACTTTTGACCTTATACATGTGCCCATTAACTAAGGTGACTACATATCCCTTTAAATTGTGGGCACGTATAAATGACACATTCATTGGGGGTCTCAGCTTTAACCCTTTGAGTGCCAGGAAGGTATCCAACACATTGTGTCGCAATTCATTGGATACGTCTTTGGCGCTCAGAGAATTAAAGCGTTAGGAGTCACCATACCATAAACTGCTTTTATAGTCATGGAACCATTCATCGAGATAAAGAAGTACAATTTTGTGGAAAATCATCCAAAGCATAGGGATCAAATGAGAATTCCCATGGACTTATATGGGACCTTTAACACTTTCAGGTCACCAATGCATTGGTTTGCATTTCGTTGAAGACCTCTTGAGCATTCAGTGGGTTAAAAGCCCTATTTAAATACAATTTATTTTTATTCTCTATGGTGCAGTTCATTTGCTCCAGAATTGCACCCCGTTCTGAACATTGCCACCGTATCTGTTCTTGAATTCCAGCTGCTCTTTCACTTTGAAAATGAAACACTCACTTGACAGACACAGACAGTGGTACAATACTATTCAGATGGTGTCATCTGGAGTATAATGAAAAAATTAAAAAAAAAGAAAAACACTTTACAGAGTATCAAGATGCATTATCTCAATGATTAACAGAAGTCTGTGAAACATCATAAAGTGAGAGAAATGTTCTGAAAGCTAAACGGCTAGAACAAGAGCGCAAATGACACATGCAGAGTGGCTGATGTAGTAAGTCTAGGACAAACCAACAGCCCCACAGGGGACACAAACATTCCCATTGATTTATATGGGGCTTTTAACCCTTTCTGTGCAGGAGGGGTGTGCATTGTTTTGCAATGTGTTGGGCATACTGTTGGCACTCTGCAGGTTAACTCAATGAATGCTGGAGAGGTCTCCAACTATTTCCTTGGCTAACAAAGTGTTACAAGCCCCATTTAAAAGAATGTTCATTTCTGGGAATGTTTATACGATCCCATTGCTACTGTTGGTTTGCTTCAGTTCATTAACTTTGCTGTGTGTCTGATGTACTAAGAAGAATTTGAGTAATTGTGGGACAAATAAAATATGCCATTTATTTAAATGTGGTTTTTAACTCTGTGAATGTTAGAGAGGTCTCAAATGCACTGCAAAGCCACTTAATATCATCTTAAAGAATAATCCCACTGTTTCAATAGTTCTCTCCTCCTGGAAGAACTCTCTAGTCTAGGCCCAGTGTGTGGAACCTAAAGTGACCTCATATCCCTTTAAATCAGGGACACTTATGAAAACCTATTCTGTAGGACAGCACATGAATCAGTGCAACTCTGCAGTGTGTGTGTTTTTTATAAATAAAGTGGTCACCTTAGTCCAGCTGGTGGCTTCTCTTGCGCTTCCTACTCCTAAGGTAGGCTGACCAGACTTTTCATTTAACCCGGGACACATATGAAAAATGAATATGCATATTACTTATGTGTTTCCGGTAAAAGGTAAGGTCTGGTCAGTTTAAGCTGAGTAGACCCTGGGCTCTTCTTGTAAATACAGTCCACAGAGGCCCATTGAGGGGATCCAATCCTAGGGACAATTCTATCAGGGACATTAATTAAATGAAATTAATGGCGGTAGTTTTAAGTCACTGTTTGGTATTCTATTACCAGTGCTGTGACACACTACTGCCAGTTAAAAATGGATATTGGGTACAACATTAGTGCCCACTGAAAGTAATGGAACAGCATATCCATTCAATTGCATGCAGTGGCTATTAACAATCGTTAAGGGACTGCCTTTTCTGCCAGTGATTCAGCATCTACCAAACACAGAGGTTGAGTTCCTAACGCATGATAAAAACCGCAGACGTACAATACAAAACTAGTAAAATCACACACACACACTCATTCCGGCCTAGGCATCCCTATACTAGTAATCCATAGATGAACTGATATGGGGGCCCAAATGCATATCGATGTACCGAAGATGAAAAAAAAAAAATTGCAATAAATAACCCACTGAGTGACAGAGTTGTATACCCATGTAACTATAACACACTTACATTGATGTCAGAGGTCCAGCAGTGTCTTTTTCAACCAGGTCCTCTTGCATCTTTTCCCTAAATTAATTAAATATGTATGTATATATCTACAGTACTGTGCAAAAGTTTTAGGTGTGAAAAAATGCTGTAAAGTAAGAATGTTTATCGATATTTATCAATTAACAAAATGGTAGTGAGTGAACAGAAGAAAAATCTAAATCAAATCAATATTAGGTGTGACCACTCTGTGCATTCAAAACAGCATCAGTTCTTCTAGGTATGCTTGCACACAGTTTGTTAAGGAACTCGGCAGGTAGGATGGTCCAAACATCTTGGAGAACTAACCAGAGTTCTCCTGTGGATTTAGGCAGCCTCAGTTGCATCTCTCACATCATGTAATCCCAGACAAACTTGATGATGTTGAGATCAGGGTTCTGTGGGGGCCATACCATCACTCCTTGTTCTTCATTATGCTGAAAATAGTTCTTAATGATTTTGGCTGTATGCTTGGGGTAGTTGTCATACTGCAGAATAGATCTGGGGTCAATCAGATGCCTCCCTGATGGTATTGCATGATGGATAAGTATCTGCCTGTACTTCTCAGCACCGAGGAGACCATTAATTCTGACCAAATCCCCAACTCCATTTTCAGAAATGCAGCCACAAACTTGCAATGAACCTCCACCATGCTTCACTGTTGCTTGTTGACACTCATTCTTGTACTGCTCTCCATCCCTTCGGCGAACAAACTGCCTTCTGCTACAACCAAATATTTGAAAGTTTGACTCATCAGTCCAGAGCACCTGCTGCCAATTTTCTGCACTCCAGTTCCTGTGTTTTTGTGAATAGTTGAGTACTTGGCCTTTTGGTTTGCACTTCTGACCAAACTTCTATGGACAGTAGATGGGTGTTCCAGGGTCCCACTGTTTTCTGCCAATTCTTAGCTGATGGCACTGCTGGACATCTTCCGAAGGGAAGTAAGCATGATGGGTCTTTCATCTGCTGCAGTAAATTTCCTTGGCCGACTACTGCTTCTACGGTCCTCAACGTTGCCTGTTGAGCAGCACATCTGGAAACCCTAATCTGCCTTAAATTTTTGTGTGGGAGAGACCTTGCTGCTGCAGTATAACTATCTTGTGTCTTGTTGTTGGGCTCAGCCTTGCCATGGTGTATGACTTTTGACAATAAACTATCTTCAGCAACCTCACCTTGTTAGCTGAGTTTAGATGATCCTCGCCCAGTTTTAATCCTCCTACACAGCTGTTTCCGTCTTATTTAATGATTGTGTTTCAACTTACATATTAAATTGAGGATCATTAGCACCCGTCTGGAATAATTGTTTAATCATGCACCTGAATATATGCCTATAAAATCCCTGTCTTTGTACAAGTGCACCTACAAGAACTGATGCTGTTCTGAAGGCAAAGGATGAAGGCCATCGTATGGGGGCGCTCACGGAATCACCTCAGGTATAATGTCCACTTCGATAACTGTTAAAACTCCAAGTTTTATTGAAAAGAAATGTATAAAAGCATCAAACATGAAGATGCTCCAACATGGAGCTAGTGAACAGAGTAACATTTATGCCTAACGTGTTTCGTGAAACATAGAGGCACTTAATCATAGGCTGAAAGTATAGTGAAACTCTACAATATATAAAGACCACAAGACAAAAATATTGACCAATAAACAAACTTAATCATATTGTGCTCATGGTAAAATAATAACCTATGTATTTGTGCCCAAACATCCAGTGTAGATCTACTATCCACATCAGTCTACGTCATCACCGAAGGACACTGCGCGTATTACCAGCGTGTATCAAATTCAGTTGCCCTGCTAACAATAAACATATACACTCTAATGTGATATGAACATAAATCCCTATTGGGACAATAAACCCAAACTAATATATTCAAATAAAAACTATATACTATAACGATTTCAATAATGGACATGAGAATGATTCTTACATTATAACATCTATACAATTTTTGTGTATCCAATAAGAGATTGTAAATAAAGCAAATATTCAAAAATCATCAACCCAACATAGGATTCCCTACCTATGTCTAAACTCATATCCACCAGAGTCAGAACCAGGTAGAAGTGACCAATCACATATTCAAATTATAATGAAAAATATATATGATCCAAAAATATATATATAATCACTTTATGTGTCAAATATACAAAATATACAGTACATCTAATTGACAAAAACATTTTTTTTAAATTGAAATTGTATTAGACTAAACTTATCAAATCAAGATGTGTAAACAGGGAGACATCATGGTTTGAATTCAACCCAAAAGTCATTCTGGTATTCAAATAGTAGATCCATTTAACCTCATTCTTATCTAACAGTAGATCAATATCTCCTCCTCTTTCAGGTAAATGGACCCTTTCTATTCCCTGACAAGTACATTTTGTTAAATCTGAGTTGTTACAACTGTTAAAATGTTGGGTGACAGGTTTAGAGAAATCTTGATTAATAATAGATCGTATATCTCATTCTCTCCTTAAATGCTCGATTTGTCCGCCCTACATATTGTTTCTTGCGTGTTTTGCAGTTAATAAGATATATAACATTTGTAGTCCAACAATTTATATATTGCTCGATCTTATCCCTTTTCCCAGTATTACTACTAAAGAAAGTCTCACCCACCTCTACATAATTACAGGTCAATCAAATTCTTGAATCACATTGGTACATTCCCACAGTGGTTAGCCAGGTCGCCACTTTTGGCCTGCCACTGTGGAAAAGACTTGGTGAGAGTTTACTCCCTACAGTAGATGCTTTTTTAGCTATATAACTAAAGCCATCTTTAATTATTGGACCGAATCATTCATCTCCAGTCAAGATTGGAATATTCTTTTCAATAAAGAATATAGTTATAGTATATAGTTTTTATTTGCATATATTAGTTTGGGTTTATTGTTCCAATATTGATTTATGTTCATATCACATTAGAGTGTGTATGTTTAAGGTTACCAGGGCAACGGAATTTGATACACGCTGGTAAAACACTCAGTGTCCTTCGGTGATGACGTAGACCGCTATGGATAGTAGATTGACACTGGATGTTTGAGTGCGAATATACAGGTGTTTATCTTACCACGAGCACAATATGATTAAGTTTGTTTATTGTAGACATGTGCGAATTCATTCGGAGACATTCGGATTTCGTCGAAAATGGGGTCATTCGGAGACATTCGGCCAATCCGAAACTCAAGGGTCATTCGGAAAAAATTATCCGACTCCAAACAGCCCAGGTCCGAAATTCGTCGAAACTTTCGGAAGTTTCGGCAATCGACACATTTCCAAAAGTTTTGACTACTTTTGACCAGGACTTTTTTGTACTTCCTGTGCGCGCTCAATTACTTTCCCTCCATAATTTTCCCTCCATGTCTCTAGTCCAATTCCATTCTCCGTTTCATGCACTACTTCCCTCTTTTGTCTGTATTCGAATAGCCTTCTTCGTTTCATGATGGGGGTTGGACTAATGACACAGTCACACAGACAGACAGCCTGCATTTCCTCATTGGGTTGTTGGAGCTCAGAGAAAGAAGAGATTAGAGAGTGTACAGTTGTTGTGTAGGCAGGCAGGTAGCATTAGGCTAGGCATAGGTAGGCAGCCAGCATTAGTTCCAGTTATTGCCACTGCAAGAGCAAGTAATATTTGTTCCTGTGCAAAATATAAAAAAATATTAGGTATTTGTTCGAATACAGGGCCGGCCCTTACTTGGGTCCCAGTGGGTCCATGGACCCAGGCGGCACTTTGACAGGGGCGGCAATTTGCTGTCCCATAGCATGTTTATTTTGTGCTCTTCCGCCATTTCTGTGTTGCAGGGTGTCCCATCAGTGTGACTGTCAGCAGCCGGGCAGCCCTATGCTTACTCAGTGGCGATGCCTGCTGGCTGCTTCAGTGACGTGAATTATGTGATAGTGAAACATTATGCCTATTTTGTATTGTTTATCGCCCACCTAAAGTCAAGACTTGAGTAAATAGGTCTACCATCCCAGATTTGCTAGAGAGGTTTTACAAATACAGGAGGGTGCCCCCTGTACAAAATGAGTCTAAACATTTGGGATCCCTAGTATGAGTGCACAACAGTGCATGATGTGTCCTGAACAGGATTGCTGTGAGGTGTCTCCACCCAGAAGGTGCTGGCCGGGCTGAGCTTCAACATTGCGACAAGTGACCAACTAAGAGCACCGTGCCGTGCAGCCATAGCATCACCCCCTCCTACTCTCCGGGTCCCGCTGACTGGCAATAACAGGTGAGTCACTAAGAGATCTGAAGCCTTTCTGGAAGTCCTTTCACTTGGAAAGGGGCTAGGTATTACTTGGGGGAGTTGCCTCGTGTGTAAATAATTTCTAGGTGGGAGATGAATGTGCATCACTTATGTGTTTCCTAACAGTAGTTAGAATACAACTCCCATCATCCCCTGATTATGACATTGGGAAATGCCCAGCAATTACCGTAGAGCCCTGTATTGCACACTCACGGAAAACGGTGATATTGCTATACTAAGACAATGCTGTGGACCCCTCTTCAGTATAGATGTCAAGCATTTTTTTTTATTTCTCTCCTGTGTTGCAGTTTGTTCACAACAGAATGTCTCAATTTTTCTTTTTAACACATTACATCTATCACATTACAATCATTGATGTTTATTCTTGATGTAGTGTGAAACTCTACAATGTATATACACATAGAGTTATCTGATATGAGGGGAAATCAGGATAGGAGAACGAGAGAGAGGAATTTGGGTACTAAAGAGGGACAGTAGGGTAGGAGGCTGGTACCAGAAAATGAAACCTTAATCTTTACCCATGTACTAACATAGAATGTGACATGTAGTTTGTCCATGTTCGAGTCGACCACTTATGTTGAGTAGGATGTGACAGGCATGGGTTTTCGATGTCGAGCATATGCTAAATTGAATGACAGGCATGAGGTTTCGATGTTCGAACATATGCTATATTGAAGGACAGGCATGGGGTTTCGATGTTCGAACATGCTAAATTGAATGACAGGCATGGGTTTTCGATGTTCGACGTTTGCATTGTGACTGGCATCCCATGCTAGAGTAGAGGTGACATGCACAGACTTTCAATGTACGACAATGTCCATTTTTGGGATGGATCTTTTTCTAAATGCACACCCTGTCTGCAAATAATGATAGCAGCGTGCACGGAGGCGCACTGCTATAATTTAACCCATGTTAAATTCGGCCGAATAATTCGGAATGGATCAGAATTTCGTCCGAATCGAATAGGCCCGGTCCGAAATTAGGATCATCCGAATTAGAAAAAAAAAAATTAGCCCGAATTCAAATTTTACCGAAAATTTTGCCCGTTCACAAGTCTAGTTTATTGGTTAATATTTTTGTCTTGTGGTCTTTATATACTGTGGAGTTTCACTATACTTTCAGCCCATGATTAAGTGCCCCTATGTTGCACAAAACGCGTCAGGAGTACGTGTTACTCTTTTCACTAGCTCCATGTTGGAGCATTTTCATGTTTGATGCTTTTATACATTTCTTGTCAATAAAACTTGGCGTTTTAACAATTATTGAAGTGGACATTATACTTGAGGTGGTTCCATAAGCTCCCCCATACAGTGGTCTTCAAGTCTGTGGAAATCGCGACAGCGATTGATGGGGGTTGCACCAGACCCACCGAGCCCTAAAGGTTCAGGGTGAGTGCAATTATTTTTCAGACGATTTATTCTTTTTATGTGTTGTAGCGATCATATATCTATGTGGGATTGTGGTTACAATGAAGGCAAAGGGTGGTCACCCAAATATTGATCTGATTTAGATTTTTCTGTTTATTCACTTTGCATTTTGTTAATTGATAAACATATCTATTTTTGAAACCATTCTTACTTTACATCATTTTTTACACCTGCTTAAAAATGTTGCTCATTTCTGTGTGTGTGTGTGTGTGTTTTATATATATATATATATATATATATATATATATATATATATATATATATATATACAGCCAGTTGGGAAGCACTCCAAAAACGGTTGTTGATTGACCTGGGTGCTAGAGTACTTGGGACGTAGTATGTACAAGCAGAACAAGGTGTATAAGCACTCTCAGGATTTCTGCAAACAAATGTTTTATTTTCTTAGTGTCAAAGTTTCAATGCCATTCATGCAT
Organism: Rhinophrynus dorsalis; assembly: GCA_037306005.1. Classification (NCBI taxonomy): domain Eukaryota; kingdom Metazoa; phylum Chordata; class Amphibia; order Anura; family Rhinophrynidae; genus Rhinophrynus; species Rhinophrynus dorsalis. The sequence continues at coordinate 106,258,074 of CM074719.1, read as the reverse complement.
TTTCATCAGGACCAAAGAAACACCCACCATACCCCTCCTTTATATACCCAGAAAATAAAAAAGCCACCAAGTCAATCGATAACTTCATCCATGATGTCATTGGGTGTCTCCCTTCTACATTGTCCATATATATACCCAAATGAATATACACAAAATGTGAGGTGTAATATATAAACATATAGTGAATCCAAGCATATTGTTATACTACAATATATGTATAGGTATGCAGCCAGCAACTCCGTTTCTGTCTGGTGCAACGTGTCAAGTTTATATGTATAGCGCATAAGTCATCATTTTAGGTGTCTCAAGTGGGGCTCATATCATCCAACAGAGGAGACACCATATGATTTTAACTACATGTGCACATGTCTCTTGTCCCGATGCACCCTACATGGCAGATGTAAATTGCCGGTATTCGGACATAACGTGAATGGTCGCAGGCAACCCGCACTTCAATATTACAAGTCTTGTAATGTATAGTCACTATTTTATTTGCCAATGATCCTTCTGTTTTCATATTTGTTTCACATATACTAGTTTCTAAATGGCCCCAGGCAATAAATGTAACTGCATGGATCAAAAGATTTCACCTTGTGTTAGTGGAACACCTGCACATCGCAATACATATTGCCTTGCCCTTGTGGACGAGAAAACCTCAGCGGGTCATCCAGTATCACCACCAACTCAATATAACAGTGCACATCTACTTGCCTTGTACATCTAGACCTTCGTATCATATCTCTAACAAATTACACTCATAGAGCTGGCTGATGTTAGGAAATAAATAGAAATAAAAGTACTCATAGGTGCAACGCAGGCATCTTAGCACAGTCCCAGTGAACCTGATCATGATATAAGGTCTGACTGACCCCAGAGGCTATCAAAGCATCAGTGGACCCTATTGGAATGTATCCATCAGCCAATTCCCCGCTGACTCAGAGGCTGTCCCAGTCAGCTATGGAGGATCAAAATAGATAGTCCCTATTATTTTACAGAAACCTTCATCAGGAGCCCCAAAGGGAGGGTAGTGTATATAGGGATTAGGTCAAACCAGGTCACATTTTTTCAGCTAGAGCCATACATTGTTGCAACATGCGATTAATGAGACAGGCAATCAACCACTAGGGGAAGTAATTAATATACTAGGAATAGCAGTACAGGAAGTCAAGGTAATGATTCTCAGTCACCACTAGATGTCTCACCCACTTCAACACATAGCAATTCTATGGGCTGTACAGTGGTGTCCCCTACTGCACATAGGGAAAAATCTTAATCTGTCATTAATAGAAACATGAATATGATGTCATCTTATTGAGACCATTTGGGGATACTGTGTTGAGTGTGTATGTCCAATATGCTTCTCTTTGTGGCAATAGACGATCTCTATTTCCTCCCGTTTTTAATGGTGGTATACAGTCAATAAGCATAGTCTTAAGGTTTGTGATGAAGTGTCCATTTTCCAACCAGTGTCTGGCCACAGGCATATCCGAGATCTTCTTATCAAGCGCCTGTCTGATACTTCTTCTATGATTGGCCGTCCTCTCTCTGAAGGTAGTGCTCATCTTGCCCATGTAATATAATCCACTCTTGATGATGATATGCACATCCGTAACCCCTCCAGCTAGATCCTGACTGGCTGGAAGTTGAGGTTACTCCAGGGTACGTTCCGTGTCCTGTGTGACTCCATAACTCGGCCAATGGGAGTGTAGGAGCAGAGACTGGACATATAAACAGGACCAAATTGGAGGGTTATGTTAATGCTTTGAGTGCAGAGCAATGCACTGGCTACGTATCTGGCACACAAAGGGTTAATTATATTTTAGGTGATGGCGATGTATCAGTGTTTTTTTAATATATTTCTTTTATTTATGGAAAAGATGCAGGAGGACCAGGGAGATGAAGACACTGCTGGACCTCTGGCATCAAGTCAAGTGTGTTACTGGGGGGCATGGGCTATTGGTTCGGGGGAAGTTGTCTTGGTAATGTTAGATGTAGAGAAGGGGCAGGGGGTGCTTTTAGGGCTAATGTTTGGTATGGTTGGTGTAACTAGCAAGCAATGCCAAACAATTCACAATAGAATCGAGCAACCAGATGGTAGTCTTTATCCAGGAACACATGCTCCTCTCTTCTCCCTCCTAACTTCAGGAACTTATATCCCCTCTACCAGCCTCTCCTAACTAGTGGGAGTAAAAGAGGTTTCTCAACAGCTTGAGTAAGAGAGGTTTCCAATATATTTTTACAGCTGCAAAGGCCAATAAGATATTGGCATGTATTAAAAGGGGTATTGACTCAAGGGAGGAAGATATTATTATGCCTCTTTACAGGTCCATGGTAAGACCCCACCTAGAATATGCTGTTCAATTCTGGGCGCGCTTTCTGAAAAAGGACATTATGGAACTAGAGAAAGTGCAGAGGAGGGCTACAAAACTAGTAAGGGGAATGGAAAGTTTTAGATATGAAGAAAGGCTAGAAAAGTTAAACTTGTATACACTAGAGAAACGGCGTCTTAGAGGGGATATGATAACACTATATAAATATGTTCAGGGCCCATACAAAGGGCTCTCCAAAGACCTGTTCATTAACAGAACAGTACATAGGACAAGGGGCCACCCACTTAGACTTGAGGAAAGGAGATTTAATCTACAACAGCGGAAGGGTTTCTTTACTGTAAGGACAATAAAGGTATGGAATTCACTGCCTGAGGAGGTGGTGCTATCGAATACATTAGACGCCTTTAAAAAGGGCCTGGATACTTATTTAAAAGAACATAACATAGAGTGCTATGTACGTTAGTATTAGGATTAATATTTTACTTAGGGCTTGTTGATCCAGGGAGGAATCTGATTGCCATTTGGAATCAGGAGGGAATTCTCCCCCCCCCCCATTCAGGGCAGAATTTGAAATTGCTGTATTGTTGTGTTTTTTTTTGCCTTCTTTTGGATCAACGATGGTAAACAGGAATAGGAAAAGGGTTGAACTAGATGGACGCAAGTCTTTTTTCAACCTAAATTACTATCTTACTATGTTACTATGATACTAAAATGTTGAGCACCTTTCTGGTCCTCAAAGAGTTGAAGGGGAGGACTCAATGGAGCATTTCATTTCTTTAAAGGAAATATATATATATATATATATATATATATATATATATATATATATATATATTAACATAAGGCATTTCCTACTGAGTAAAACAAGGGAACTCCCACTGCTGCCAGTTGCTTTACTTAAAATTGATGAAACTGTCAGAAAGTGAATAACAGGTTCAGGAGTTCCTGACAGTTTGGAACTGGAGCTATCTTTTGGTGCACCACCAGGGAGACAAATATCTTTGTATATAAGATTTGTGCAATAAAGATATTTGTACTGTACTGCTGTACTGCTGTACTGTACTGCTGTAACTAAAACAGCATGCTTTTAATACAGAGCAATATGTACAAAGCAAAGAACTTATGATACTGGAAAGTCCATTAAACCTTTCAGTGCCACAGTTGTGCTCAACACACTAGTCCAGGTGCTCTGGCACTTTGGTGCACAACTGACATCCACCTAGGGTGCCCCCTAAAAGCTTTGACACAAATGTGAATGTTGATTTTACAATGAATATTTATGGACATTAAAATACACAGTATGTTAGTTTTTATTATTCTAATTGTGAGCGCTTAGAATAACTATATTTATATACTTGTAACTTTCAGTATACCCTTGACATATTAAATATAATAAGTTATGGGTGTCCCCGAAAATTCAGATTGCGTGTTAGGGGTGCCTTGGACAAAACCACTAGTCACTGGAGTACCTTAGTGCAAATATTTTTCTTTGGGCCCAATAACACAAAAATATGTTCACATTTGTATAACTAGACTCTACTGGACCCTGGAAAAAGAAAGGGGGGGGGGTCCCTTGGATACTCCCCCTGCACCTCCTGTATTTACATCCCTACCCAGCACTTTGTGGAGTAATAATTTGTTCACCTTTCCAGCACTAAAAGGAGGTAAGGGTTTGGAACATGACCAAGGTTCCATGTATACTGGTATATTTTATATTTATACAATACTGGAGCAAACCAACTGCCTATGGGTTCTGGAACAAATTAAAAATCCTAAAGATTTAGATATGGCTTTTAACCCCTTGAATGCCAGAGAGGACTCCAAGGCATTGCAAAGCAATGCCTTGGAGCCCTCTCTAGCATTCAAGTGGTTAAAAAAACATTGAAATCCCTGGGAATTTTAGATTATTTTTACCCTTCCATGATGTAGTTGGTTTGCTCCACAAATGATCGTCTTTAGCTTTCTGAATAAGATCCAGAGTTCTCTCTTAGCATTCATCTCCCTTTAACCACAAGCATTTCAATGTATTGCCCACCCTCCCTCCCTTTATATGCTGGTCTGCGGAGCTTGGAGTTGCTATTTGTATCTCCACTCAAGCATGGGTAAAGGCCATATCCCTCGGCTCAGAGCCTCAGAGCAACTTCAGAGTCACGTTCTAATGCAAGACTAGAATTAAGTGGCAGTATCAGGCTGCACTTCTTCTCTGGCTAATGACAGGGAAGGCACTTGAACTGAGTGGCCCAGACGCTCTAATGCTTCATATGAAAGCAAAATGTGAAAGCAATGAAAATATCTTCCAGTAAAAAATTCCTCTACCTTCTAATTGAGACAATTTATCCTAATTACTACTCATAATGGGAGGGAGGTTTCACAAGGGATGTCCTTGATTAAACAGAAAATGGCCTATTCCTGTGAATGGTTATAATTTGTCTACTACAACATTACATTAGGGAGCCGTGCCTGTGTTAGCTGTGCAAGCATAGACACAACAGCCTGCCACTTTATTCTACATGTGTTATGCCTGGACTTCAAACCCTTGGATGCTTCACCATGTGTTGGAGAGCTTTCTAGCATCTAAGGTCTTATACAGTTTTATATAGCACACAGCATCCGTATTTAGCAGCTAATAATGTAGATTACATCTCATATTCTTCATTAGGAAAATAATTCATTAACCTACTTTGAAACATTACAGGAACAGTAACACTTTCTAATAACAAACACTCACCCTTGAAATAAGAGGTGCTTAATTTGTTTAATAGAAGGGCTTGCTTTGTAATTTTTCCATTATACAGCAGTCCTTTGTATCCATTAATATATAACTGTCATTAATACAGTTTGGTCCTAGGAAGGCCTGACCCATAATCACATTATTGCAATTAGTAAAGTATGGTCTTAGAAAGGACTGACTCATGAATATGTCACTGTCATAAGCATGATTTTGTCCTAGGAAGGTCTAACTCATAAACATGTCACTGCAAATAATACCCTTGAGTCCTAGGAAGGTGTGGCCTATAAACTTGTCATTGCCATTAGTATACTTTGATCCTAGGAAGGACTGACCCAAAATCATAGCACTGCCATTAGTAAACTTTGGTCCATAGGAATGATTGACACATAAACGTGTTACTGCCATTAGTACACCTTGTCCTTAGGAATGTCTGATTCAAACACATCATTTCCATTAGTATGTTTGGTGGCAAAAGGAACTGAAGCATAAAAATTGTGGGAACTTACTACTGGTTCTATTTGGAGCAGTCTGATTAGTTTTCTGACGTATACCCGATGTTTTGCCCTATTGGTTGAGGCTTTTGTTTTAAGTCATGTGACATTGAGAATAAGTCCTCTACAAGGTCCGCTCGGGTTATGACGTCATTAGTAATTCTAATTGGCTGGCTGGTATTTAAAAAGAGGAGCATTTGCAAGAGTAAGCGTCTTGAATGTGAAATGTGTGGATCCATCTGAGATGTAATTTTATTACATTTGACTGCATGTACCCATCCCTACTAAGTCTCTCCATTAGCATTCACGTTGACCATCAGATTTGTGGAGGTATGTTTTTATAATCACCAATAAAGTTGTCTATTTTACTCATGGACTGGTTTTGAATGCTTGGTGGTAGTGTGTGAATCTACTACTATTGCTTCTGTCATTTTGGAGCTTATAAGGAAGCTCCCTCACAGCACCCACCACTTCTACGGTCCTGTTATTTTACCTAAACTGTTCTCACACAAATATGCAAGTTCCATATATGAAGAGCTGGCTAAGGCTACAATAAAGGTTTGCCAACTAGGTCTACATAAATGAAGCACGAGCTGCTGAATCTGTGTGTTCTAAAAAGGTCTGACTCATAAATATGTCTTTGCCATAAGAACACTTGATTACTAGGAAGGACTGAACCATTAATATATAACTGCCATTAATACAGTTTGGTCCTAGGAAGGTCATGACCCATAATCTTATTACTGCAATTTGTACAGTTTGGTGTATAGAATGAGGCTTTATCAAAACCTCGTAATGAAGAACCAAAACATGGGCCCACATTAAATCAACCAAATACTGATGCACATATACCAAAAAACAGGCCTCTATGTTAAGGTTAGCATCTCATCCCTTTAAACCCAAATTAACATGAAAAATACATGCTCCGTAGCTACGAAGGTTATTACAAGGCTAAAATGCTTCCTATGCAGCCCTGAAGCATATATATTCAGAACTGGATTAAGCTTCCACAGAGCCCTAGGCAGGATCCCAAATTGGGGCCCCCCTGACAGCTTGCCCCCACTCACTCTTGCCGCAATTCTTTCTCTATTTGCCCATTGTTCTTGTGATTAGAGCTATTAGTACCAACTTATTAAAAGACAAAATTAATGCTTTATCCCCTTTGATAATAGAAAGGACACCAAGGCAGTGCATTGGGTACCTCCCTGGCATAAAAGGGGTTAAATATATTAAAAAATGTATGCCAGAGCTTAGAATTGAAATGGGGCTACACCTGTGACACCACAGAGCTTTTAATTGAAATGCAGATACACTGGTGACATCACAGACATTGCAATTGAAATGGGGCTACTCTAGTGGCACCACAGACCTTGAAATTGAAATAGGGCAAAACTAGTGACACCACAGTGCTTGCAATTAAAATAGGGCAAAACTAGTGATACCACAGAGCTTGCAATTATAATAGGGCAAAACTAGTGACACCACAGTGCTTGCAATTAAAATAGGGCAAAACTAGTGATACCACAGAGCTTGCAATTGAAATGGGGCTACACCAGCGATACCATATAGCTTACAATTGAAATAGGGCTACACCAGCGATGCCTTATAGCTTACAATTGAAATGGGGCTATATATATATCCCTCAGGACTACATACCATATATATATATATATATATATATAAGGTTTAACAATGAATGCCAATCAGTTGACTTTTTTGAAAAGTAGAGTAGAAAATGTCTTGATTAAATACAAATTTTCTCTCAATATATGTTATTTTGTTAATTGCAACAAAAATAAAGGCAGTTTTAGTGGCTAAATCTTAATGCCAGGTATAACCTGTTCTCAATGGAAGTTTATAATTGCGGTATGTCGGCTATGTATTCAACAAAAAAATTATCATTAGCAAATTTTCACTGACAGAGACATATTTATAAAGTGGAGTAATTCTGGGGCAATCCAACAACACCATAGGTGAGAAATAAACATTCCCAAATACCCAGTCATTTAAATTTAGGGCTGTGGGGTATGTGAAATAGGAGTTTTCTGAATAGGACCAAGGTCCAAGACAAGGACGAGTGAAAATATTCTGTAGTTCGGTTTTTCTTATGAAACTGTTTCACAAACCTGAATCACAACTCGAGAAGCAGGTAGGAAGAGAAGTTATTCAGGCAGATCTGCTGGTAATATTACACCACTCTCTTACCCTAGCTTTTCCCCTGAATGTCCCATTCTTTGACCCTCTTATGTTCTTAGGTAATTCTTAGTTGTTCACCGCCATAACTCTCCTACATCTTTATATTTCATGCCCTCGCCCCTCAGGCCTCCTGTCCCATTCTCTAAACTCTTCTCAATGTCCCACGCTCTGACCCCCTTTCACCCCCCCCACTTTCCAGCTCTGTAGCTTTTCTCTTCCCCCAGATTCCTGTCATCTACATCTTCAGTTACTCTTCTGCTCCTGTCCCCTTCACCAATCTCTGCCCCTTCCGAACCCTATCCTTCCTTTCCCCCACTCCTCTGCTACTCATTTTGGATCAAGTTGGAGAGGCTCAAAATGTACTCCTAATCTGCTGGATCGATCCACAAAATGAATTGCTCATTTTCCTCATCTGTAATCCCAGATCTCCAGAAATGGATCAGTTTTTCCCTGCGGTATGCAGATTTTATAGTGGGAGAACTCGCCAAACTTTGATTTGATCTCAGGCTTGCTTTGGGTGCAGTTCCCAATTCTGTGCGGTATCTGGAGCTGATGACAAGTGTGTGATTAATCTAGTATGGGTGAATTGTTGTTTAGATTGCAAGCTCTAGAGTTGGAAACCCACTTGTATTACCCTGTGTTGTCTGAACCCGAAAAATGTAAATTGCTTTTAGTGATACATAATTAAAAGTATTGATCAATATACATTAATTTATTCTTTTGGTTTAGTGATGTTTTCTGGTGTTTGACCTAGCAGAGAGATCCAGGGGTCTGGAGAACAATTGGACTGTAGTGTGAGGTTGACGGGGTCAAATAAGTCCTGCCACATTTTTTTTTGGCTTCATAACTGGGCAGCATCCCCTGATTGTGTCATTCACTTCATTACCACCACTGTAACACAGAACAGAAATGGAAAAATGTATGGATTTTTTGGAGGATGAAATACCAATCAAGGAAGGGCTTAAAGTTTTTCTCTTTTAATATGAGGTTTATTGATGTTTAGGATATTGTGTCAAACATCTTGGTCAAGTGTTCAAATTCTATTGTTTATCAAGGATAGATTACTAAAAGGTCATGCGTTAATTTGGATTTCTACATTGATTGGGATTAGTTTGATATATTTCAGAGATAAGGTCCTTTTTCTAAAGAGGTCCCTACATACATATTCACATCTAGAATAGCTAGTAAAGGAACCTTATCACCTCGAAACAACTTCAGGAGTTCTGGAAGAGCATTTCAAATCACATATAGGTTGTATTAACTATTTTGACGCCAGACAACTAGTATGTAAGTTATCTAGCTTTATTGACTATGATAATTAAGGGATTCCATGCATGCACTTCCTGTCTTAGCCCTATATTACATTCTCCATTCACTGACACCTAACCCTGTTATTGCTAGGGAAGGTGAGTAATGCATTGCTGAGCAGTGTCACTGTCATAAGGATAATCTATATATCTAAATAACTCAAACTGTTTTCCTAAATAAAAAACGGCTAATGTAACATATAGCGGATTTAGAATGTTGTTTTAAATAATAGGGTCTCTATGTTTTTTCTCCACAATTTCAGTGACAAATATAGCATAACTGTTTGCATCAGAAATATTACCTACGAAGTACAATAAGGGTGACTTGAAAGTCTTCAAAAGATTTTTATGTGTCAGTAAGTTAAAGGTCTTACATTTGTTATATATTTGTGAGTGGTGACAAGCATTGCCCTGTGCTCATTCAGGAAAAACAAAGTATAGTGTAGAACAGAGCTTAACCCCTTAAGGACCGGGAAAATCAGAGTTGGATTTGACTTAAGGACCGGAGCAATTCTGACCTTTTTGACTGTGTTTTCCCTCTTAGGCTTTTATTCCACCCCCATAAATGATATACTGTTTTTTTACAAACAAATAGGACTTTCATTTGATACCCTAGTTATATGGATAACCCACCATTTACTTTATTAAAATTAAAGAAAAAGGTAAAAAAAATGTAAAAAACCCACCATTTTTGTTTTTTCTCTTGGGATCAATTGGGCGCAAAGGGTTAAATTTTTATGGAGACTGTATGAAAGGTATGACTAGTCAGTCATACCTGCAAAATGTGCAGTTTAAAGTGGCCACTGTCCCCCCTGGGTGAAAATCCCCATGTCCCTTTTTCCCACCCTATTTTCCCACTTTTTTGATCATTACATTTGGCGTTGTGTGTAAGTGTATTACATAGCACCACAACAATCACACTTCCAATTTTGTTTCTTGAGATGTTTTAAAAATAAAATATTTTATTTGTAAAAAAAAAAGTGTGTTGTTTTTATTTAAAAAAAAAAAAAAAGTGTATTTAGCAGGTCAGAAATTGACCTGCATCTAGCCATCCTCCTGCACCAGCAGTGAAGGGGTTAACACCCCCAGCTGCTGTATTTTTTATTTCCACTAGGTGTCTCCTCTCTGCTTCTGTGTCCCTTACTTTGATGTAAGGGACGCATTGGCAGAGAGGAGACACTAGAGGCAGTGAGTAGCACTGCCTCATTCACAGATTTAGAATGCCGGTACATGTGATCGCTGACGCAGCGATCACATGACCTGGCACTACCGACAGAGGCTGAGACTGAACGGTCTGGTACTGGACCGCTCAGTCTCAGCCTGGAATGAATGGTAGCAGCGTGCACAGCGACGCGCTGCTACCATTTAACACTTGACGTACCAGGACCGTCACTGGTCCTTAAAGCAAATTTACCCTTGACGGTCCTGGTACGTCAAGGGTCGTTAAGGGGTTAAAGAAGCTGATTTAACCCACTACATGGAATTGTTGTTATTGATTTATATCTCCAACCCTTTAAAGGGGATCTATCACCCCTTTACAACTTTGTGTAAATAGTTTTCTTATATGGCAAATATGCTTTAAAGTTTATTCATTTTTTTAAACAGCTATTTTGCAGAAATTAGAATAATAAATACAGCCCCGCGCCTACTTATGGGCAGGCTGTGGTTACCTGATCCTTGCCGCAGCCTGACACTCTGCCTTTCTCTATCCAGCCTCCTCCGGACGGAGGCTGTCTGTCTGTAAGGTGGAGCTCTCTCATTGGCCAGAAATCAGTTTCTGCCAATCAGAGCACTCCAGCTTACAGACAGACAGCCTCCTTCATCAGAGGAGGCTGGGTAGTGGGAAGGGAGCAGAGGCAGTGTGGCAAACTTTGGCAAGAGCAGTCTATGAGTAAGTAGGCGCGGGGCTGTATTTATTCTTATAATTTCTGCAAACAAGCGGTTTAAAAAAAATGAATAAACTTTAAAGCATATTTGCCAAATAAGGAAAACTATTTACACAAAGTTGTAAAGGGGTGATAGATCCCCTTTAAAATCAAGGAGAATATTTGTCCTCTGTGGTACACTTGGTTTGACCTGGAATTGCCCCGTTTCCTTAGTACATCAGCACCAGTGAGAGAGATGTACTAAGCAGGACAGGTGCAATTCTGGAGTAAACCAAATACATCAAAGGGACAAATAGAACTTATTGCAATGGAAGCTTCTCTTGCCTCCAAGTTAACTCTTTGTGTGCCAATGGGCTGTCCAACAAATTGTTTTGCAATGTGCTGGACACCATCTGACATTCAAAGGGTTAAAGCAAAGGTAATTCGGGGGATTTTTATTTGTCCCTCTGGTGTAGAAGGAAACCGTACTCTAGAAGAAATCAACAGTCTAATGCCAGAACGAAAAAAAGGAAAAAATTAAATTTTGGGCCAAACCAGCTCTGTTGCCATAGGAAACAAAAATTCCATTGATTTAAGTGGGCCTTTTAACCTAAGAATCATAGGGAGATATCCACTGTATTCCAAATCAAAATGTGGAGACCTCTAACATTCAAGGGGTTAAAAGCCCCATTTAAGTCAATAGCATACCTGGCAACCTTCTTACCCCATACCACTGGAGGACCACTAAGTTCTGAGGGTGGAAGTGTTCAGATGAAGTGACTTGCATCATAAACTGGGCTGGGGTAGAATGGGGGTGGTGGGATTGGGATGAGGGGAGGTGGGGTATGGGTTTGCCTTAAAATGGACAGAGAGTGACCGGCGATGGCAATGACTTAGGTCAAATCACAGGGAAACTCACTGAGCCCTGAGAATCAGTCTCTGTCTCCAGAGAGCCGACAATTAAAATCCTGAGTCTTTGGGTCACATCTGGAGAGTTCCCAGAAGGTCCACTAAGGTTTGGGGTGGGAGTGTACAACTGATGTGATTTGCATCATAAATTGGGCATGGCTAGGTTGGGCTGGGTGGGATTTGGAAAAGGGACTAGAGTTTGCACTTAAAATCGGTAGAGAATGGAGAGTGACTGGAACAGAATGTGAAGTGGGCGGAGTTACAAGCAAACTCAATCAGCCTTTGTCCCCAGATACCTGGTTACTGTATATAAAAGCCAAAGTCTCTTGGTCTGATCTGGAGTGTTCCCAGGTATGGTCAATATGGAATTTGGGATTTATTATTTCTCTCCTATGGTTGGTTTGTTCCTCTTTTTCTTTAGTGCATAAGACCCCAAATGTCACAACAAATATGAGCAGATACAGATGAATTTGTAAAAAAAAACAAAACAAAAAAATGTATCTGCATAATGGAATAATGTATTTCTTTGTGTATGTTTTACTTACATTCTTGGTAGAATGTTCCCACATCTATTTACAAGGCCGAACACTATACCCACCACTGCATGTTTATCTTGTCCTCTGTGAGATTTCATTTCTATGGTAGTAGATTAGATGCAGTATATTTACTGCAGCATTGCCACATGTTTTTTTTATTGATATATACCTAAATATCATGGATTTAACCCTTTGGGTGCCAGAGAGGTATCCAACGCATTGCAATGCAACGTGTTGGATGCCTTTCTGGAATCCAAAGGGTTAATCAAAGGAAAAACTCCATTTACTGTCAGTTGGAATGCATTTCTCTTATGTGGTTTCCTTGTTGATTTTATAGCCAAAACGATTATTATCAGCAGACGACCTGTACAACTTTCACAGCATCATAGCTCATTTATGTACAAACTTACAGTTCCTCTTCTTTTTTTCATGCAAAACGTGATTCATTTGGAAAAAAGCTATCCACTTTCCCATTTTACTGCATAAATATTGAATGGTGTAAATACTTTAAATCAGGCAGCACTACTACTTTCTTTTATAGCTTCTTTGACCACTAGGATAGGAGGATGATATATCTAAAATAATTCTTTCGGCTGGTGATGAAAAAGCAGTATTGTGGGTAACAGAGAAAGGAATTCTGTGGCCTTTACTGACAATCATCTTGTTGTATTCAGACTGGTGCATAGTATTGCTATAGTTTTGTATGCATACTTTCTTCAGAGCAATCTTTGGGGGCTATTTATTATACTGAGAATGGTAAGGAATTGACATTCCAATCTTGCAAAGTGCATTAATCTGGACGATCACTTCCTGTAGTTTATTTACCAAGTGTAATAGTGACATTTTCACTCATCTGAATCATTTGGCGCTAGCAGTATCAGTAGTGCAGGGTTAGGGAGCTTGATCTGTTGCTGGACTAGAACTTCCATCAATCTTAGCGTGCTTACTGCGGGCCTCACTAATGAGACCAGATTACCATTTTAGTGTGAGATGCCAAGATAAAACATACACTGCATTGATGCAATGGGTCCTTTGCAGTCCTGGCGAATGAAAATGTAAGTGCCCCACTTTAAAATGGCAATCTGCATTTTATCATGATTTGTATATTATATTGTGTAATATTGTGGTGTAAATGTTTGTTCTGCTAGACAAATGAAATTCTATGGTTAGGGTAGCCAACACTGATCCTCAAGAGCTACAATTAGTGCATGTTTTCAGGATGCAGGGCACAGGCGAATCAGTTATGTGACTGAACAGTAGACTGAGTCACATGTGCTCAAGCAGTGGTATCCTGGAAACATGCACTTTTGACAGCTCTTGTGGACCAGGGACGGTTATCCCTGTTGTAATGGTGTGGTTACAAAAGAAAAGAGAGATTCTTCCCACTACAATTGAAGACAAACTGAACAGAACAAAATAGAGGCAGTTCACAACGTCTCTAAGTGTAGTATTTTCCTTTGGTTTTGAGCTTTCACCAAACACCAAAGTGGCTAAAATAATCCTCATACTTTTCAGAGGCTTAAACTGTCTCCACAGCATGAAAGCAGGCAGTGGATAACACCCCTCCAAAGCTGGTGTCCTTAGTGCACACTGATCCCCACCTCCACAAATGGCTGTTATGGTCATCACCCAGAATTTCAGCTTCTCATTGTATATTTGGTGGATTCCTAATAGATGTACTCTTAATATAACAAATAATTATTCAACTTTAAAATATATTCATTAAAAATATAGCAATATATACTAAATTATTAGCTCAACACATTTTTGACTCTATATCATTTTTTCAAGAGTTTGAAAAATAATAGCAATAACAATCGTGATGACAATTTATGTCTTTTGGTATTCAAATAACCTATGTTCAAAAGACAAAAATATTAAGACATATCCCCAGCTCCTTGAAATATGTTTGTCCCTGATTGCATCTGGTTTTCATCCTGATGAAATTTCTTACTGTTTATCTACTGCTCGAACTTTGTTTATCCGGGACATATCTGGAACTGTGCTTGTTTTCAACCTGCCCTGACCTTTGCTTCCTATCACATACCACTTACCTTATCATTTACTGGCTAAATGCCCTGACGTGGACCTCTTAAAGGAGCAGTAAACTTTTTTTATGAAAACACACATTTTATAGAGAATTTGCTGCTGAATAAAACAATGTCACTCCCACTGCTGTCAGATGTTTTATTCAAAAATTAAAGCAGTTTAAATAATCAGGAAGTGAATTTACTGTGTTTACTTCCTGATAGTTCTAACTGACAGGAAGTGACAGGCAGTTTCTATCACGTACTGTGGAGAACTGTATGTCTGACTTTTCTGACTTTCCTCTCCATTAGAATCTAACAGGAAATCTAATTAGAATTTGACCACTAGAGGGCATTGCTAATGTAAAAAAACATGGGTTTAAACTGTAATAACTCTGGAAATATAAATCTCTGGGCAGTGGGAGTACCCTTATTTTACTCAATAGGAAAATCCCTACAATATATATTTTTTCATAAAAAAAGTTTACTGCTCCTTTAAGCATTGGTCAGCCTCTGGGGATTCTGAATCTTGCCTTTATTTTCATGGGTGGGCACAAGTCATATCCAGGTTTTGATTCTTAAATTGTAGATTTAATACATTTAGTTTATGGACTACTGTTGGACAGGGCTATGTACAAATTCATCATGTCACTACCCACCCATACTTGTAGCTGATATACAGAGCAAAATATCACATCTTATTTTGAATAAAAAATAAAGCTAAATAAATGCTGCAGTATCGAGTTTACTGTTTATGGCCTTGAATTGTCTTCTGATCACTGCTGGGGATTTTGGAAATGCATTAGTAATGAGAAGCCAGACTGCTACATATTAAATCTCAGTTCACACATGTGGCATTTTACACAGTTTATAGCTTATTGCTGCCTTGGTTCTCAGTGAGCCGAGTCTCTGATCTAATGGGAAGGTTTCTCATTTAGATTATTGCAGAAAGGTTAAGAATGTTTTCATGGTAGAGGAGGATCCAGCGACATTGAGGTGGGTAAGAATGGGGATGAAGGTGCCAGGTGATAAACTGTGCAACATTGTACCAGTTATACCAGTGACAACTGTAGTACCTGTTTAAACCTCAGGTTAGCAGGTACTAGTCCTGGTAGGGATGAGTCAGCCTTTCATTGTTCTGAGGTCACCAATGAGTTGGTTAATAGTAATAACTACTTATCAGTTGCTGCCAGTCATTTATTTTTGAGGCTATGAACTAAGAGATTTGAGTCTCCCTCCCTGTGAGAAGAAAAAGTGATATATAAAATAGGTTAATATAGGCAATACCTGCATTACTGCCTGTTCTAGCTCTTCTCTATCTGTTCTTCTTGAAGCAAGAAAAATGCCATGTTCATTTGGCAAATATCCAGTGACAATATGAAAAGGTAAGGGGTCCCTTAAAGGAGCAGTAAACCTTTTTTATGAAAAAATATATATTGTGGGGATTTTCCTATTGAGTAAAATAATGGTACTCCCACTGCCAAGAGATTTATATTTCCAGAGTTATTACAGTTTAAACCCATGTTTTTTTCCATTAGCAGTGCCCTCTAGTGGTCAAATTCTAATTAGATTTCCTGGTAGATTCTAATGGAGAGGAAAGTCAGAAAAGTCAGAGACATACAGATCTCCATAGAATGTGATAGAAACTGCCTGTCACTTCCTGTCAGTTAGAACTATCAGGAAGTAAACACAGTAAATTCACTTCCTGTCAGTTAGAACTATCAGGAAGATTATTTAAACTGCTATAATTTTTGAATAAAACATCTGACAGCGATGGGAGTGGCCTTGTTTTGTTCAGCAGGAAATTATCTGTGAAATATATGTTTTCATAAAAAAAAGTTTACCGTTCCTTTAAGACTCAAAAACAGTATTTTGTAAACTGCTATGTATCAAAACATGGAGACTATGAATGGCAGTAAAAACAAGTATAATTTAATAATTCAACAGTATGCTAAAATCAATACCGATCAGCATACCTGGTAACTTTCAAAATGAGCTAATCATGAGATGTTGTAAATGTTAACCCTTAACCTTGTCACAATATAGATTCTCTGTGATATGTCCATGCTCGCCCTAATCAAGAGGTGTTTCACTCAGTCCTGAAGGAACCATTAACATGCAGCAACTTAAAGGAGCATTAAACCTTTTCATGAAAACCTATATGTTATAGAGATTTTCCTACTGAGTGAAACAAGGGCACTCCCACAGCTGTCAGTTGTTTTGTGCAAATATTATAACAGTTCAAATAACCAGGAAGTTAATTTACTGTGTTTACTTCCTGATAGTTCTGACAGAAAATGACTTGGCAGTTTCTATCACATTCTATGGAGAACTGTAAGTCACTGACTTTCTTCCCCATTAGAATGTAACAGAATATTTAATTGGAATTTGACCACTAGAGGGCACTGCTAATGTAAAAAAAAAACAGGTTTAAACAGAAATAACTCTGGAAATATGCATCTATCAGCAGTGGGAGTACACTTATTTTACGCAACAGAAAATGCGCTACATTATATATTTTTCATTAAAAAGTTTACTGCTCCTTTAAAGATATCACAGAATGAATACACACAAGACAAACAGGACATCTCCCTCTGCCTTACTGGTAGAAGTGGCACCAATTTAAAGACAATAGAAGCAATTACCTGGAGCACAATATATAATAGGGAGCATTCTCACCCTGAGAATTTGGCCCTTCACCTTGAGATATATGTCAATATCCTCAGTTTCAGGTTCAAATTCTGAGAGTTTCGTGGGAAGCCCATCTCTGAGGAACCCCTTGCATATTATTGTTGACTGTATGGGACCTTAATGTTCAAAAGAAAAGTGAGTTAGACCAACTGCACCATAGTGGAGAAATTAACTTTAAAAAATTACTTTAATTTAAATTGGGCTTTTATCACATTGAATGCTAGAGAGAATTCAGCTTGAGAAGAAATTCGTTGGAGCTCTATTTAGCATTCACTGGCTTAAAAGATCCATTTAAATTAGCATTTTTTCTTGTTTCTCTGCTGTGATACAATTACCGTAAAATCTCAGGTATAATACGCACCTGTGCATAATACGCAGGTGCATATTATACCAAAGATTTTGGGGAAAACAAGAGTGCCTATGTATAATACGCACCCTTGTTTTCCCCCCTTGCTAAAAAAATTATAAAGGCTGGCCGATCCCTTCCCTCCCTCCCCCGGGTCAAACCCGCTCTCAAAACAAGCCTTACTAGCTTGAAGTCCGCTTCTTCTGTGGATGAGGCAAAATACATAGTTCTGCACAGCTTCCTTGCGGGCGGCACGCTTCCCTTTGCCGCCCGCTTCCATCAATGGGCTTGCAGGACCTTCCGCCTACAGCCAATGGTAATGCCCTGTGTATCAGGGCATTATCATTGGCTGTAGGCGGAAGGTCCTGCAAGCCCATTGATGGAAGCGGGCGGCAAAGGGAAGCGTGCCGCCCGCAAGGAAGCTGTGCAGAACTATTTATTTTGCCTCATCCACAGAAGAAGCGGACTTCAAGCTAGTAAGGCTTGTTTTGAGAGCGGGTTTGACCCGGGGGAGGGAGGGAAGGGATCGGCCAACACCATTTTATTTTTTATTTTTTAAACTCTCGTGTATAATACACACCCCCCACTTCACATAAGGTGAAGTGGGGTAAAATTGTGCGTATTATACCCGAGATTTTACGGTAGTTTACTAAATAACTTCACCTTTTTTTAATATCATAATGGCCAATAGTATTCATCTACATCAGGGCCTCCATTTTGGTTGAGCCATGCAGGGGCTTGATAAGGGCATACATGTAGATCCTAGCTGATGGGTATATGTGGGTGTTCCATGCTAAAGCTGAGCACAGATGAAAATTATACAGTGCAATATGACAACGAGCTATAAGAACAAGGGAAATGTGGAGCAATTTTGGGGCAAACCAACTGCTTCCTAGAGGACAAATATATATTCCAATTGATTTGAGTCCCATTTGGGAGTAAAGCTCTATATAGATTAGTGATTATTATTTAGTATTTGCACTGCTTTAATGAAAAAAATTGTTACAACTTGCATTTGTTTTTAATAAAATGCAATTATTTTATTCTAGCCACCAGGTGGTGCTGTCCTTATTACTTACTATGAAGAGAAACAGTCAATGTCTCTCACATGGAGTGTATTGTAAAAATATCACCTGTGTGAAATCACTTTGTGCTGTTATTCACAGTCTGATTAAAAAAAAAAATACATGTGACCTATAGTAACTTTTAAATGAAAACATCTCACGTGTCATAACACATAGGGGGCATGAATGAAAGTGCAGCATTTGTACTTACAATATAGTATCAATGGAAAAATGATCAGCACCAAACTGTGTTTCAAACAGTAGGCGTGACTAGAATGTCCAGTGAAATGTGCTATTCAACATACATACAATGCGTTTGTTGCATCAAAATATCGGCAATCATTAATAATTCTTACATTTATGGCTTTCAAAAAATAGCTAATGTACCACTCTTGCTTGCTGCCAGTTTTTCAGGAAAATTTTTTACTGCTCATTCAACACTAGACTTTAGTTCCCTGAATATTTGTTCAGTAGGTCACCACACCTGGGAACTCTCTGGGTTTGACCCTGAGACTCAGGGTTTTCATCCAAATCTCAGGGTAAGATAGTCCAAATTTCCTGTATGATCTAGACTAATAAACTGCTTCTTTAGTTTCTAAATTGGAGCCCTGGAGCGAAGCGCAAAACAGTTCTTCTTTTCCACCTACATTGCCATGAGGCAGGAAGCACAACAGCGAGGTGCCGACTGACTAAAGCGGTGCCTCATTCCTTCCCCTCGGGCGTCCTCTGGCTCACGGCCTGCCCGCTCATCCAGGCCGCCAAGATGCCTTAGTCCCTCTGACCCCCCGCGGAGAGGCTCAGGGAGTAAGAGAGCCAAAAGGTCCTCTGTCCTTGCACCTGTGGCCGCTCGGGCACAGGCGGGGGGTCTTTTTTGGTGGAGCAGCATGGTGGGCGGCTGCAGGATCTCGCGGCAGTGAGGACGCCTCTGGGACTGGAGTGACGGCTCTGCAGTCTGCTGTTGGAGCCTCTGGTGAGTCTTTTTTACCTTTTTCTGCAGGGGGCCATCTGGGGTGGGTTAAGGCGCGCCATGTGCAGGGGTATTTGAATGTAATTGCAGATTCCCTTTCTCGTTTTCAGTTCTATTGCTTCAGGAAGGTAGCTCTGGTGGTGGACTTGGAAGGGAAGGCTTGCCCGGATCAGCTGTGGAATATGCTTTTCTCATCCTTGGCGGCTTGCTGAGGCATTCAGTGGCACCCAGGACTTGGAAGACTTATCAGAGATGTTGGTCGGAGTGGTTCAGTTTGGTGGAGATCGTGGGTGGTGTGGATTTGGATGCTGGTCGGCTGGATGTGCTGTTGTGGTGGTTGTCATCTCTTAGCACTGAAGGGCATTCTGGGTCATCGCTGGATGTGCAACTAGCGGCATTGGCCTTTTTGTTTAAAGCTCAGGGCTGGTGGGATGTTACCAAGGAATTTTTGGTGCGACAGGCTTTGAAAAGGTTGCGTAGGGCTCGTGTTTCCCGGGATTCTCGGCGTCCAGTGTCATTGGAGGTACTTAGGGGTTTGTTGTGGGTGTTGCCGTCTCTTTGTTTTTCTGTTTTTGAGGCTTTGCTGTTTTGTGCAGCCTTCTCATTAGCCTTTTTTGGCTCCGGGGGATGTGCGGGTGAGCCCTGCAGGGGACTGTGTTTTCGTTACTTTGCGGTGTTCCAAGACGGATCAGGAAGGTACAGGGGTGTTGGTTTCTCTTTTTGCAACGGGTCTTCCGGAATGCCCAGAGGTGTGTGTGTGTGGGATTACATGGTGGTGTGGCCGTCTGGTGGTCTGTCCTTTTTGTCTCACCTGGATGAGTCCTTTCTCTCCAGGTTTCAGTTTGTGAAAGTTTTTAAAGTTGGGTCTGGGGGAGCTAGGGCTGGCGGTGGATGAGTTTGGCTCCCACTCATTCTGGATTGACGCCGCGGTGGAGGCAGCTCGGTAGGGGTTGGGTGAGGCATTGGTTCGTAAGGTTGGGCAGTGGGAATCTAGGTGGTTTAAGTCTTATGTAAGGCTGGATAGTTTGCTGTGAGTTTTGGGGTTGATGTTTCTTTGTTTCTCGTTTCAGGTTCCGTTTTCAAGTAGTTTGGTTGGTGGTGCATTGGTACATCTGCCGTGCCCGGAGAAGAGCTGCAGTCCGGCGTGCCGGAATACCGCTGGGTTTTCCCGAGGGTGAGGTGGCTGTGAGGTGGCTAGGGGTGGGGGACCTGACATGGGAGCGTGTTTTGACATTGGTGGTTCACACCGCGAGGGTGAGTTCCCCGCCGGATGTGTTGGTTGTGCATGCGGGTGGGGAATGATTTGGGTTTTGTGTCTCAGCGGGAGCTGGTTAGGTTGTTTAAGAGGGATTTGGAACAGCTGGGTGTCTTGTTTCCCAGGACGGTATTGGTGTGATCGGAGATCACTCCACGCTTGCATTGGAGGGAGGAGCGCTCACAAGTTGCGCTAGACAGGTGCAGAAAAAAAGTCAATAAGATGCTGGCGAGTTTTGTGCGTAGGGCAGGTGGTGTGGTGGTTCACCATAAGGAGTTGGAAAGGGAGCCGCGTTTATTTATTTCTGATGGTGTCCATCTTTCGGACATTGGGTTAGACATTTTTTTGTCCGGGCTCAGGGATGGTGTTGAACAAGCCTTGTTGTTGGTGGGTGGCGGGGCCCAGCTGGCTTAAGGTTTCAAGCGTCTGAGTTGTGGTGTGGTGCTTGCTGGGCAAAGCATGACCTTGCGGTCGGTTCTGGAGCATGACTCTTGGGCTTGGGCTCAAGAGTCCTGGGGTTTACAGCTGTTGGGCTAATACTTGCCTCATTCAATTAGCTTAGTGGTGGATGGTGGTGTGGCTCGCAGCCAAGTAGTTTAAAATTGTTATGCGAGTTGGTTAATAGTGCTAGTCAGGTATTGACTGTGTATTAGCAAGCACTAAGTTATGTTTACAAAAGGTGATTCATTTGTATAAAATTGGTTATGTAAAATGTTTAATATCGTTTATGTTTTGTAATAAATTTGCTGTGGCCTTTTCATCCATCCCTGGTGTCTGTGGTTAATTGGGGAGAAAAAGGGGGGATGTTTTATATCTCCTTTTCATAGGCTAAATGGGTGGATGACTTGACTATGCCCCTGTTATGGTTCCATTTCTACAAAAATGACAGAGGGAGAAGTTCTGTTTATCTTGTGTATGTCCAGGAAGTGATACCTCTGTTGTTTCATGAGAAAGGTTTACACGTGGACTGAATGGAACACCTGTGGGTTAGAGCAACAGGGACATATTGCATATAATCTATGTACTGGAGAATGTTAAGGGTCAATATCTCAGGCTCAGCTCATTTTGAAATTTGCCAGATATGCAGGCAAGATTTGGACAATATGATGCCCTCCAGCTGTTGCAGGACTACAACTCCCACCATCCACTACCAACTAACGGCCTAAAATGCCCACCTCTGCTCAAAACTATTGCAACTGTTGCAGCTTTTGGAAACATGTATAATTTGAATGAACTGTCATTGTCAGACCAACGGAGGAGATGAATGAATGTTGGTCCGGCTGACAGAGGTAGGGACATTACTCCATATGTGTCTAATGAAGGGACAGTCTCCTGTATGGGCTCCTGCACTGCCTCATAGGTTAGTGTTCTTGCTGTAACTGCCCCATAACTGTTTCAGTTGCATGGGACCTGTAGTTTTCATTAGCTAGAGATGCAAAAATGTACTACCCTTGGCCTAAATAAATGTAGATTTAATTCCACTGTAAGCTCTTGAAGACGAGAGGGTTGTGCAAAGCATTGCAAAGTAATAAATTACACATCCCTCTGACACTCAAAGGGTTAATCCCTGGATACTAGAGAGGTCTCCAGCACTTGCTTCTCAATGAACTGGAGGCATCTCTAGCATCCAAGAGGTTAATAATCCTTTCTCAATGTAATCTTCAGGAAGAAAATTAGATACCACTGCTTCAGTTCCATAGTAGTTATGACACATTTTACGGTTTTCGTTTAGCTGCATCTGTAATATTAATCTACAGTTTAATCCCGTATCCTGCAGAATGCAGATCCGCTAGGCTGCACTTTTACGTATCCTCCACGTATTCCATTGTTCTGCAAATGTTTGAGCATGGAGCGTATACCGTGCAAATTCTGCAGTCAAGTGAATCTGCCCAATTCCCTGCTGAATGTCAGAATAATTTACATGTTTAAAATAATAAAAATGTTATGATGGTTCTAGGTGGGAGAATGGACACAACTCAGAGACTGAAATATTAGTTTTATGTCTCTGTAAAACACATAAATTCTATGCTTCTTTTTTTTTGGTACTGTGATTACCCTATTTGTCATTCTTTTGATTATATAAGACAATTCAAGAGATTTCTGCCTGTATGAGTCCTATTTAACATTTCTCTTTTTGTCACAGAGGTTTGAAAGTGAAGCTTCTATTATAATAGTCCAGTGAACTGGGAGATCACTCACTGTAACATGTATTCTTTCTCCACACAATTAAATTAAAGAAGACTGGGAATGAAAACAATAATCACTATATTAGTGCATTCATTATTTCAGAGTTCACATCACAAAACGTCCCGATTACTTCTGTATCTGTAGACAGTGGGCAGCACTTAATAATACACAATGCAGAGACAATACAAAAGAAATAGACATTTTTCAGAGCTAAATATGCAATTGGGAGCCAAGAAACAGATATTAACCCTTTCTTTGTATGCAGCAATAAGTTATAGGAGAATCCTTTTAAAGCGATAACTTGGCTTTGTGCAGGGCATTGCATCGCTCCTGCTCTCAATACGAAATAAAAACATACGAATTATTAAGAAAACCAACAAAATAAGAATGCGGACAGACCAGGAGGAGCTGGAGCTATTCCAGGGCAAATCAACTGTACCACAAGGGACAAAAAGAAATTCTCAAATACCCATTAATTGAAATAGTGCTTTTAACCCTATGATTGCTAAAATCCCAATTTAAATCAACGAAAGCTTTTTTTTTTTTACCCCCTACATTGTGCATGGGTAACAAAACTCAACCTTTTTCAAATCTGGAGCGAACAAGTTGCACTGCAGTGGAGAAATAAACCCTAATCTGGTTAACCCTTTGAGTGCCAGAGGGGTTCACAGTGCATCTCAAAACAATGTATTAGGTACCCCTCTGGCACTCAAAGAGTTCATTTGTATTTCTTCACCTATGGTACAGTTGATTTGCACCAGGAATGTGCATATTTTCCTTTGTGAATAAATTTCATCATCAATGCCTGATTTGCATCTCAGGCATTCCCAGGCGAGGCAGCTATAGTCTCCACCCATGCCCACAACCCATTGCTCACATGGCCCCACCCCCAGACCCATCCACTATTTCCTGTCACAGAAAATACCCTTGAACTAGAACAAGCAAGGGCAAGAAAAAGCCTTTGTTGATAAGACAGCCTCCCCAGTGTTTCACTTTGCAATGCACTGGAGATCTCTCTAGCATCCAATATTTTAAATAATAGTCTGTAAGGGGTGTAAAACTGGTGCAGGGGCATTGAGATTTCTGTGACCACACCCACAATTCAGGAAGTGTATGTGGCTAGCACAGCTGAGGCTCGCCTCAAAAGTTGGAGCTTAAGGCAGTTGCCTACTTTGCCTCAGGGACAGATCAACCATTGTGGCATCCTATGCTACTGCCTAGGGCCCATGGCAATATGAGGGGCCCTGGCAGCAAGTGATGGGTCACAGACAGCGGCCCTGCTGCTGCCGCTAACATCTTAGAGGTTATGCACTAAGGTGTTATAGTTTCTCATGTGATATCACTTCTCCAGTTCCTATGTTATTCTACGGAGCCTATGCACTAAGATCTCTCAAGCTGGAAAAATCTTAGTGCACAGGCTCCATAGAATAACATAGGACTTGGAGAAGTGATCTCACTGGAGAAGTTATCCCCACCTTATCACCTCTTTATCACCGTTTAGTGCATAATTCCCCTTGTGTCAGATATCCTGAAAATCTGACCTGTTGGTGGGCCCTGATGACTGGAGCGGAGGATCACTGACATAGAATATAGGGTTTAAATTCAATTTTGAAACCAGGGACAAAAATTGGGACAGCAGGATCAAGGTACAGAGAGGCAAAACCAGTTACAGCTGGCAGGGATCACTGTATATTGTTTTATTAGACTTCAACCACACATTGGTTTTCTAATTCATTTTCACTTCTAAGGAATACTAACACTTAAGAATGAACTGAAATTAAAACACTTAACCATTTGAATGCCAGAGGGGTATGCAACACATTTCTTTGGGGATCTTTGTTTACTTAAAGGGATAGTAAACCCCCCAAAAAACTGTAAGCCAAATGATAGGAATAATAAAACAATACTTAACGCCCTCATTCCCATCTCTCAATCCGTTATGGTTTGAGAGATGTAAGAAAATAAAGATGTCCGCTCCCTCCCCCTTCTCATGCGTCCTCTGTGGACGTCATGAGATCCTGCTTCCGGGACCAGACGGCGGCTCTTCAGGAGGGCTGTCATCGGGATATCTAACTATAATTACTTCATCGGAATGATCTACAATGTGTGCTTGCAAGCCAGGCACATGTTGTAGACCATACCGATGAAGTAATTATAGTTAGATATTCGATGTCAGCACTCCTGAAGAGCCGCCTAAAGTCGGTCGACTGGATTCTGCCTCTGATAGCTTTACAGCTAGTCAGGCAGAAAGGGGAGGGAGCGGAGGTTTTTATTTTCTTACATCACTCAAACCGTAACGGTCTGAGAGATGGGAATGAGGGTGTTAAGTATTGTTTTATTATTCCTATCATTTGGCTTACGTTTTTTTCTGGGGTTTACTATCCCTTTAATGCAGAAATACAGATAGTGAGCATTCCTGGGAGCTCTCCAGATCTGCCCCAGAGATTCCATTTTTTTAGAGTTAATTACCGGGTCTCCAGTGACTGGGCTGATTCTCCGACTTCCCATTTAGCATCATTCTAAAGTGAAACCCCACCTTTCCTGCTCTCAATCCTGCCCACCTGATCATGTTCCACCCACTTTATGACGAGCTTCATATAATTTAGATAAATGCTTTCCTAGCCTGAGACCTCTTCAGGGGCTCCAAAGAAGAAAGTTCCCATGTCTGATAGTGAGGGAAATTCTGAACAATAAGAAGGGCTATATCTGTATATACAAGTATACACATAAGTGATAACACATTTTGGGAAGCTCGTGGACTATTAAACCTTTAATGACAATTATGCAGTGTATATAGAAAAACAGGAACAAAAACTGGGACAGCATTATTCAAGCATAGAGAGCCAAATCCAGAGACTGTCTCTGTGAATTTGGGACGGTTGGCAGGTATACTATTTTCCATAAGGACAGATTGAGGTGTGTGTTAATGAAGAGAATGCACCATTAGCAGTCATCTGGTACAGGGGTTGCAAATATGCATTGTTTAGTACATAGGCACATAGCTGGCACACTGACAACTAGGTGCCTGTAGGTGGCAATGTCTGTCCAGTGTAGTGCAGTTCCCTCAGGAGATAAAATGCCTTGACCAAAGAAACAAGAGTCCTGCATATGGGATCCATTCATCAAGATGTATTTTGGTTTGCTCCAGGACTGCCCTTTAGCTTGATTAATCCCTTAAGGACCAGAGATCTGGGTAACGCAGTGTTTCACAATCTGTTGCCCACACCTTTGGCTCTTAAAGGGTTAATAAAACCACTGTTGCAAAAGGGCAAACTTTGTGGGAATTATTGTATTTGAACTGTTTTGTAATAACGAGTCATATGCACAATGAAATTGGAGCAATTGTTGTGCAATCCAACTGCACCATTTGAGAGAAATAAGCTGAAGACTTCTCTAGCAGTGAAGGAGTTAAAAACCCAATTTTAACCCTTTGAGTGCCAGTCCTTACCCCTCTGGCAGTCAAAGGGTTAATGTGCGCCCCAGCATTGCTTCATTTTATTGGTGCATGTGGCCTTGTGCGAGTTCCCTTCGACTGAACAGTGAGGCTGATATACTGAGAGGAAGTGGAGAAATTTGGGGCACACCAGTTGCACCAAAAGGGGAGAAATAAAAATTCCCATTGATTTAAACAAGACTTTGAAGGCATGGAATGCTAGAGAGATCTCCAGCACATTGCTTTGTAATGCATTGGAAATCTCTTTAGCGTTCAATGGGTTAAAAGTCCCATTTAAGTCAATAAAAGTATAGGAAACTTGCATTTTTATTCCTATGGTGCAGATGATTTGCTCTGTACTTGCTCCTCTCTCTTTGTGCACATGGCCCTAAAGAGTGCAGAACCAACAATTATCTCATTACAGTAAGCACATGAAATGGCAGAGCTCCAGGAGCTCAGGTGGTGCCAATAGTAGATAGAGCACTGGAAAGGGCAAGCACCCCCTAGAGGACAGTAGCCATGGTGCTGTGATAGAAGGTTTAGCACAATAGAGATCATACTAATTTGCTGTTTGTTGGTTTTACCTTCAATTCCCAAGGAGACAAGTGTTCCTGGGCCTGAGAGCGTAAGCGATATTTGCATCGCTTGTCATTTTAGATAACAGACTCTCTCAGGTACAAAACAGGATCATTTTTTGGTGGCTAAAAAGGCCCCAAAGGTAAGAGGTTTACTTCAGAAACAATTTAAGCCTTTGCCAGCAGGAGAGAGGTATCCAACACATTACAACACAAAGCGTTAGATGCATTTCTGGCAATCAAAAGGTTAAAGATATATGTGTGTTTCTCAGATAGTAGTCACCCACAGAAATAACAATTTGCATATTTGTGAGGGAGCTCATGCGCGAGAAAGAAAGAAAATCCTTTGTTTCTTTCAAAAAGTAAGGACAAAACCACCATGGCACTGCTGGAGCAAAGTAAGTGGGCTCAGACAACTTTAGGTGGCCATTAATGACTGAAAATAGAAAACGTTTAACATTTTGTTATAGGCCCAAACAATGATTTTGCACCAGGACATTTATTCACTACATCTGCTACTGAGCAGAGGGCTATGTTACACATCATGTAGACCACCCCTCTGGTACAACGCACATTTTCCTCTGTTTTAAAGTGCAACTTTTTTTTCTTTATCAACTTTATGTTATTAATGTATTTATATTCAAAATGTAAATAGATTAATTCTGAGGCACACCAGCTTATCCTTAGGGGACAAATATTTATGTATGTATTTATGCATTTATTTATTTTTATTTATAAGTTGTTTTACCTTTAACTAGGGATCCTACCTATGGTCCTTCTTAATCTGGCTGTCTTCAGCACAAGTAGGTCCCCAGGCTGAATACCCTTGTGTTACACAATATTTGGCTTAAGGCAATGCTAACACCCCTAATAATAAATCCTCACTTAATCTTGGTAGATAATCAGCATAGACACTAAGGGCCGTTTGTTCAAATGAAAAGAGTTCTAGGGCAAACCAATTGCACTGTACGAAAGAACTGAAAATTCCCAAAACTTCAATTGATTAAAATGGTGATTTTAACCCATTGACATACCTGGGAACTCTTCAGATTCACCCACTCCCATCCATTTCTCCTTCTTCCCCAGCCTATTGCCTATAGTTTTAACATGTTTCTGAAGCCCTGCCACCAGCCGCGATTAATCCCCACCCTCTTTTTAGGCAAATTGCATCATTTCTCACCCTGATTGGCACTAGGGGGAGGCCAGAAGAAAAAGTTCCCAGGTATGCCCATTGAATGCTAGAAATGTCTCCAACGTTGCTTTGCAAGGCATTGGTGAACTCTCTAGCATTCAAGGGGTTAAATCTCTGTTTAAATCAATGGGGATTTTTAGTTCTACCCTTTAGTGCAAATGGCTTGCCCCAGAACGCTGCCACTTTTCTTTTTTCTTTTAAACATACGGCTCTAAGAATCAATTTAACATGGATATGTTCTTCAGAATTAACTTTTAAATAGTATTAGGTATAGTGATGATCGAGCACCCCGATGCTCGGGTGTTCGGGTGCTCTGGCCGAGCGCCCCCGGAGGCTCGAGTGCTCGGCCGAGCACCCGAGCCCCATTGAAGTCAATGGGAGGACTCGAGCATTACACCAGGCACCCCCTGCTCTGATGAGGGGAGGGTGCCTGGTTCATAGGAAAAGGTCAGAAAATGATGGAAACACCACAGAAATGGTTCAGGGACAGCATAGGGAGGATGTCTGGATGCATCTTGGACTCCAACGTCGCTGCTGGGAACGATGTTTCGCCCGTAGTACGCCATTTTTACAGACTGACCGTAAAACACACAAAAAGGAAGATAAAAACGATTTTAGGCGAAAAATTGTTACCAAACAGTATTTGCTGTATATTTACTTGTATATCATCTGCAAATTCTGCAAAAAATTTCATCAATTTTTCGGAACTGGGGCCATGATTAAGAGGGAAATGTGCGCAGCGTAAAGCAGGTGTTCAACGTGGTTATGGCCCGGGTAAGGTACAGCATTCAGGAACGGAGGCCGCAGCTACCACAGGTTTTACAACATGTCCGTTTGCCCTTGTTAAGTCCAAAATTTATAGTCGGAACAGTGGGGTCTGATCCATTGAGTAAAAGTGACGAAGTGACTTAGTGGATGAAGCCAAGAACTACCTTCTGCTCTGCCGAACACCCCAGCCCTATTTAATTCAATGGGAGGACCTGAGGCATTCCGATACAACCTGTATATCACAAAATGGAGGGCCTCATTCACATTGTGGTACAATAGTTCAGGTAGTGGTCCAACACTCATAAAGCCTATGCACTAAGTGAAAGGGCTGCCAAAAATTAGACTGAAATGTCACTCCAATACACCCTTTATTACACATAAAGGAGGGCATCATACACACCCTTGAAAAATTAGGATTAATGGCCTGCTGGTGACCCTCTAAAACATTAGCGGCGAGGGCATGCCGCTAAGCTGACCATCTAAAACATTAGGAATGAGGGTCTGCTGCTGAGCCGACCATCTAAAACATTATGGGTGAGGGTCTGCTGCGGAGCTGACCATCCTAAACATTATATGCGAAGGCCCGCTAGTGAGCTGACGCTATAAAACATTATATGAGAGGGCCCGCTAGAGAGCTGACCCAATAAAACATTATATGAGAAGGCCCGCTGGTGAGCTGGCCCTATATAAAAATTATATCACAGGGCCCGCTGGTGAGCTGGCCCTATATAAAAATTATATCACAGGGCATATGGAAGAGGAGGAGGAGGATGAGAAGATTAAGAGTCAACCATATACCCGTTTTTTGGGTGTAAGGGGTGAATGGGAATACAAAGTATTCCCATCATTGTAAATAACATATCTAAAGTGACTTTATGTTCACCCGGGGCTTTCCTCCAGTGGAGTGGAGAAGTCAGGGGAAATCCAGGCCTTGTTCATTTTTATAAGTGTCAACCTATCAGCATTTTCGGTGGAAAGGCGGATACGCTTATCTGTTATGATGCCACCAGCAGCACTAAATACCCGCTCAGACAGAACGCTGGCGGCAGGGCAGGCCAGCACCTCCAAGGCGTAGAGTGCCAGTTCATACCACGTGTCCAGCTTGGACACCCAGTAGTTGTAAGGCACAGAGGGATCAGTGAGGACGCTGACACGGTCTGCTACGTACTCCTTCACCATCTTCCAAAACTTTTCCCTCCTTGTGACACTAGGCCGCGCATCAGGGTGAGGGTGCTGGCGGGGTGTCATGAAGGTGTCCCACGCCTTGGAGAGTGTTGCCTTGCCTTTGTCGGAACTGCTGTGTGCTCCCCTTTTCTCCCCTTCTCGGTTGGCCAAGGTAGCACGTACTCTGCCGCCAGCGTTGTCAGATGGAAAATTTTGGAGCAATTTTTCGACAAGAACCTTCTGGTATTGCACCATTTTGCTTGTCCTCTCCACCGGAGGAATGAGAGATGAGAAATTCTCTTTGTAGCGGGGGTCCAGAAGGGTGAACACCCAGTAATCCGTGTTGTCTAAAATGAGTATAACGCGTGGGTCACGGGAAAGGCACCCTAACATAAAGTCAGCCATGTGTGCCAGAGTACCAACAGGCAAGATTTCGCTGTCCTCACCAGGAGGATGACTCTCAATCTCCTCATCCTCTTCCTCCTCTTCTGCCCACCCACGCTGAAGAGATGGAAATAAAGTTCCATGGCTACCCTCTGTAGCGGAGGCAACCGTGTCTTCCTCCTCCTCCTCCTCCTCCTCCGCCTCCTCCAATTGTCGCTGAGAAGACGAAGTGAGGGTGCTCTGGCTATCACCTTGTGCAAGCTCTTCCTCCCCCATTTCCACCTCTTCCACATGCAAAGCGTCGGTTTTAATTGTGAGCAGCGAGCATTTCAGTAGACACAGAAGTGGGATGGTTACACTGATAATAGCGTTATCGCCGCTCACCATCTGTGTCGATTCCTCAAAATTGCGTAAAACCTCACAGAGGTCTGACATCCATTCCCACTCCTCACTTCTGATTACAGGAAGTTGAACGGAGAGGCGACGACCGTGTAACAGCTGGTACTCCACTATTGCCCTCTGCTGCTCACAAAGCCGGGCCAACATGTGGAAGGTGGAGTTCCAGTGCGTGCTCACGTCACACAGCAGCCGGTGAGCTGGCAATTGTAAGCGCTGCTGCAGCGTCAACAGGCCGGCTGAAGCTGTAGATGACTTACGGAAATGTGCACACACGCGGCGCACCTTGGTCAAGAGATCATGCAAATTGGGGTAGGTTTTTAGAAATCGCTGAACCACTAAATTAAATACATGCGCTAGGCATGGTACGTGTGTGAGCTTGCCGAGCTCCAAAGCCGCCACCAAGTTACGCCCATTATCACACACAACCATGCCTGGTTGCAGGTTGAGTGGCGAGAGCCACTGCTCGGTCTGGTGACTAATCCCCTGCAACAGCTCTGAGGCCGTGTGCTGTTTGTCCCCAAGGCAGATCAGCTTCAGCACGGCCTGTTGACGCTTCCCCACTGCAGTGCTACACTGCTTCCAGCTACCGGCTGATGGGTGAGTGGCGCTGCGCGCAGAGAATTCGAAGGTGGAAACGGAGGAGGAGGAGGAGCCAATAACGTAGGTGCTGGCGGAAACCCTGATGGAGGTAGGGCCCGCAATCCTCGGCGTGGGTAGCACCTGTGCCATCCCAGGGTCCGAGTTGCTCCCAGCCTCCACGACATTCACCCAGTGTGCCGTCAGGGAAATGTAGCGTCCCTGGCCACAAGCACTTGTCCATGTGTCAGTCGTTAAGTGGACCTTCCCAGTAACTGCGTTGGTCAGGGCACGGGTGATGTTAAGGGACACATGGTGGTGTAAGGCGGGGACTGCACACCGGGAAAAGTAGTGGCAGCTGGGGACTGCGTACCGAGGGACAGCTGCTGCCATCAGGCTGCGGAAGGACTCAGTGTCCACAAGCCTAAATGGCAGCATTTCGATGGCCAGTAATTTGGAAAGGTGTGAGGTTAGTGCTATGGCCTGTGGGTTGGTGGCTGGGTATTTTCGCTTGCGCTCAAATGCCTGGGGTAACGACATTTGGATGCTGCGCTGGGACAGGGAAGTGGATGTGGTCGCTGATGGTGCTTCAGATGGTACAGGTGCAGGGCGGGAGGTATGCGGGCCTGCGCCTTCGACAGGCGATTGGCCGGCACCGAAAACAGGGGAAGAGGAGGCAGTGGTGTGGCCTGCAGACACAGATTGGCGATCCGGGCGTTCCTCCCACTTATTACGGTGCTTGGATGCCATGTGTCGGATCATGCTGGTGGTGGTGAGGTTGCTAGTGTTCATGCCTCGGCTCATTCTGGTGTGGCACAGGTTGCAAACTACAATTCTTTTGTCGTCCGCACTTTCCTTAAAAAAACGCCATACCGCGGAACACCTAGCCCTTGGCAAGGGAGATTTACGCAAGGGGGTGCTCCGTGGAACATTTGCGGGCCGGTTTGGTGCGGTCCACCTTCTTTCTTTAGCCACACCACTGCCTCTTCCAGCCTGTTGCGGTGCTGCAGATGGCTCACCCTCAGGACTGCTGTCATCGCTCGGCTTTCCACCTTCCCAGGTGGGGTCAGTGACCTCATTGTCCACCAAGTCCTCCTCCACTTCCTCACTCTGATCATCCTCCTCATTTCTTGATCCCACCACATCCTCAGTCATTGACAACTGTGTATCATCCTCCTCATCAAGGTCTTGAGACAGTAATTGTGGTTGATTTGATGGCAACTGTGTCTCATCATCATCATCCACTTCCTTTGACCTTAAATGCTGTTCCCCTCTGTCATCTTCTTGTGATTGGGTACCCTCTAGAGGTTGTGAATCAGGGCAAAAGATCTCATGTTCCTCTGCAAGCGTGCTTGGAGAGAGGTTCAAATCAAGGATTGGTGATGAGAAGAGCTCCTCACTATATCCCAGTGTGGCATCACTTCTTTGGCCAGACCCTCTATGGTGGGAGGAAGGATGATCAGGGTGAGGATTATGTTGACCAGACTCTTGGCTAGTGAGAGTGGACTTGGTGGAAGACAGGGTGGTGCTTAACCGACTGGAAGCAGTATCAGCTGAAATCCAACCGACCACCTATTCGCAGTGGTCTGACCTCGAGAGTGATGTCCTGCGACGCCCTGTAAACTGAGACATGAAGCTAGGTATGGTGGATGTCTTTCTTTCTTGTGCTCTGGCACCAGGCACAGTTTCTACGCGTCCTGACCCGCGCCCTGAACTATCAGGATCACGTCCACTTCCCCGTCCCTTTTTACCCGCCTTCTTCATATTAAACTGAATATATGCCGGTAATCTGCAGCTAGGCACACGAAACAGAATGTGACGCTAATCTGCAGCTAGGCACACTAAACAATATGTGACGCTAATCTGCGGCTAGGCACACTAAACAATATGTGACGTTAATGTGCGGCTAGGCACACTAAACAATATGTGATGCTAATCTGCGGCTAGGCACACGAAACAGAATGTGACGCTAATCTGCGGCTAGGCACACGAAACAGAATGTGACGCTAATCTGCGGCTAGGCACAGTGAACGGAATATGTGACGTTAATTTGTGAATTTGCACACTAAACAGAATGTGACAATAATCTATGGCTAGGCACACGTTTAAAATGGCCCTTTTTGTCGCTGCGTTGTAAAATCATTGGCCCTGTGCACCTAACAGAATATGTCAGCTTGTCACTGCACTGTGAAATATTTGTCCCTGTGCACCTAGTACAATGTCACCTTAGAACATGTCCCCCCCCACAAAAAAATGAAATTCTGCCACCCCCAAAAAAAATTAAATGCTGCCCCCACACACAACAGTCCTAAAAAGGACTTTTGGGTCTTGAAAGAGTTTCAACAATTTTATTCTCCCTACACTGACTTCCTGTGCATCTAGTATTATATGTCACCTTACAAATATCCCCCCCACAAAAAAAAAGAAATTGTGCCCCCCCAAACAAAATATAAATGCTGCCCCCACACACAACAGTCCTAAAAAGGACTTTTGGGTCTTGAAAGAGTTTCAACAATTTTATTCTCCCTACACTGACTTTCCCTGCCTAAGCGCATCTCTCCCTGGCTAAGAATGAGCCGAACTCACGCGTCGGGTGCTATACAGCACCCGATAACGGGTTCTGGCCAGCCAATCAGTGTAATGCCAGCAGCCAACATGGCTGCTGGCATTACACTGATGTCTGAGCCTCCCCGCACGTTTATTGGCTGCGCAGCAGCTGCGAAACGTGCGGGGAGGAGACCCGAACATGGCGGGCGAGCACATGCGGTACTCGTACGAGTACCGCCATGTGCCGAGCAGAGCGATGCTCGAGCCGAACCGAGCTTCGGCCGAGCATGCTCGCTCATCACTAATTAGGTATCATGTCCAGGAGGACTTAAGAGCCCAGACCCCTTGCACTGAAGGATTCTTAGGAGGCTTTCTGTGGGAGGAGTTTTGGAATCTGAGTTCTGCAACAATTAATCAGGTCTGCCTCCATGGATATAATATCCAGTACTAATTAAAAATTACCATAATTTAGTAGAACCAGTCTACTCACAATTGATTCATAAAGGGTTTATTATTAGTTGTAAAAGTGTTCCTTTAATAAAGCCATGCTGTTTTAGGGACTCTACTCCTAAATTCAAATCCTAAATCCTAAATTCAAATCTAGCGATATTTCCAGCATGGAGTAATACTGTGTGTTCTTCTTTATTAATTAAAATAACTAAAATTAAGGTCAAGGAGCATATTTGTAACATTTTTTGGGGCAGAAAAATGTATTTTCTGCTTATAATCTTTGCAATACATACCATATATTTTATTTGCCTGCAAGGGGTTGTGTATGCTGTTGATGCTGTCTATATATAAACAATGTGTATGTGTGCAGAAAAATCAGGCAGGCATGTAATTTAGTTGGAAATACTTTGCTGTACAATTCTGAATTTCACAGTGTCACTGTCAAGTGATAAGAGAGAAGGAGAAGCATTCTGATGTTTGCGTATAGACATTGATTAGGAGGAGGGACAGCCTAGATTGCTTTAGGATAAGCTGAATTTATTCCTGACAGTCATTTAACTACTGAGCTTTGTCATCCCAAAAGAGATATACAATGTAGCTGTGTGCAGATGTCATCTTTCACCCTTGGATGCTAGAAAGGTCTGCAACCATTGCTAAAGCAATGTATTGGAGATGCCTCTGGTATTCAAGGAGTTAAAGGAGCATTTGAACATAGCTTGTACTTTGAGTCCCAGGGGAAGCCTAGATATTATACAACATAAGGCTACTTTTACACAAGCAGCTTGGCTGTGACCTTTTTAGTGCAGGCCAAGAAAACCATACTTAAATCCTATCTGGGACCCACTTTCTTAATAGGCTGAGTAGGCAACTGCCTACTGCTCAGAATTTTGAGGAACTCTCAGCTTTACTGGCCACACTCTCATTCTGAATTGTGGATAAAGACAGAACAATCTCACGTCTCTGCAACAGTTTTGTACCCCATTACAAGCTATTAACTCCTTGGATGCCAGAGAGATCTTCAACACGTTGCTTTGCAATGATTGAAGATATCCCTAGCAACTAATCAGTTAAAGCCTTTTGTGGTCTTTGCTCCTTATAAGCCAAAGGAATTTTCTGTGCCAGGAAATGGTGAATGGATCTGGGGTTAGGACCATGTGAGAAACAGTGATTTGGCCATGGGTGGAGCTAAGGTTGCCTAGAGTGCTTTTTCTAGGGGTGCCTGGGATGTAAATTTGGACCTGTGCCTATCTTCTGTGTTCCTCTGCTAGTCTTCTTGCAAGGTGTGACCAATGGCTGGTCCATGAAGGCTTTAACTATATTTTACTGACTGACTGACACCCAATATTGTTTGTGTGAACAATCTGCACTGCGGCCCTGAAATACATAATCAGCTTCCTGCATTACAATGGTGACATCTTGGTGGTCAAACATGCTGCAGCTTGGATTTGCCCACTGCAGAACACAGTGAAGCTGCAGCATGTTAAATTTCAGTTTATTCAGTGAAGATCTCCCATGTAAACAACACTACCAGGGTCTAGCGATTACATTTTTGGCCAATTAGCTCATCTTCAAAATACTGCTGTCCATGTGAATAAACATTTAAAATATGAATGTTTCATCAACATAAGATGGTCTGAAGAATAAACTTTTCATTACAAGAAAGACTTGCACAGCAATAGCAGTCAATAATGGGAGTTAATTTTCATGTATTCTAATGCACCTCATAGCTTAACCTATGTATGTATGTATAGACCACTTTAATGCACTTAGTGTCAGAGGTGGTGACCATGACATTTCAGAACAATGTGTTTCACACTCAAAGAATTCAAATTTAACTGTTAAAAGAAGAAGCAATAGTTTTTATGATAGATAACAGTTGGTACCGTGTTAGCCGTAGAAATACAGGATGCAAAATTTTTTTGTAAAGTTGATACCTTTATTGGCTAACTAAACAGATTTAAAATGCAAGCTTTCAAGACTTCTTAGGTCTCTTCCTCAGGCATGTTATACAGATAAATATGAAAACTTCTCTTCTAGGATGCAAAATTTTTTTTTGTAAAATTGATACCTTTATTGGCTAACTAAACAGATTTAAAATGCAAGCTTTCAAGACTTCTTAGGTCTCTTCCTCAGGCATGTTATGCAGATAAATATGAAAACTTCTCTCTTAAATACAAGTACACATTACATTGTTTATAATGGAAATCAGATAAGAACGTTAGTCCAGATACAGATTCCTTGATCAGTCAATGGTAGAGTATGTGATTTAAATAGCATTCTTCCTCTGAGTCCAGGTATTTATGATTCCTCTACCATTGACTGATCAAGGAATTTGTATCTGGACTAATGTCCTAATCTGATTTCCATTCTGAACAATGTAATGTGTACTTGTATTTAAGAGAGAAGTTTTCATATTTATCTCTATAACATGCCTGAGGAAGAGACCTAAGAAGTCTTGAAAGCTTGCATTTTAAATCTGTTTAGTTAGCCAATAAAGGTATCAACTTTACAAAAAAAATTTCGCATCCTATAATTTTTTATGAAAAACTAGTTTTCCTGCTTAGTAAAATAGGATAGTTATAATGCTTTACTAAAGCTACTCTTATGGGAGCAGACAGAGTAAAAATGGGGGCTGCATTACATAGCACTAAAATGGCTCCTGTCAGCAGTTTTGGTGCTATAAAACTGTCCAACTTAAGTAGCACAGGGGCTGAATACAACATATTTATTTATTTATAAAACTAGTGTAAAAGCCCGTGTACACGGGCCAAAGTCCAGGTGATGTTAACCCTTTGAGTGCCAGAGGGGTACGCAACTCATTTCTTTGTAATTCGTTGCGTACCCCTCTGGCACTCAAAGGGTTAAGAGGCCAGTCCTGCTCTGCGTCCTGCTGCCGACGCAGTCATGCACTGTAGAGACTGCCTGAAAGCACAGAATGCTGCCAGCACAGAACTCCCAGCATTCCGTGCTCCCAACATTCTGTGCTCTCAGCATTCCCAGCATTATGTGCTCCCAACATTTTGTGCTCCCAGCATTCTGTGCTTTTGGGCAGTCTCTACTGCACATGACGGCTTCTGACAAACATCCTAGTGAATTATTCTATAGGATGTTTTACCAGGAAGAATACATTGAGATTTATCTTGTTTTCAAGTGTGTCCTGGATAGTTTTCAGTAAAGGGTTACATATTTACACAAACTGAGAAACATTAGTATTACATATTATTATATATATCTACACATATAAATATACATACATATAAAATATTAAAATTATATACAGTTACACACTGTTTTTAGATATAAAGAAGCATTTACTTTTAAGGATTTTATACTGGGAGCAGATTTTATTATTTCAGGCAGATTGTTCCAGACCTTTGGAGCCTTGAAGGAGAAGGCAGATCTTTCTGCTTCTTTCTTGTATTGTGGTATACACAGTGAGTTGTTAGCAGTGGAGCAAAGTTTACTGCTTATTTAACACATTGCATTGCACATCTCTGTGGCCTTTGAATGGTTAAAGAGCACCTGTCACCTTTCCATTTTCTCCTCTCAATGGGAGCCTACATGTTGAAAAATATTTCATGAATATTCCTCCCCAATAATTTATTCCACCCCTCTGGTAGAAACTGATAGGTGGAGGTAGAGCTGATATTCTGATTGTGTGAGTAACGAATGATGCAGCTGTTATCAGACACATCACAGAACATTCTGCCAAGACTAAACTGATTAGGCTGACCATACCTCACCCATTTATTTTAATGTGTTGTTTTACCCACTTGAATGTTAGAAATGTCTCCAACGAGACCTCTCTAGTGTTCATGTTGTTAACCCTTTGAGTGCTAGAGGGGTACGGAATGCATTGCTTTGCAATGCATTCCGTACCTCTCTGGCACTCAAAAGGAAAAAAGTCTAATTTAACCCTCTGAGTGCCAGAGAGGCACGCAATACATTGCAAAGCAACATGCTGCACACCCCTCTGGCACTCAGAGTTAAATCAGTGGTGATGATTATTTGTCTCCTATTGCCCAGATGGTTTGGCCCGAACACTTTTATACACGAGGCTCATTTATTGAGAATAAAAGATGGCAGATGACAGGCTTACTTTATTGGTCATTGGCCAATACTTCTCATTTCTTTTTTTTATAGAGCGCTAGGAATAATCTATGAAGGGTTAATATCCGTGAGATGCACTGTGTACTATGCAATTCCAGGTCAGGATGCTCATCGGTTTTTGTGCTGTTGCCTGAGGGTGGATTTGGAGTTATAGCTGTGTATTTGGGCAGACAGCACTATTCTCAGTAATCTGTACTTTTAAGAAGCTCTTCTCCATTATCATAGCAGGAGAGGTCTGGAGCAAGGAGCTAAGATGCGGGTGAATCCTCTTTTGATGTGATTACATGATGTTTTAAGTGTTGATAATTCCCTGTCAGATGATTCTCCTCTATTGTGACAGCTGCTGAGTTATCTGGTGCAGCAATATTCCTACCTTGATGTGCTATTAAAAGCCAATCATGTTCAAGCAGTAAGAATAACTTTGCTCAGTTTATTGTATCTCAGGGGGTCAGTGTTTAGAAAGCTGGAATTCCATGTCTGGAGAAACAGAGGACACCGCAAGCAGGAATACATATGGCAGAGTGTCTATTTTTTATCACACAAGGCACCTCTAACATGGAATATGGAATTTTCAGAGCACCTCTAACGTTTTGCCTGTATTTTGTAAGGGCTTAAATAGATAGTAACATTTAAAATGTATAAAAATGTTGCAGGGTTTAGACCCCTAAGTAAAACAAGGGTACTCCTATTATTGAAAGGTATTTTATTCAAAAGCTAATACAGATCGAACTTGAATTTTATAGATGCAGTATCCACAGTGGCCTGAAATTGTACAGTGGTGCTGTTGTTAAACCATCTTATGGAGATTTATGGTCAAATGATCAAAGCCGTCCATAGGATGCACCTAAAAATTTCAAGTTTGCGCTGTTATAACTTTTGAATAAAACACCTAGAAATGTTTCCAAAGTTCGTAGAATTAACCCTATGTGTGCTACTGGGGTATAATTACCTCACCGGCACTCATTGGATTAACCCAACTAAGTAACAAAGCAACAACCCCTGCAAAGTAAAATTCACCATTAATCCTGATGTCCAGTGGAGTCTTCACCATCCTGGTCATCTACTGTACATCTTCTTTCTTCTTATTTTCTCTTCTTTCTTCCTTTGTTCCTTCTGTCTTCTATCTTCACGCGTTGTACCTTTAATAAAATTGAGATATTAACCTTTATTGTATAAAAAGAACCTGCACATGTATGCATAGTTTAACCCCTTGAGTGCCAGAGCGATACTCAATGCATTACAGAGCAATGCGTTGCACACCTCTCTGGGGCACAAAAGGTTAACATATGCATAGATATGTGAGTCAGTAAAGTAAAACATGCCACAAGTCTTACATATATGCCCATTAAACATTTCCCCATGACGCTCTAACATTAGCAAAATATATTTGCAGTGATAAGATATGCTATTCCACAATGAGAGAATTTGAACAGAAACTGCCTTTATATATGGGCAGTCTCTGTTCAAATTCCCTCACAGCCATTGGCTGGGGTGTGTGCTTATGCATATCCCAGCCAATTAGCTTCGAGAGGGGTATTAGGAGAACCTGCTCGAAGCTGATTGGCTGGATTGTGCGTAAGCACACATCCAAGCCAATGACTGTGAGGGAAATTGAACAGAGGCTGCCTATATATAAAGGCAGCCTCTGTTCAAGTTCCCTCATTGAGGAACGGGCATGAGCCTGTAAGATACCAGGGGGTCTGTGTTTATTCTGCCTTTCTCTGCCTCCGCCGTGGCTGCACACAGCGGCAGAGAAAGAGAAAAATAGCATATATTATCATTGCAAATATATTTCACCAATTTTGGAGTGTCATGAGGAAATGTTTAATGGGCATATATATGTAGAAGACTTGTGGAATGTTTTACTTTGCCAACCCACACATCTACACATATGTTAATCCTTTGAGCCCCAGAGAGGTATGCAACGCATTGTTCTGCAATGCATTGTATACTGCTCTGTCACTCAAGGGGTTAAATTATGCATACATGTGCGGGTTCTTTTTTATACAACGTATGTTAATATCTCAATTTTTTTCAGTAACAACAAGTGAAAATAGAAGACAGAAGAAACAGAGGAAGAAAGAAGAGAGAGAATGAGAAGAAAAGATAAGAGAAAGACTGAAGATAGAAGGAGAAGGATAGTGTTTGACAGGTAAGTGTAACACAGATAAATTAACGATTGTTGCTTGACAGTGTGTCAGGCACCAATTGTTAGCTTTTTTCCTTTGATATTTCCATTTTTGCCAGTATTTAGTGGTGTTTTGGGAACTTAACGCACAAAACGGACGTTTGACCACAAAACCATTTCTGTGGCCTAACATCCATTGCGCTTTTAGCTGGTAGGGCAATTAAATAATGACTTAGACATTTTGTTTTGTCAGTCTGTGCCCTACCACATGTTTTAGGTCAGGTTAAAAGTCATAATTATCGGGGCCTCAATGCAGATGTTGGCGTTAAAACAGTCCAAAGAGTAAAAACCAGCACCTTGTAAATTACAGCTATTCAAATGTTGAACCACGGTAAAACAAAACCAGAGTAGAGAGCACATGTTGCTGTACTAACAAAATGGCGCTGTCTGGTTTTATTCAACTACGTGATTAACTTCCGCATCAAAAGGCGTGCTAAACTTCAACATCTAAGGAAATAGTCACAAAAGTATAAATTGTAGTCCCAAAAAGTATAAAAAGCCCCAAAAACCTGCAAAACACTGCCTGTGTATCACATTCTTTGAGCTAGTGCACAGGGCTCAGGAGTGGAGGATAGAGAGATAGGTGCAGACAGTGGAGATAGGTGGAGTCG
This sequence comes from Rhinophrynus dorsalis, assembly GCA_037306005.1. Taxonomy (NCBI): domain Eukaryota; kingdom Metazoa; phylum Chordata; class Amphibia; order Anura; family Rhinophrynidae; genus Rhinophrynus; species Rhinophrynus dorsalis. The sequence goes on along the minus strand of CM074719.1, from coordinate 106,216,775 downwards.
GTAGAGGAGAGAATTGCATTATTAAAAACCACATATTACACTTTTGAACATAGCGCACACATTACATCCACACACAACCACACATTTTTTTTTATTAACACTACACACATTTACTTTTATTTCTACAGTGTGACTAAGTGAGTGCAAGGGAGTGCTAGAGGGTGATTGTGATCGAGTGCGTGAGTGAGTGCCTGTGTGAGTACCTGTGTGTGAGTCTGTGTGAGGGAGATGGAGACGAGAGATGGCAGGGAAAGGAGTGGAAGCTGGAGGGACAGGAGAGGTAGAGGAGGAAAGTGTTGAGGGCATCCCTGGGCAGGGAAGGAGAGGGAGAGCAGGTGGGAGGAGGGGGACCTGCCAACAGCTAGACACATGCCAGGCAGGGAGAGAGATGCCAATGGGACAGGGTGTGGGTGCTGGGGAGAGACACACGCAGCAAGGGCAAAAGCAGGTGTTGTTTTCCACATCCCAAAAATCTGAGGGGCAGAGAAATGTGGGCGAAACCTATTTCTGCACTGTACGTCCCAGAGGTTCTCACAGGGGGCTTAAGCAAAGGGACTGGCACTAAAAGAGTGCTGCAATTCCCAACGCGTATTGTGGGATTCTGCCCACTTCCTCAGGGAAAAGTAAAACCAAGTGTGAATGCGTGACTACTCTAGCTGGCTACCTATATACCTCCTGGTAATTATCATACCGGGGAACTTGGTTTTGGCTCCCCTGAGGGGAGCCCTGTGATGCTGATGACATAAGAGAAATTATGAGATTTGCTCCATTAAAGGGGTGGTGCTTAATTGCGAGTGAGGGGGCGGGACTTAAAAAATAGAATAACCTGGGGAAGGAGGAGAGGAGGCCAGGGAGTGGGAGGAACTCAATCGGAGGAGGGGATATGGGCAGAGTTTTATCAGCAACTCCCCACATCCGGAGATTCAGACTCTGCCCCAGAGACCCAGTAATTCAGATTCAAATCCGGAGTCTCCGGGGCAAAACCGGAGACTTCCCAGCTATGGTAATTATGGTTTCCTTCCAGTTCCAATTAGACGTCCAATTAAAACCTCATAGACCGTCCAGCCAAGCAGGCACACCTGAATAATTGACAATAAAGTCTAATATAATTAAGTGTGGCAACACATTTCAGATAATGGGAAGTTTAAAAATAAACATAAAACAAATGACTAAATGATTAAATAAATAATATTCCTGAATATTATTTCTTAAAACTGAAAGCATGAAATAGTAGCCCTAAAACTAGGATAAAATAACTAAAACTAAAGGATCTTGGTCCTAAAATTAGCATCTAAGTAGTTAAATTGAATTACCAGTGACACAAACAAAGATCGTATTTACCCATAGCCATATCTGTATGACCCATAGGCATAGCATCTGAACCTCCATAATGGTTGCTATAACTTACTCTTGTTACCGTCCATAAAAGGAGCATGTAAACGTCCCCAATAATGGGTGACATTTCCCTGATTACCAAGGATATTCACACCTTAAACATGGTGACATGCTGCTCTAATTGAATAGGTACATAGCAAGATCCCGTCAATAATTAGACACCTCTCTAGCCATTCTTAGGTTAGTGCAACTGTGGTTGACTGAATCTGAAGAAGTACCTGTGCTAATACCGCTGGTCATTTTGTGAGAACCAAACATGGATATTTTTCCCTATATCGCTATATAGGCCTGAATAAAGCAAAGGAATAAAGCCTGAATAAAACAAAGGAAAATGGTTCACATCATAAAACCCATTTGTGGACCTCAATTAAATAAAATCATACTCAAATGTATAAATCATATAAATAGAATAAATAATATAAAGACATGGATGCCGATTCTTAATAAAAGAAGCCTAAAGAAGACAGACAAATAAAAACCAAAACCTGAAACATAATTAACATATATCCCTTTTAGCAAGTCTAACAGTGATAACATATTTATTTAAGAAAACAGCTTTACGAGGTGCAGGATTACCGTCAGAATTGTTTCCACAAAACACGCGTGTTTTAGCAACGTGGGGATTTTATATACGGAAATATGACTAAAAAAAAAAAATGCATGTTTTTTCTTTACTCCAACATTTGCATCGAGGCCTTGGTTGTTTGTTTCCAATACACGTTTAATCCTTTTTATTAATTACCCTTGTTAAGGAGAAATTATCCTCTATAATTTTACCTCAGGATGTCACTTTAGGGCTCGCTGCACTACAACTCACCACAGGCTGTCAATCTTTGCCACTTCACCTCCCCAGTTGTGCCTCGTTCTCACCTCCTCCTCTGATGGTGGAATCCAGCATGTGACCGGGCTCGCTTTTGAAAATGCAAATGCAGGATTCCACCCACCATCAGAGGAGGAGGTGGGAACAAGTCACAGATGGGGAGGAGGTGAAGATTGACAGCCTGCGGTACAGAGCTGTACCACAGCGAGCCCTGAATTGACTTCATGAGGTAACATTACAGAGGCTAATTTCTCTTTAACAAGAGTGTTAAAGGAGGATTGAACATGTATTGAGAACAATCAATCAAATAAGTATGACTTTAAAGGAGGTGAGAGTTCCCCTTTAACCCCTTAAGGACCAAGGACGTACATGTATGTCATGGGGAGAACGTGACTAAAGGACCCATGATGTACATGTACGTCCTGGAATTCGTGGGGCCCCCCACTGCTGCATGCCGTTCAGGGATCTCTGATTTTGGTAAGAGAAAAAAAAATGCTCAGTGTTCTTTACATGCTGACCTCACATCTGCACAGCTGATATCTAAGGGGTTAAAGAAACATTTAATATTCTATTTTTATTTTTTTTGTCAAAATCATTATGGAGAAAAGAGTCACCTATGCTTTGTGCATGGCAAACCAAACTGCCATGGAACCCTGGTTGAAGAGCGCTGACTTATGGCTTTACTAACAGGCTGATTACATAAGAAGGAGCGGAGCAATTCTATGAAACTAATGGCAGCATAGAAAAGAGCACAGCTAAAACTTCCCATTGAGTTAAATGGGATTGTTAGAAGCCCAGTTTTAATCAATGGACATTTAATGCTCACGTTCTTCTTATTAACCCTTGGAGGACCATAGAGGCACTGTATACAAATAATTTGTAATGCAATACTTTGGACAACTCTCTGGCATTCAAAGGACTAAAGAGCAGTAAAGTGTTTTATCACTCTGAGTGAAACAGGCATACTGCCAGTACTGGGAGGTTATTCATTCAAGAATTATCACAGCTCAGACTTATTTTTTTTAAATCAAATATGTTAGCAACAGTGCCATCTAGTGTCCAAAATGCATTCTAATGCACTCTGTGGGAGAGTTGAGTCAGACACTATAGTAATAACAACATGGAATTGCAATTTAATGTGCATTATAAAAAAATGAGCTTTAATAAGCTTACAATGAATCATCTCCCAACAGTGGAAAATCTTACGATATATATTTTTTATTAAACAAGTTTACTGTACCTTTCAATTAGCCTCTAAGTCATTGGATGCTTCCGCTGTATAAAAAAACACTGTGTGTTGGGGAATTATAAAGGAATGAAATATGTTATCAAAATAGCAGCCAGTCTAAGATAAATGCCTTTATTACAGAGAGATTTTGCCATTAAGTGTCCCTATTGTAGATTAAAGCATATGTAATTAGGTGCTAGCCTATGGAAAATGAAAGTGAAGGACAAATTTATAGATTATGAGGAGGGGGGTTATTCATTCTTTTGCAGATATAGGAGTCTTAATTTTCCCCTTTGGTGTAATATACCAGAATGTATTGTTATATTTTTGCACCAAAATTACCTTTGGAACTTTTGCAAATGCTTTAATGCTGTGTGGGCTAAAACTAGAATATATTATGATGTCTGGGGAATACTGTTACATGCTACTTCAGTAATAGTAAGTTTTATGTTAATATTTTTGAAAGACAATGGTGGGAATGTAAAAATCCACCAGGGTCGCTCACTTTTTGTTCTTAGATGTTGGCATAAAATTAATTTCTCTGTCCTCCAATACAGGTTACTGGTAACTCTGGGAGGCTATCTGCCCCTTTAAGTAGGCAGGAACATTTCTCTAAATGTATGCAGGGGGTGGAGCCTCCCCTCCCTCCTCAGCTACATCCTAGCCAGCTAGCTCCAGAATGATTTGTTCCTGGGTGTGAACACACCAGGTGGAGAACATCTCTTGTTAGTTTTAGTTTTTTTTATTTTTCTGTCAGATATGGAATACCACCATTAGGCGGGTTACCATGACTGACCAATGCCCTTCAATGTGGCTAGCTCAGTGTCTAGGTGCTTTTTGGTGGACCTTAAGCCCTGAGGGGGAAAATCTTGGGTACAAGTGCTTCCCCATGGATTACCCACTGAGGTAATTCTTACTACTGGTAACCTGAAGACAGAAGATCCGCAGGAGAGGTGAGCTACCCTTTGAGTGCTGCAGGTCCACTTGTCCCACAGTGCCCCTTTGCTGGGCTTGTATTTGGGAGTTCTTATTACGCAGTCCTGTACTAATTGGGTGTATATGTGTATGTCTGTTGGGTATTTGGAGCAGGTTTATGTGGTAACTTAACCCTTTGTCTTAGGGTGACCACGGGTCCCGGAACGTCCGGGACTGTCCCTTATTTCAGGGCTATGTCCCGCGTCCCGGGTCATCTTCAACCGGGACAATGAAGTGTCCCGGAATGAAGCCAAGCCACCCTGGATGTCAGCCTGCAAGCGGTGTGTCACATCATGGACGCCACGAGGGAGCGCTTGGTAGCATAAATCAGCGCTCCCTCGCGGCGTCCATGATATGACACACCGCTTGCAGGCTGACATCCAGGGAGGCAATGCAGCTTACCTGATCTGGAGGCAAGCGCTCTAGTAATACAGAGCGCTGGGAGATGACATCATCTCCCAGCGCTCTGCATTACTGAGCACAGCACGCGGGAGCTTCAGCTCTGTGCCGGAGGAGGCACAGAGCACTTTCCACGCCGCTAGACCACCAGGGACTCAAGGTAGGGCATGAAGGGGCAACTAGGGTGACCACGTCCCGGAATGGCAGAAGGGAAATGTGGTCACCCTACTTTGTCTGCTGGTTTGACACGTTTAGTGTTTTTTTTTTACACTTTCCTTACTGGGTTAGTGTTTTCTTATTATGCATACATGTGTCCTGTATGTTTTTCATGTTTTTACCTTTAAGGCGAGCTTTACTGCATAGACGCCATTGCTCCATTTACTCTCTATGGGTCTACACTGTTTGGGACGTATTGCTGCAAACGCTTTACACAGCAACTTCAGAATGGGCTCATTTTAATTGTCTACCCTTGCTCTATCATCTGGTTTATAGTTCAAGTGTGTTTGGGGGGCTTCGGACACTGCTTTGGGGTACTTTTTGGGAAAAACTACATTTCCCATGAGCGCTCGTTTTGTGCCTTTTTTCTGATTGGCTCCCGTCACAGCAGCCATTTTGTGTGCTTTTCTCAGCGAGTATCCTATGCAGGGCTTGGACTCTCCTTCTCTCCTCCGCAGAGTAACCCTTCGCCTGTCAGATAAGTCTATATTTAGCGTTTCTGGGGTGAAGTATTAATCTAACACACCACAAATGGGTGATTTATTGTACAGTTGGTTATTTTGACACTGTGAGTATGTCTATACCGCTGGAGCTAGGGGCTAGACCTAAGACTAAGGAGGCTGGGGTGTCAGTATCCCCCATTGTGCATTGCTCTTCCTGTCACATAGGGCTACCTAGAGAATTCTCTGGTCATTTATGCCCAGCATGTTCTGAAAGTCCTGACAGCAACCCAGGGCCTTCCAGCCATGCTATTGAGCCAGTCTGGGTACAAGAGTTTAAGGCTACGACTAGGGACCTTAGGTCCACTCTACAACTCTTTCCATCCCAGGTACAGGGGGCTCTTCAATTATGGCAGACCCCGCTACTATCAGATCCTCCCTGCCTAAACCGCAGGGGGCACCTGATGTGTCAGATTCTTCTGAGGAAGAATTGTTGCAAGATTCAGATGTTGAGGATGGTACTGTTTTAGAGTCTTCTAGGTCCATTGGGAACCCTTTTGAGTCTGATCCTGAACCCTCTGCTGAGGGCCTGATCAAGGCTGTATTGACCACACTCAACATTCCCTTGGTTCAGGAGGTTCCTTCTGATCCCTCTGATATTTTTCAGGTGCCCGCAAAGCCCCTTACTTATTTTCATCCTAACCCAACTCTTGACTGTTTGGTTTCTGACGCATGGAAAAATCCAGACAACTCCTCTTTAGTGTACAAAAAGTTTGTTAAACTTTATCCCTTTTCTGAAACAGAAATGGCTAAATGGGTTCATCCCCCCAAGGTGGACGCACCCATATCTAGACTGTCTAAATTTACTGCCTTACCTGTTTCTGATGCTTCTGCGCTGCAAGACTTGACTGACAAGAAACTTGAAGTTTCCCTTAAGTCCATTTTCGCTTCTATTGGCACTGCTATGCGTCCTGCATTTGCTTTTGCATGGGTTAACTGGGCTATTGCAGTCTGGACTGAACAACTCACTACGGTGGTCAGTCAGGATGCACCTACTTCGGAGAAATTGCGTCTTCTTGCTAATATCTCTGAAGCGCAACACTGTGTTTCTGCTGCTGCCTTTGATGCCGTCCGCATGATGACAAGGGCGTCCACTACCTCTGTGGTGGCTAGGAGTACGTTTTGGCTTAAGATTTGGTCTGCTGACACTGCTTCCAAGAAAGTTTTGCTTTCTTTGCCTTTTCATGGTACTTTCTTCTTTGGATCTGAACTTAAGGAACTAATTAGCGAGGCCACAGGGGGTAAGAGTACTCTTCTGCCTTTGGTCTTTAAGAAAAAGTTGCTGTTTAAGTGTAACCGGTCCTTTCGTTCCTTTCAAACTGAGACACGTGCGCGTCCCTCCTCCAAGCCCAAGCAGCAATGGAAGCCCAAGGCCGCATCCAAGCCCAAGGCTTCCAAGACTGCTTCTGCATGACTCACCGAACCCGGGTCTGCATCCCGCTGTGGGTGGTCGTCTCCACCTCTTTCGCGGGATTTGGGAGGATTCAGTGTCGGACCCATGGGTTTTACAGGTGGTGTCAGAGGGATACAAGATCCCTTTCTTTTCTATCCCACTTTTCTCTTTCATCTTTCTCGTTCTCCTCAGGAAGTCGAGAGAAGCCGTCTGTTCTAAGACGCTATTCAGGCTCTTCTGGACAAGGATGTCCTGGAGCCGGTGCCTCCTTCAGACAGGGGTTCAGGGTTCTACTCAAGCCTCTTTGTGGTGACCAAAAAGGATGGCGGATGCCGCCCTTTTTTGGATTTGAAAGATCTCAATTCTTTTGTAGTGAAGACTCACTATCGTCAGGAGTCTCTGCTCACAGTGATCACTGTCTCCAGGGGAGTTCCTTGCTTCTCTGGATCTTCAGGATGCATATTTGCACATCCCAATCCATCTAGAGAGCAGGCGGTACCTGAGGTTTGCCTGTGCCAGGGGTCATTTTCAGTTCTCAGCTCTTCCATTTGGTCTGACAACAGCCTCTCAGGTTTTCCAACGGGTTCTGGGGGCCTTGATATCCGTCCTCCATCGGGACAGCATCAGAGTGACTCCCTACATGGATGACTTGCTTTTGAAAGTATCCTCTGCGGACCTTCTACATCAGCAGGTCCAGACCTGCATTCAAATCCTTACACATCACTGTTGGATTTTGAACTTGGACAAGTTGGACCTTGTCCCATCCCAGCAACTGGTATTCCTGGGTCTTCTGTTCGATACTCAGAAGTGCATGGTGTTTCTACCGGACGAGGTAGCCCATCAGATTGCCCAAAGAGTCTCAACAATTCTATCCCGCGATCGGATCCCGGTTCCGAAGTTGTCTTCTCTGGTGGGGAAGTTCATTTCCACGATAGAGGCGGTTCCATTTGCCATGGTACACACCAGGGAACATCAAAGATTTGTGATACAGACATGCAGAGACCGACCAGATCATCAGAAGCTATCGGTCTCACTTCGCCCTCATGTCGAGTTGAGCTTGGAGTGGTGGCTGGACCTTTCCAATTTCATAAAGGGGAGTTCCTTCCTGACTCCCTACTGGACCAAGGTCACGACGGATGCCAGCCTCTTGGGTTGGGGAGCTGTTCTGGGTCACTTCAGCGCTCAGGGGAAGTGGTCCACGGATGAGTCCCTTCTCCCCATCAACATTCTGGAACTTTGAGCAATATTTCATGCTCTCTGTCATTGGGAGTCTCAACTGGAGGACAGTCCAGTACGAGTGGAGTCCGACAATGCCACGGCAGTGGCTTACATCAACAGACAAGGCGGGACAAGTCTCGCCTCTTGGTTAAAGGTCAAGGCCATTCTGTCCTGGGCGGAGGTTCATGTTCCTGTCATTTCCACAGTGCACATTCCAGGCATAGACAACGTCATGGCAGACTTCCTTAGTTGTCACACAGTCGACAGCGGAGAGTAGGAGCTACATCCAGAGGTGTTTCAGCTCTTAACTCAGAGATGGGGGGTGGCCTAGTGGATCTGATGGCAACCAGACACAACAGGAAGGTTCCAGCGTTTTGCTATCGGTGGAGAGACTCTCTAGCTCTGGCTGCCAACGCAATGTCCATTCCCTGGACATTCTCCCTGGCCTACATTTTCGCTCCTCTTCCAATGTTGATAAGGGTGTTACAGAAATTGAAGGTGGAACGTTGTCCAGTAATCCTGATTGCTCCAAATTGGCCTCGTCAGTCCTGGTATCCGGAGCTTCTGGCCCTATCAGTGGTGGAGCCCTTTCCGCTCCCCTCTCATCCAGATCTTCTTCTGCAGGGTTACCTGTGGAAGGAAGATGTTCATCGGCTCAATTTGATGGCCTGGAGGTTGAATCCTCGATTTTAAGGAAGAAAGGGTTTTTTCCACTGTGGTGTCTATTATGCTTAGTGCCTGTAAGCCTGTTTCTTCCAAGATCTATCACCGTGTCTGGTCGACATTTGTGTCTTGGTGTGCTGACAGAGATCTATCTCATGACTTTGATCTTCCCACTGTCCTGGCTTTTTTGCAGGACGGTGTGGATAAAGGACTCAGTCTGAGTTCTCTTAAGGTTCAGACTTCATCGCTTTCTGTCTTTTTCCAGGAGCGCATTGCTATCCTTTCTGATGTCAAGGTTTTCTTCCTGGGCGTTGCTCATGTGCGTCCTGCCTTTCGGAGTCCGGCTCCTCAGTGGGACCTTAATTTGGTTTTGGGAGTTCTCCAACGTCCTCCCTTTGAGTCTTTGGCTACTATTCCTTTACGTCTCTTGATGTGGAAGATGGCCTTCCTTCTGGCGATTGTGTCAGTTTACCGAGTGGCGGAGTTGCAAGCTCTATCCTGTAAACCACCTTATCTGGTGTTCTCACCTAAAGTAGTCTCCGAGTTTCACATCAATCAGGAGATTGTTGTGCCCTCTTTCTGCCCTAACCCCTCCTCTGACAAGGAAAGAGATCTCCACTTGTTGGATGTGATGCATTGTCTCAAGTTTTATGTCCATCGCACTAAATCTATCAGGAAGTCTGACGCTCTGTTCGTCATTCCTGAGGGTCCTAGGGCAGGAAGACCTGCATCCAAGGTGACTATTGCGTCATGGATCAAGTCCACTATTCGTAGGGCCTACGAGTTGAGGAATAAGCATGTTCCCTCTCGGGTCACAGCTCATTCCACCAGGTCTACTGGGGCCTCTTGGGCCTATAAGAATCAAGCATCTGCTGATCAGCTGTGCAGGGCGGCCACTTGGTCCTCTGTGCACACCTTTTCAAGAACTACCGTGTGGATGTGCTGGCTTCGGCTGATGCCAGCTTTGGGAGGAAGGTCCTAGTGGCAGTCTTGCCTGTCTAGGATCTTCTTCTTCTCAGGTTCTTAGTGCTTCCTTACTGTTGAGCCCTGTTGGCTCTAGTTCAGTGTGCTGTGTAACAGTTCCTGGGGTGTTTTTACCCCTGTTTGGTGTCCGTTGACACTTCAGTTTTGTTGGGATCTCTGACCGGTTGGTTCATAGAGGCTCTGGTGACTTTGGGGGCCTTGCGCCTGGTCCTTCCCGCCTCTGGGAAACTCAATGGTTGGACATCCCAGAGTTACCAGTAACCTATATTGGACGACAGAGAAAAGAGGATTTTAGTCTTACCTGTTAAATCCTTTTCTCTTAGTCTATACAGGTTACTGGTCTCCCATCCTGTCAAGAGACCATGCTTGGCTCTCCAGTGGCAATACACGGGAGTCATTCAGGGCATGCTCACAGGAGTCTTCTTCTCTCCTACTTCTGGTCAGTTATTAGTGTCTCAAATCATTCTGGAGCTAGCTGGCTAGGATGCAGCTGAGGAGGGAGGGGAGGCTCCACCCCCTACATACATTTAGAGAAATGTTCCTGCCTACTTAAAATGGCAGATTGCCTCCCAGAGTTACCAGTAACCTGTATGGACTAAGAGAAAAGGATTTAACAGGTAAGACTAAAATCCTCTTTTGCCTGCACTTCAAAGTATGCATAAGCGTGTATGATCTCATGCATACCGCCACACACGCTCTGCCATTGTTAAGTTTATTGTGAACTAGCCCAGAAAGCCTCCCCTAGGGTAGGAGCAGAAAATTTTACTCCTCTCTGCCTTGTTTGTATATGGAGAGAAAGGAGGAACAGATGAGGAACACACCCCAAAATTCCCATATACACTTCCCTCACCTTGGTGCAAAGAATAAAAGGAGGAAAGAATTGTTGGAGTAGATGGCTTGGTACATTGGTGTAAGGCACAAAAATTGGTTCTGTTACATACCCTATTTTAGTGAGGAATTGTATTATTAAATCTTTTGTAATATAAAACAGTGTTAAATACCGCTTTTTATATACATGTTACAAAGGTATATAGAACTGTAGGCAGCCGGAAGTGGAGATTTACATGGGTCATGAGAAACCTCCAATTTTATCCCCCTTGACCCGCAATATACTCTTTAATTCTCAGAACAAGACATTTTATATTGTTCATTCTCAATGGTTGCTTATCACAGTATCTGTTTCTAGGTTTCCCTAAGTGAGAAGGGCATCCCAGGCATGGGCCATTGCTCTTCATGTGCCTAGTGGGAATCAGCTACACCACAAAGACAAGGTTTACATAGCCCAAAATATACATTTGTGGCTGTGCTGATTCTCTCTTGCAGAGGGGATTTGCCTGACATTTCAGAGCTGGACTGTCTGTGGGAAACACCAGTCTGATGTGGATATGGAAATTTCCTCTCTGCAATGGCACATTGCTGTGCTTATCTCATAGAAAGCCCTTCCAGTTCCCTTTGACTGGTGCAATCTATTGATAGTCTAAATAAATTATTCCTCAGGGAGGGTGAAAGCTGGGGAGGGGAAACATGCCTGGGCTGGGGTATGGGATGGGAAAGGTGGGGTATGATGACCTGGGTATGGGTGGGGGCTTAGAGCAAAGGGGATGGCTGATGGAGATTTAAGGGGCTGTGGATTCCGGCCATCTTCCTTTTAGCAACACTTTGTGGATAGCATGACCTAGAAATCCAGTGGCAGCAGGAGCCGTAACTTACCATGTGCCTGAGTGGGTATGGCTTCAGCCAAAGACCTGCTAGATGTGTGAAAGATAGTGACCATTAGTGGTTGAGCGTGGTTGCAGGAGCAGCTGGCTTGGAAGCCTGCAATATCATCATCCACACCCATGAGGAGGACAAAGGCACATCTGCTGAAAAGGCTGAGTCCCTCATGGCGGTCCTCACTCCAGTTGAACAGGATTCTGGAGAGGTGGCAGTCCAAGCCTTAGGCCCTAGGAGCTGTTGGTGTTACAGGGTGGTCTCCGAATTCCAGGGGTCAGCACTCCAGGGAGCAGGCTTACAAAAGAGGAGTTGGAGGACAACGGCGTGTACGTTCCAGGGACAGCAGGCTCTCTCTGAATATGGACAGGAGCCAGTCTCTATGTGCTGGTAGCTCTGTTCGCCAGGTGTGGAGCTTGGTTAGCCTGAGAGGTGCAGTGGAGGGTGGACTTGAGGTGCAGGGCTCAGTGGTGGTATTTCTTCTTATTGCCTTTGTAAAAAAATGTATAATTGTAAAATTTGGAAGCTTAGGTTGTGTTTTGTCTTCTATATAGCTTGTTTCCATTTTCAGTTTATTTTATTTATTTTTGGTAGGCATACCTGTTAGCAGGGTGTTCTTGAGGCTCCTCAGTGTCAGGTCATGTGGAAGGGTTCTGGGCTGTCAGTAGTTTCATGGATCTATTTGTGAGCCCTGGGGGGTGCAGTTTGATGTTGTCTCCCCCTTCCCACACTCCAGAGTTTAGGGGTGGGGTGGTGAAGCTGTTCTTCTGTACAGCGATTGAACAGTGAGGGAGTGCAGTTCCTTTCACCAAGGTGAAGCTCAGAGGGCTGCTGGTGCACAGTATGTTCTACCGCAGGAGGGCCAATCATGATTCAGACAGAAGGAGAGCAGTATGGAGAGGATTGGAGCGTGGCTCTCTGCCTCTTATGTTCATGAGCAAATGATGGGTATTAGCTGCCCTCACCAGTTCATTTGGATGACGTCTTCTTTGCATGAAAATCTGTGGGTTTGGGGGTTATTCCTTGAGGATTTCAATGAGAAAACCTTTTGGCAAGCTGCGCCTCTGTCTAGTGAGGAACTCGATTTCCAGACTGATGCAATGGGATGTCTGGGATTTGTTGCAATTTTCTGTTCCGACTGGTGCATGGACCACTGCTGAGTGAGCTTGGGGTTGACCAAGAACTTCGTCTTCCTTGAGATGTTTCCCATCATGGTGGCTTAGGTTTATGGGGGGACAGGATGCGTGGCAATAATGTTCAAATCTGCCATTTTGGCAACTAATAACTTAGGATAAGTTATTGAGCTTGCTGAGGAGGTTAATCCTAACCAGTGTGCATCTCAACATTACTTTTAAAGCCCACCATGTGCCTGATTTGTTGAATATTGCTCTGACACAATTTTTCACTTTCAGGTGGTAGAGTTTAGAATTTCAGAATGCATGCCCAGAAGCAAATGCAGATGGCATCCCCTGCCCAGCTTTGCTGTGAATAATTGGATGGGGGGACATCTTGAATTGACTTTGGAACCTGATTTCACTGGCCACCTGGGTGTGGTGTGCAGCAGCATGGAAGGACTGGATGGAATTGGAATGATTAGCTGGGGGCTCTTGGGTGATCGGGGAGGACTGAGGATGTTTTGTGGCTGTTGTGAAGAGGGGATAAAAAGAGTCTGTCACCTTCAGGCATATCTGGTAAGGTAGCAGGATCATCATGTTCCTAGTACATACAATAGGACAAGAATTCCCTGGGGATGGGAAACATGTCCTGACTGGGATATGGTATGGGGAAGGTAGAGTATGATAACCTAGGTATAGGTGGGGGCTTAGGGAAGAGGTGGATGGTGGGTCTGCAGCCCCTTATATCCCCTCTGGTCACCCCCTTTTCTCTAAGCCCCAACCCAACCGCATTAGGATAGACTCCATCACTCCTGAGCAGCCTAAGCTCCCTGCCTTCAAAAACTTCCTTTTAAGAACACTTTGGGGACAACATCCCTCTCTTCTGTCACATCCTCCATCATTTGTAAATGTTGGGGGTTTATTGTTCATTTTGTTTGGAGAGGTTATCAGGTCGAAAAAGCACCCTTTGTTTTTGTTACATCGTCACAGCTTTGCGGCACTTTGGAGTAATAATGCTGTGGCCAGTTGCACCCAAAAGCTGGTTGTTGGTGTTGTTTGTTATCCACAATACCCCATGCAACAGGAAATGATAATGGACAGTTGGGCTCTATCATGTCTCACACTGATGTAAAATATGGTATTTCCAGGTGTGAAAGGTACAGTAACACCTCTGCCCTAAAAATATCCTCCCACTTTCATTAATATGGGCTGAAAATTGTGTTGCCTGCTTGCATTTTGTTCTTGTCCCTTGGTTCAAGAGGTAACAACTTCATTCAGTCCTGGATGTCATTCCATGCAGATGACCATGACTTGCTGGCTAGACTCTTGAACCGCAAGCACCACTCACTGTAGATTACATTTGTTTTAATTCAAAATGTAGCAGAGTGATTTAGCAGAGATGTCAATACCTCAGTCTTTGAAACTTTACTTTAAACCCTTAAAGAGATAGTATTACTTCAAAATTACTATCCCTCATATTGTAGCCCTTAATAAACTGAGTTAAATGACACCAGCGGCATCTCTCAAACCTTTATGGTTTAAGAGATAGCTGCTTTCAAAGTTTCCTCTTCCCTGCTGTCAGCGTTCTGCTGCCAGCAGGAGTATCCTGTCTCTGAATCAAGCGGAGGCTCTTCAGCAGAGCCGATATCTCGTTATGGAAGGAAAAATTATTAATTTAAACAGTCTTCTACGTGTGCTTGGTAACTAAGCACATGTAGAAGACTGTTTCAATTAATCATTTTTCCTTCCATAACAAGATATCGGCTCTGTTTAAGAGCCTCCGCCTGTCCCGGGACCGGATTCCCCTGCTTGCAGCAGAACGCTGACGTCAGGGGAGAGGAAACTTTGAAAGCGGCTATTTCTTAAACCATAAAGGTTTGAGAGATGCCGCTGGTGTCATTTAACTCGGTTTATTAAGGGCTACAATATGAGGGATAGTAATTTTGAAGTAATACTATCCCTTTAAGGACCAGAGGTATATGCAACATATTGCAAAGCAAAGAATTGCATACCCATCTGTTCCTTAACCCCTTAAGTACTGTGTGACGTGCTATGACCATCACGTGGTTTTCCCTTAAGGACCAGTGACGGTCATAGCACGTCACATACATTTTACTTACAGTGCTCCTCTGTAAAAATGGAGACTGAAACTGACCACTCCAAGACTGGAGCGGTCTCTCTCTGTCCCCAACGTGGCACGCATCACAGGTCATGTGCACCGGCACATCAGAAAGACCAAAGTGGTCCTTAAGGGAAGGTTGCTTCCCAGGACCCTGGTCGTTAAGGCGTTAACACCTTGAGTTGTGTACCCAATGTGTTATTTACCTCTCTGGCACTCAAAGGGTTAAAAAGTTTAAAAAAAAGAGAAAAGAAAAAGAAAAGTCTAAGCATTGTCACAAACTAGACCATTTAAGAGCACGTGTCTTGGATAAACTACATTTACTAAACAAGTAAAACTCCACCCTGCCCTTTATGTGTTTTGTTCCTTGTGTTTTTTGTTTGCTAAATTTGATTTGTTTTCAAACAACAATTGCACACTTACATACATTTTTCTGTATATAAGACGTGTTCTATAATACAGTATTGCTTGTGCACCCCTCTGGTACTCAAGCAGTTAAAGAGAAATATAAATATATGATGTTTATAGCAATGGCTGATTTAAAAATAACAAGGGATATTGTGACAACCCTCACAAGGACCACAGGAGCCCATGGAGGTTTCAACAGCCCTGCACCGAAGAGCTGTCTGGGAAGTGCTGGGCAGACAGATCCATGTGGTCTAGGACCATGACAGTGAACCAGCTGAACCAGGCAGTTCAGCTGCCATGAACATTATTCAGTTTAATAAGGAAAGAAGTAAAGGATGCTGAAAAAGAATGGAGGGTGGTAAAAAAGGTGCAGGGGCAAGAGGGAGCTATACTTGGTTGAACAATATTGAAAAATTTGACTAGCTGGAGGGATGACAAAACGCGCATTCATGACCCCTCCAGCAAGAAGCTCACTGGCTGGGAGGTGTGGTTACTGCAGGGCATGTTCCGTGCACTGTGTAACTATACATCCCAGCCAATGGGAGTGTGGGAACCATTATATAAAAGTCAGTAGCTGTATAAAAGCCAGTATCTGTTCGTGGATTGGGAAATGGACCGGTGGTGGTGGAACTTTAACGGAGCCATTCATTTTAATATACATGAAAGATTTGTAGCGGCACACCAAAACCAATTTGCCAATTTATAAAAACAACAGCTTTATTTCAAAAGTTTAAAATAGTATACAGCTGAAAGATGTTATGTAAAACACACATACAACTGGACCCCCAAAAGGTCTAAAGTGTTTCACACTGCACTTAGCGCTTACTCATAGAAGTCTAATGGTAGGTGCTAAGTGCAGAGCAAAATGCTTTAGACCTTTTGGAGGTCCTGTTGTATGTGTGTTTTACATACTAGACTTGTGCGAATTCATTCGGAGACATTCGGATTTAGTCGAAAATGGGGTCATTTGGAGACATTCGCCCAATCCGAAACTCAAGGGTCATTCTGCAAAAATGATCCAATTCCGAACAGCCCAGGACCGAAATTCGGTGAAACTTTCGGAAGTTTCGGCATTCGACAAATTTCGACCAGGACTTTTTTGTACTTCCTGTGCGCGCTCAATTACTTTCCCTCCATAATTTTCCCTCCATGTCTCTAGTCCAATTCCATTCTCCGTTTCATGCACTACTTCCCTCTTTTGTCTGTATTCCAATAGCCTTCTTCGTTTCATGATGGGGGTTGGACTAATGACACAGTCACAGAGACAGACAGCCTGCATTTCCTCATTGTGTTGTTGGAGCTCAGAGAGAAAAGAAGAGATTAGAGAGTGTCCAGTTGTTGTGTAGGCAGGCAGGTAGCATTAGGCTAGGCATAGGTAGGCAGCCAGCATTAGTTCCAGTTATTGCCACTGCAAGAGCGAGTAATATTTGTTCCTGTGCAAAATATAAAAAAATATTAGGTATTTGTTCGAATAATTTTCAATGTCACATAAACCAGTCTGACAGTCCTATAGGCAGGCAGGGTGCCTTTTCGCCACCGCAAGGGGGTCATCTGTGTTTCTTAAAAAAAAATATAAAAAGTACAAGTCATTTGTTTGAATACTCTTCAGTCACACTGCCATTGTCACAGTTGTATATGCAGGCAGTGTGCCTTTTCGCCACCGCAAGGGAGACCCACATGTGTTGGTTTTATTAAAATTATTCCTAATACAAGTTATTTGTTTGAATAATCTTCAGTGTCACACTGCCAGTATCACAGTTGTATAGGCAGGCAGGGTGCCTTTTCGCCACCGCAAGGGAGACCCACATGTGTTGGTTTTATTAAAATTATTCCTAATACAAGTTATTTGTTCGAATAATCTTCAGCGTCACACTGCCAGTATCAAAGTTGTATAGGCAGGCAGGGTGCCTTTTCACCACTGCAAGGGAGACCCACATGTGTTGGTTTTAGTAAAAATATAAAAAATACAAGTGATTTGTTTGAATAATCTTCAGCGTCACACTGCCATTGTCACAGTTGTATAGGCAGGCAGGGTGCCTTTTCGCCACCGCATGGGAGACCCACATGTGTTGGTTTTAGTAAAAATATAAAAAATACAAGTGATTTGTTTGAATAATCTTCAGCATCACACTGCCATTGTCAAAGTTGTATAAGCAGGCAGGGTGCCTTTTAGCCACCGCAAGGGAGACCCACATGTATTGGTTTTAGTAAAAATATAAAAAATACAAGTGATTTGTTTGAATAATCTTCAGCGTCACACTGCCAGTGTCAAAGCTGTATAGGCAGGCAGGGTGCCTTTTAGCCACCGCAAGGGAGAGTCACATGTGTTGATTTTATTAAAAATATAAAAAATACAAGTTATTTGTTTGAATAATCTTCAGCGTCACACTGCCAGTGTCACAGTTGTATAGGCAGGCAGGGTGCCTTTTTGCCACCGCAAAGGAGAGTCACCTATGTTGGTTTTATTAAAAAATATAAAAAATACAAGTAATTTGTTTGAATAAACTTCAGCGTCACACTGCCAGTGTCACAGCTGTATAGGCAGGCAGGGTGCCTCTCTTTCCTCCTCCATGCTGAAGTAATGGATCAGCAGCACACCTCAAATAACATTTGCAAAGCACTGCAGAACATGGTGGCGCAATGGCTAGGGGAGCAGGCAGGCACACAGGCGCAAATGGGGTTTGTGGTTACTGATGGTGCAGCTAACATGATCAAGGCTCTCCGGGATGGCAGATTTGTGGGTGTGCGCTGCTCAGCGCATGTTCTGCATCTAGTAGTGAAGGCTGCTCTTGAGGATGGCAGTAACACTGGAAGGTTGTCAGCACTTCTGGAGTCGTGTCGACAAATTTCTGGCCACTTCCATCAGAGCGTCAAAGATAGCCAGCTACTCAGGGAGGAACAGAAAAAGGCAGACCTCCCAGAGCACCGCCTAAAACAAGATGTTGGGACCAGATGGAACACCACCTTAGATATGCTAGAGATTATCCTGGAGCAGAAAAAGGCAATTCATGCAATGTCATGTCACCATTTCATTGGCAGTAACAGAACACTGGGCAGGGCTGACTGGGCCCTGATGGAACAGGTAGTGACAGTCCTTACGCCTTTCCGTGCTTTGACGGAACTTTTGATCAAAGAGAACGCTAGTCTGGCAGAAGTCATTCCCGTCTTCGCGCACCTCTCCTTAAAATTGGATGATTTCCTTTCCCATAGGGAACGCTTGCCTGGTGCTGAGGGTAATATACTTCCAGATGTTGCTGCCCTTCTAACGAGGTTGAAGAAGGAACTTACTCGGCGCATGGAAGAGCGCATGGACAATTGTCCCGAGTTAATACTTGCCACAATTTGCCATCCTCGAATCAAAGGCAAGTTGGCACTTCGCTCCAATTCTGTCAGTCTCTGAGAAGGGTTAAGTGAGGTGATGATTTAGCACAAGATTAACCCCTTAATGACCGGCCGCGCGCGCATGCACCTGGCACTTAACGACGGATTTTTCTTCTTCTTCATTCTAGCGAATGACTTCCGGGACTTACCAGGTACGTCCTCTGTCACTAAGTGACAGTTTTTGCGGGACGTACCTGGTAAGTCACTTGTTGCAATGTGGTTAATGTATTTTCAATACACAAATTAGTTTAGACACACATACTGCAGTTTAAACAATCATTGATGTTTATTCTTGATGTAGTATGAAACACTACAATGTATATACACATAGACTTATCTGATATGAGGGGAAATCAGGATAGGAAAATGAGAGAGAGGAATTTGGGTACTAAAGAGGGACAGTAGGGTAGGAGGCTGGTACCAGAAAATGAATCCTTAACCTTTACCCATGTACTAACATAGAATGTGACATGTAGTTTGTCCATGTTCGAGTTGACCACTTATGTTGAGTACGATGTGACAGGCATGGGTTTTCAATGTTCGAACATATGCTAAATTGAATGACAGGCATGGGTTTTCGATGTTCGAGCATATACTATATTGAATGACAGGCATGGGGTTTCGATGTTCGAGCATACTCTAAATTGAATGACAGGCATGGGTTCTCGATGTTCGACGTTTTTATTGTGACTGGCATCCCATGCTGGAGTAGAGGTGACATGCACAGACTGGCAATGTACGACAATGTCCGTTTTTGGGATGGATCTTTTTCTAAATGCACACCCTGTCTGCAAAGAATGATAGCAGCGTGCACGGAGGCGCACTGCTATAATTTAACCCATGTTAAATTCGGCCGAATAATTCGGAATGGATCAGAATTTCATTTGAATCGAATAGGCCCGGTCCGAAATTAGGATCATCCGAATTAGAAAAAAAAAAATTCGTCCGAATTCGAATTTAATCGAAAATTTTGCCTGTGCACAAGTCTATTACATACCATCTTTCAGCTGTATGCTATTTTAAACTTTTGAAATAAATCCATTGTTTTTATAAATTGCCTAACTGGTTTTGGTGTGCCACTACAAATCTGTCATATATACTGATACATGCTTATGGACTCTGGATATACTGCTAGCGTTAAAGTACTTTAATCTACTACAGTCATTAAAGGGATAGTAATGTTTCAGAATAAAAGCAGCTCTAATTAATCATCATAGTATTTGGACTTTGGAGAGTGTTATTTCAATTCTGTCAGAGTTGTAGTTCAAGAGTAATTCAATGACAAAGTGTCCCCTCCCACCCCTTTTATTGATGTAACACTGTTCAACCAGATCAGAAGGGAGGTGCCCAAGTAGACTGCAGAGTGGGACAATCTTCAATTAAGATAAGGGAAAAACCTGAAAAACTTGTCAAGGGGGCAGGGTTTTCATTGTTCTCATAGAAAAAAGATTATCCCCTTCTGTTATCTGCCTGGTCTTACAACCAGATTCCACATCTGAGAAGAAATGGCTTACACTAGGTAAAAAGGGCAGGAGGGGAAACTTTGCTTGTGAATATCTCTCAAACCATAACGGTTTGAGAGATAAGACTTATTTCGTTCTTCATGTTTTTTTTATGCCTACAAAATAAAATAAAGATAAAGCGAAGTATTACTATCCCATTGATTTTAATACTTATTTTTCTTTTATAGGGGCAACAACATGTTTACAGATGAATACAGAAAAAGAGGACAGATAAAAAAAAAAGATGGCAGATGATGAAGAAGAAGACAAAAGAAGCTTACAGAAGAGGAATTAAAGAAGACCAGGGTGCAGAAGACCCCACTGGGCATCAGACTTATAGGTAAATGTTGAATGTTAATGGGATAATGTGAACACTAGGGAATTATTCCTTTGAGTGCCAGAGGGGTATGCAACACTCTGCAATGCAATGCATACCCTACAGGCACCCAAAGGGTTAATTATGGGGGGGGTTAATTCATGTTTTTGGTATCTTGGATATATTGATATGGAGCTTAGGGTCCGATATCAATACATCCATGGGTAACTAGTGTAGGGATCCTTAGCTGAGCATGCATGTTTCTTTTTCTTTACACAGTTAAGTTACAGTTGATGGTTAGGAACACGTGTTAGGGGATTCAACACCGATTTTTCTGGATGCAAATTTTAGGCAATAAAAGTGAGTCCTTGAAAACATTTTACTAGCCACTGCATGTAATTGAATTGGAAATTCAGTGCCTTGGTCATTGATCTTAATGGGTGCAAATTTAGCACCCACTGTGCTTTTTTTTACCTTTTGGTAGATTGTCACAGCGCAGGTAACAGGAAATCTAACTGTAACTTGAAACTACTGATGTTAGTTTAATTTTTCTAACGGTGCCAGTTGAATTGAACCCCTAGTCTGCCCATTTTTCCTACTGTATAAACCTCAATCTTATTTAGACCTTGGACATGTCTTATGTTCAGGATAGCCTCATGCATGCTTAAATTCTGTCACTGTATTAATCACTACCACTTCTGCTGGTAGGCTGTTCCACTTATCTACCACTATCTCAGTGAAGTAAAACATTTTTACATTACATCTAGGCCTGCGTGCTTCTAGTTTTAGACTATGACCTCTTGTTCTAACATTTCTACTCCTGTACTTTGCTGAATAACTTCATGTATTTGAATGTTCCTATAATATAATTTTTCTCTCTTCTCTCTTTCCACCTGTTCATGCTTAGATCCTTTTGTCTATTCTGATATTTCTTATCATGTAAACCATTTAATATCTCTTCTCTAAATTATCTCCATAATATCTGTATCCTTCTGGAGATGGGGTCCAAAGTAACCAGGAATCTGTAGAGTGGCATGACCCTCTTTCTGCTACTAATGCCCCTAGCTATATAACCAAGCGCCCTGTTTACATTCCCTATTGCTTTGTTACATTGGCTTTCTACCTTTAATTCTTCAGAAATAATTACTCCCAGTTCATAGAAAGATAGTTGATAAGGCTGAAGAGAGACATGCGTCCATCAAGTCCAGCCCATTCCAAATCACACCTGTTGATCCAGAGGAAGGCAAAAAAAAACCCAACCAAAAAACAATGAAGCCATTTCCAATTAAGTCCCGAGTGGGCAAAAAATTCCTTCGTGACTCTATATTATTCTCTCCTCTGTTGCCTCTGACAGCATAGTACCCTTAATACTACATTCTGCTTCTGGATTTTTACATCCCAAGTGCATTATTTTACATTTATCAACATTAAACTTGCTGCTGGCCAGCTGAAGATGATGGAAGCTGTAGTGTAACGATAACAACATGAGAACATTGTTGGAGGAGAGGGAACATTGGCTCAGAATGGATCATTAATAGGCTGTAATACAGTTTTAGAAGTCAATCAGCCCTCAATTTCAATCAAAATAACTGGAAGGTTGAAATCAGTGCATAGGCTGAACCAAAGACATATTTGTTCCATTGATCATAATGGTTTGTCTTGTCAGATTTAATATATGACTAGGCTACTTCATGTTTCATATTTATTTTTAATTGTATTCAAACTAAATTTGCCTTCTGTTATTTCTTTAGTGTAATGTAATGTGATTGAGATTCAGGTGTAAATTGTTTCAACCTATTGGACCCAGACCCTACCTCACATAAAACATTCAGAATGCTGCATGACACCTTGCAGGGCTTTTGGGTAATGGCATTTGAATTAGCATTCTCTCCACTTTAACTGGAGTAAATACCTCAGCAATTGGAGTGGCAAGACCATAGAAAATCAGATGGTGTGTGTATTGGCAGACTGCCAGCTTTACAAAAATTAATTTGATCCAAAGATGAGGAAAGAAAAAGTACACGTTTTGCAATGTAAAGATTAGAATTCACCACTCTACAGCCAGTGAGGACAGCAACATACACTGTAACGGTTGTGACATTCGCTAGGTTGAAAATGGCCTTTTCAAGTTATTTTAAGCATGTTGCCTTCTCTTCTTCCCCTCCCAATAAAGCAGATATGAATTAGCTGAGTAATTAGACATATTAATCAAACCCTCTGCTAAGTTCCACTTATAAGAACTGAAGTTTATGCCTTTAAAATGATATAATGGCTGTGATACATAAACTGTTCATCATATTACCGAGTGCTGCAAAACAGACCAGAAGAAAAAAAAAGATCAAAACATGGACAATTGGCTGCTTATTTACTAACCCCTGGAGGATAAGGGAAATGCAATGAATCGTTGCAGATCTAGACCTTGTATTTTCTTCCAAGGGGTTCTCATATTGGCCCTTGTGTCAAAAAGAAAGAGGCGTCATTCTGGAGTAAACCAACTGCACCATGGGGAAAAAATATAAAATTCTCCAAAATTCCAATTGATCTAAATGAACTGTTAAAGGGATAGTAATGTTTCATAATAAAAACAGTTCTAATTAATCATCATAGTATTTGGACTTTGGAGAGTGTTATTTCTATTCTGTCAGAGTTGTGGTTCAAGAGTAATTCAATGACAAAGTATCCCTCCCCTTCTACTGATGTAACACTCCTCAGCCAGATCAGAAGGGAGGTGCCCAAATAGACTGCAGAGAGGGACAATCTTCAGTTAAGATAAGGGAAAAACCTGAAAAACTTGTCAAGGGGGGCAGGGCTTTCATTGTTCTCATAGGAAGAAGATTGTCCTCTGCTGTTATCTGTCTGGTCTATGGAATGATTTCCACATCTGAGAAGAGATTGTTTACACTAGGTAAAAGGGGCGGGAGGGGGAATTGTGCTTGTGAATATCTCTCAAACCATAAAGGTTTGAGAGATAAGACTTATATTGTTATTCATATTTTTTTAATTCCTACAAAATAAAATAAAGATAAAACGAAGTATTACTATCCCTTTAACCCTCTTCAATGCTAGAGAGATCCCCAACACTTTATAATGTGTTGGACACCTCTCTAGCATCCAAGGGGTTAAAACTCCCATGTAAATCAATGGTATGATTTCTTTCTCCACTTTGGTGCAGTTGGCTTGCTCCAGAATCACTCTATTTTCTTTTGTACATAAGGGCTATTGTTTTCTGTGCAAGGTTCCTGAACAACATCAAGGGGTTCAATTGAACAAATGTAAGTAATGACAGACAGTGGTGCAAGGCTGAGGTGGAACAATATACGTGTGGCTCAAGGGGATTAACAGTGGATGTGTGCTCACCTCCCGACTGTCATTCTTTCAAACCCTGGTGACCCTCAGATTGTGTGGTGGGTATATAACTGTATAATATTGCTCCACAGCAATAAATCTCACATTACTGTTTGTTTAAACATCCATATAGGTTTATAAATTAGTCTGTGTAGATAAACTACTTTGGCCTTCCTCTAAATAATTTATTCAGTTAGAGAAAGAGGCATCAACAGGTCATGAAATATCCTATAAATTCTTGGTAATGCCCTGCCCAGCAACCACA
The DNA here is from genome assembly GCA_037306005.1 of Rhinophrynus dorsalis. Taxonomy (NCBI): domain Eukaryota; kingdom Metazoa; phylum Chordata; class Amphibia; order Anura; family Rhinophrynidae; genus Rhinophrynus; species Rhinophrynus dorsalis. The sequence goes on along the minus strand of CM074719.1, from coordinate 106,192,823 downwards.
TCCCCAGCCACACCTCCTAAAGTAAAAGTGCTCTTCTTTGGCCATCACAATGTATGTTTTGTTGTATTTTTTGTTTTCTTTTGATTGCTCTAGTGGTAAGTACTCTAATCTAGCGTGTTCTATGAAAATAATGCAGAATTATCCAATACAATTACATGATATGTTACTCAATACATTTAAGCCTAATAATTTAGTCTTACATGAATAGTAATGTTTAGTGTGGAAAAACATATACTGCAGGGTATATCCTAATACCTCCCAACATTTTAACTGGCCAAAGAGGGACACATTGTTTTAGGGGGTGCTGCTGTGGATGCGGCTGGTGGGCAGTACATAGCTAAGAATGTTTAGGTTATTTTATGACCCACCTCTTTGTGTAACTGAATAAATGATTAGAGCAAGACCAATGTATTTTATTTACAAATAATAATTTATAAACACATAAACTGAAGTTTACACAAACATTAATGTGAGATTTAGTGCTGTAGAGCAATGTGATACACTTATATACACATAACACAGTCTGGCCTAAAAAGAGGGACATCAGGGTGGGAAAGAGGGACAGAGGGATTTGGGTCTCAGAGAGGGACTGTCCCTTCTAACGAGGAGCAATTGGGAGGTATGTATCCTGATAAGTAAACCAAAGGCATTCCCACAGCTAAGAGATGCTTTTTTTAAAAAAATAAATAAATATATATTTTTTTATTTTTATCCTTTGAGTGACAGAGGGGTATGCAATGCAAAGGTTTAAACATTATTGAAGTACAAATTTGCATTTACTGGGTTGTAGTTGTTCCATAGCCTGAAATGTTATGTTGCTGTTGCTATAAATCTTAGTGGACAGCTCACAGTTAACCCTTTGAGTGCCAGAGGGGTAAGGAACGCATTGCAAAGCAATGCGTTCCGTACCCCTCTGGCACTCAAAGGGTTAACCTCCATATCATGCTGTAGCAACAGCACCATTGTAAAATTCAGGCCATGAAGGTAATGCTAAAAATACAAGCTTGGACTGCAATAATGTCTGAATAAAGCATCTCTCTGCAGTGGCAGTAACCTTGTTTTACTTAGCATAATAAACTCTGCAATATACATTTTCTCTATATTAAGCATTACTATCCCTTTCTCTTACTGGTACCAACTAACATTCAAATAAATTTGATACAGTTTAACCACTTTGGTGACTAAGGAGTTAAATTACTGTAGGAAAAAAATGAAGTCTGAGTATATCGAAGCAAGCAGCGTGGTGCCACTTAATCTTGCCTTAATTTTATTGACTTTCAAAAATAATCTGTTCCTGCTACTGCTGTGATAAAATGCCATCTTTGCATTACTCTGCCTCTTTTTTTCTCTCTCTCTCTCTGCTCTACATTCATTACACCGACCTGAAGGTGATATGATAACTGTGATCATACTTCATTGTGATACACCCTTTGAGTGTCCGAGAAGTGTGCTAGGGATGTGCGGATCAATGAAGGATACACTGACCTTGTGTATTTACATGGAATAGTGATTCTGGTCACTGACTCTTTAGGACTTGGATGCTGGAGAGGGACACAGTGAAATGTCTAAATCAGGGGTGTCATACCGCATTTCTAAAGGGCAGAGACACGTCAGAAATCCCTGATCTGGAATAATTACTACAACCATTACAACACAATTACAAAATCAGGGATACTCCATCTCAGGCCCTTTAAGAATGCAGTTTGATGCCCTTGGTCTAAATGGTATTTTGCAGGTTTAGGTGTACTACTTCTCATCATCTGAAATGTTCTGACAAAGTCAAGTAAAGGACATTGTGCAAGAAAAGAAAAGAAGAGCAATTCTAGAGCAAACCAACTGCACCACAGAGGAAACAAACGTTTCTAATGTGTGAAATGGGGCTTTTAAAGGGAAAGTACTGCTTAATAGTGCAGGGCTTTAAAGAGATATTAACTCACATATTGCAAGGTTTATCCTGTTGAGTAAAACAAAGGAACTCCCACCCCTGAGAGGTATTTTTCTCAAACATTATTGCAGCTCAAACTTGTAATTTTTTTTTTGGTGCAATACTTCCATAGCCTGAAATTTTAAAGTGGCGCTGCTTTACACCATCCCATAGAGGTTTATGGTCAAGTGACCATAGCTGTCCATAGACCGATGTAGCAACAATGCCACCATAAAATTTTAGGACATGGAAGAACTACACCCAAAAATGCAGGTCTGAGCAGCCATAACTTTTGACCAAAATGTCTCTCTGTAGTGGCAGCTCCATTGTTTTACTCAAGAGGATAAAGCCTACAATCCTATATAATAATTCGCTAAAAGTTTGTGATGACGCAGCCATGCACAGTAGAGACTGCCCGTGACGCAGCTCATATGGAATGGGGCACTCCAAATTCAGACCACGGAGAGGACCATGGTCTGAATTTGGAGCGCCCTGCTCCGTATCAGCCGCGTCACAGGCAATCTCTACTGCGCATGACTGCACCGCAATTGGCCAGCACTGTTGCCTGTGTACATGGGCTCTTCAAGTACTAAATATATATTGTATTTATTTATCTTTCTCATATTCAGTGTTTCGATTCCTTTAACCCCTTGAATGTTGGAGAGACCTCAAATCACAATGCACTGGAGACCTCTCTAGCATCTGCCTGGTTAAAATCCCCTTGAAGGAGAAGAGTTTGGGGAATTCTAATTTGTTCCCTGTGTGTGACTGGTTTGGTTGCAGAACCTCTCTTTTTTCTTGTGCACATAAAGCCCAGAGGTATACGTGCTTGAGCTGCAGTGACAGATTTCCCACTAGGCAGAGTAAGCAACTACCTAGACAGCATATCAATGTTAGCAGAGCCTTTGCTGACCATGTCCACTGTTTTGAATTGTGAGTAAGGCCAGAACATCCCCAATGTCCCTGCACCCTAGCTTATACTGGACACTTTATTTACCAAACAATAGCAAGTCCAAACGCCAAAAGAAAAAACAGAATAGCAGTGTGTGTTCTCTTGTATATTTATTTGCGTGTATGTGCCTTGCCTGTTATTGGCCTGTAGTTATTGGAAAAATATGTATTATACCAGCGGTGTTAACTTTGTTGCCACTAAAACCTGTTTGAATAGGGTGTATAGTGCGAGCAGATAAGTGACAAGATTGACTCACTCAGATCTATTTCAGCTGGAAATGCTGGGATCAATATCCACCAGGATCATGCTTTTCTCCTACACTCCATTCCCAACCAGTTTCCTGATATACTTACTGCGCTCACAAACCCTGGTGCTCAGTATGACTAGTCCAAGCTTGTAAGTCCCAAGTTGAAAAAGTGAAGTCTAGAACACTGTGGCACTTGAATCTTGAAGGACTAGAGGGAGGAACAGCACATTGCTTTGCCATTCTCTGGTCGTTAAAGGGTTAAATAAACCTCAATCATTTTTTTAAACATAACAGTGTTGCTGCATAAGTACAAAACAGCTGCTGTCCAATTGCCTCCTTAAAGCGGAACTACCTCAACTAATGGTGCCCTGCAATACTTAGGCAGGTGGTAACTAGCTTACTAATAATTATTTTACCTCTCAAAAATGCCCACAAATAAAGTTATCCTTAATCTTTCGAGACCGGAAGCCAGGCATCACCGCAGACATCTTGAATGTGCACTTGCTCTGTCAGCATTGGACTGTCCTGGCTGGATCCAGAAGAGACTGATGTTGCAGGTGCACAGGCTGCAGTAACCTGGCCGTCAGTCTTGGAACCTTAAGGATAACTCGTGGGCACTTTTGAGAGGCAAAATAATGATTAGTAAGCTAGTCGCCACCTGCATAAGTATTGCAGGGCGACTTTATGGGGGTGGTAATTCCGCTTTAATCAGATTCAAGATGTCTATCTGTTATTTGTAATGCTTTGTCCAACAATATAGAACCTTTCTATGTACTCTAAACTGAACCTGGTAGTAGCTAGTATAGTCAAGTTGATACATTTATTATTATTATTATTATTATTATTATCACATTGTGGATTAACCTTTACAACAGTCCCACTGGGATAATAAATACCTTGGACCCCTCAGAGGAAGACTGCAATTTACAGCACTTTCCTCTACCACTGAATGATCAAAGAACCAGAGTCTGGACTGTGCTTCCTTATCTGATTTCCATTCAAAACAATGCAATGTGTACTTGTATTTAAGAGATGTTTTCATACGCATCTGTATAACATGCCTGAGGAGGAGACCTAAGAGGTCTTGAAAGCTTGCATCCTAAATCTGTTTAGCTAGCAAATAAAGGTATCGACTATATTCTCCTGTATTTCTACAGCTAATACGGTACCACCTTTCATCTGGTAGTGGCTAGTGCACAAATATTGTTTTAAAGTTTGTTCAATAAATTTTGTTTTAATTAATGGGCAGCTTTTGCTTGGAGAGTGCACTACTGGCAATCCTGGAAGACCAGGGAGAAGACCTACCAATGAAGCCCCTGCTTAGATGGTAAATCCTGGCAGACTAACAGGGAAGCAGAATGAGGATCTGAAAAGAAACCCTTAAGGCTCCCTTGATGGTCTCTCAAGAAGATAGTGATTTGCAGCAGAAGTCTTCCTGATGCTGTCCCCATAGACTCTCTGTATTGGGCTTAAAAGCCAGAGAGAACTGTCTACAGAGGCTGCACACAGAATCAGCACAGTTTTTGGCTGAGAGTCACATAATTCTGGCTTGTATTCCAGATGAGGGGGTCAGTTTTTTAAGCCCCTGAATGGCTGATAGGAGCTTTTTAACAAAGACTTCAGTCATAGGAGTGAATATAATATGTGGTAAACGTCCTTTAAATTCTAGAGTGCTCTTTGCTTTACTCTTTATACCTGGAACTTTTTTTACCATCTTATATTTTTCTTTAAAGGGATAGTAATGTTTCATAATAAAAGCAGCTCTAATTAATCATCATAGTATTTGGATTTTGGAGAGTGTTATTTCAATACTGTCAGAGTTGTAGTTCAGGAGTAATTCAATGACAAAGTATCCCCCTCCCGCCCCTTTTACTGATGTAACTCTGCTTACCTCAGAGCAGAAGGGAGGTGCCCAGGTAGATTGCAGAGAGAGACAGTCTTCAATTATGATAAGGGAAAAACCTGAAAAGCTTGTCAAGGGGGGCAGGGCTTTCATTGTTCTCATATAAAGAAGATTGTCCCCTGCTGTTATCTGTCTGGTCTATGGACTGCATTTCATTCCGAAAAGAGATGGCTTACACTAGGTAAAAGGGGCGAGGAGGGGAAACTTTGCTTGTGAATATCTCTTAAACTATAAAGGTCTGAGAGATAAGACTTATATCATTCTTCATGTCTTTTTAATGCCTAAAAAATAAAATAAAGTTAAAACAAAGTATTACTATCCCTTTAATAAACAGTTTATATATTGATTTGTACAGTTTATTTACAAGTTAATGTACCTCTGTAGCAGGCATCAGAGGATTTGGTTGGAGGAGAGTCCATGTGAAGAGCTGGGGTGTCTCCATGGGAAGAATTCACATGTTCTAGGTAATGAGGCTACTGATGGATCCAAGGTGACACAGAAAGTGAAAGGTGGAGACTGCACTATTAAATGAAAAAACAACACTTACTAGTAATAATCCCCCACATACTTTACTATGGGCAGGTAATCCTAATGGCCACTTTGAACCTTGCCCTTGTGCCTTTTTCAAGCTATAACATCTTCACTCAGTCCTGAATGCCATGTCCATGGAGACCGACATGACACTTACTATAAGTTTTTCCAAAGTGAAGCAGGCAATTGGAATCATGTGCATTAGGAATTTGTGTCCTGTGGTTCTGCTAGTGAGTTTTATGTCCATCTCCATGGAAAGACATCCAGGACTGGTTCACAGTTTATTTCTTGGATCAAGGGAAAATCCATAGGGACCATTAGAGTTTTCTGGTCATAGTAAGTCAAGATGGAATTATTATCAGGAGATATTGCTTCCCCTTTTAAGCAGATGCTGCATTTTATCGGTAGTTGTGTGTGTGTCTTAGTAATAGTGGTTTACGTGAAACATTTCACATGAACCATATACACAAAGGAAGAGAAGAGCAAAATAGCAAAACAACTGCAGTATAGGAAACATTTCCCCAAATTCCTCTTGCTTTAAATGAGACATTGTATTTCTTTGGGTACCTCTCTAGCTTTTTACTCCATGAATGCTAGCGAGGTGTCAAGTGCATTGTGAAACAAGCAGCACATTTCACCTTCTGCAGTAATTCCCAGTGCAGTTTACTGTTTTCTTTCTGCCTCAAACTCCTAGCCTTGTCATCCTACACTAGTAGCCATACTGATCACTGAATCACACATACTGATTTCCAGCATTTTCCAACTGTAGCCATAGAACCAAATATGCTGACCACCCAACTTTGTCCTGTTGTCTGGTAGCTGCCGGAAAGAGCAAAGTGAGGTTTTTCTTCTGCTGCTGCAACTTCCATCAGTCCCAGACAGATACTTCTAGTGACCCTCAGTACCATAATAGCCATAGAACCACACATACTACCCCATCAGCTTTGTCCCATGTAGCAAAAGAACCACACTTATTAACCCCCCTCTTTGCCCCGCTGTAGCCATAGAACCAAACATATTGCCCCCCCAGCCTTATCTAATGGTAATCATAAACCCGCACACAATAACAACCCCCCATCCTTGTTCCACAGCAGCCATAAACCCCCCATACACACACACCAACCCCCTCCAGCCTTGCCCCATGGTAGCCATAGAACCACATATACTGACCTTCAGCCTTTTCCCACTGCACTGGTATCCACATAACCACCCATCTCCACCTCAAGCTTTCTCCTTCTACACGGTATATCCAGATCCTCACTTACTTAGTCTAAGCTCCCCACCCACACCCCTGCAAGAACTGGGTAAGTTCCTGTGGGAAATTTCTTGGGGTTAGCCACAATTCCAGTGGGGAAAAAATAGACTTTTCACCTATTCCTAAATACCACCCAAAGTTCTCTCTCTCCATATAGGGTGAAACCATGGACAGAGTATGAAAGGAAGGAGCAGAGTAGCTATATTCTTATAATATTTGATGTAAGGAGAATTTTTATATAGCCAACAGAAGAACACTAGTGAGAGGATCAACCTCCTGTAACTGTGGGTAGCCATTTGATAAACTCAGTAAACACCACAAGTGATATATATCTATCTATATATATATATATATATATATATATAGGTACCTTGTTATAATTAAGCTAATATATACCTCACAATGAGTAGGAGACCACTGCAACAGTGGTTCTTAAATTTTTGTAATGGTGGACAAAGGAACTAGCCTGGGGTGGCAGACGTACACATGTGTGGCTTTATGACTGCAAAAGAACATGTGGAAGATTAGAACACTTGAAACACAGCAATTGTATTTTCTATTACATTTGTCTGGTTTCCAGCATTATAGCCTAGTCCAGGGGAAGGCAACCTTAACTTTTTCAGCTGTAGAACTCCCATCATCCCCAACCAGCTGCTGACTGGTTGGGGATGGTGGGAGTTATAGTTCCCTAGAGCTGGAGAGCAATGATTACCCATCTGCTTAGCTTCCTCCAATTAAAAAGAATACATCAAGCATAGGCCTGAATTCCATTGCAGCTGATAACTTTATCATGGGTTATATCTGCCATTTTCTCCACATACTTTAATGGGAATCTGTTAGATAAAACCAGTGAGAACACATTTCAATGACAATGTAATCTAAGCCATAATTTTGTGTCAATATTTATCTGACGTGTTTGGACAAGGATTTAATCTTAAATTACCAGTACAATCTAGTATTCCAATAAACTTTATATTATGTAACCCTTTAGCATACTTGAGAACTCCCTGAATCTGTCCCAGTGAGTCTGGTTTTCTGACAATCTCTGAGTCTCCTGGGACACTGGGTGATTCACTGTATATACAAGATCTGTGCTACTCCAACCACTTTCTCACTTGTTCCTCCCACTCCCTGCCTCATTCCATCCATTTTTGACCAAACTCCCACCTTCCCACATCTAATCCCACTCACTTCTGTGAAGCCCCACCCACATTGGAACACTCCCACTTCCCATTCTTCTGGCTGCTGCCAGCCACGTTCCCTTGAATGCCCTTAGATGTGTTGGAGGCCTGTCTAGAATTCAGGGGTTTAAAGGTTTAGATGTAGGATGAAGCAGGGTTTTCATGTGAACCTAAAAATGTCCTCTAGTACAAAAAGTTTGAAAACTACTGCTATGCAGCATCCAAGGGGTTAATATGTTTTAAATGATAATGTCCCACTCAACATGTATTTATCATGAAAATGGCAACAAGAGCATTATCTGGAAGAGAGACAGTGAACAGCTCTATAGTCTTAATAATCCAGTGTTCGAATGGATTTGGAAATTGGAACCACAATTAAACACTGGGACATTTCCCAGAGCTTATTATTACAGGATATTACATTTTCTGGAAACATTCACAGTGTTTAGAAAAATAGCATATGAGTAATTCTCACCCTACCAGAATGACCAGCTAGATGTATTCTGATAGAGAACAATTTAGGGAGGATACGTGACCTTTAGACCCAATTAACCCTTATAATCTTTAGTACCATACCTCAATTGACTATATCCATCAATACATTTAGAAAGCTGAAACATATACTGTGCAGTCATTGCTATTTCAACATTTCTTATTATAATTTAGAAATTGCCATATTCTTGTGATGATGACTTAGTCTGGAAATCAGTATTTGCATCAATGTATTTCATGAATACCTGAGACTGTAAGTGTGTTAGGGGAAAGATCTAGAAGTGTGTAAGAGGAAGGTGTCTTTGTATATACTTTCCTGTTTGTAGATAGTCATGCAAAAAGTAAGTGTGAGAGATTTGGGGGAGAATCATCTGCTTCATAGGAGACTAACAAAAATTCCCATGGATTTAAATGGGACTTTTGAATCCCTTTAATGCTAGAAAATATACTGCATTACAGTGTTTCAAAACCCATTCAAATGGGTGGGAATTTGTTTGTTCCCATTGTGCTGTTAGTTTGTACCAGAGCTGCTCCATTTTTTGTGCATACAGCCCAGTGTGTTAGGAAACATTTGTCAGTCTTTTTTTACTAGGATATGTAGGCATTATATGGGCAGTAAAAAGGATGATCAAGTGCCAGCTGTGCTCTCTGTAAGCTCGGCTGCCCTGTCACAGTTCACTACTTCCTATTTATCCTTGCCATAGTGCCCCTTTTCCTCCCCTTCTTCCTATTGGTCACTTTACCTTTTTATAACTTGCACTTTCCATCCTTTAAAAGGTTAATGCCCTAACAGAACAGGTCATGGACCATATCTCTTTCTTCAAAAAAGGAGCTTGCAGTGCTAAGACAACATAACATGCTTTCTAGATAGAAAGGGCTCAAAAAGAGAAGAGCAATCTAAAAGTAGTGTTTATTATTAGGGGCGGGTATAAATTCTTGTTGTGTTCCCACGAGAAATTCCATGAAAAGTACATGGTTGTCCAGTTTTTCTTTTGAAAATCCACCATAAACAAATCTCTTATAATGTTCTCTTTTTTCACCTATTTCAAAAATGTTTTTGCTATGTTTTTTTCAATAGGTACAAAATTCCCACCTGTTTACTTACGTGTGCTTCTCATTTCTGCACCAAAAATGTGACGTTTACAGGAAATTAAACAGAGTACTAAGCATCTAGAGTGCTAGAGAGGGTACTTAGGTGATTTTGAAGCTATTTATTTAACAGAATTAAGGCAGCAGAAGCTCAGACTGTTGGCTAGCAGTATGAGCACCCATCTAAAAAGAAAAGGAGGAGCTAAAAGGACCATGATGCATTCAGTGAGTCAGAGGAAGAGGAAGAAGTGACTACCACCAGCATGGAAGGGTCTGGGAGCCCTGATTCCCCAGACCCAATGATACCCACTCCCCAACATTGTTCCTTGGGATCTAGGGGAAATTTGTGAGCAAGTCAGAACTGGGTAGCAATGTGAGCAGCACATGCCAACTGTGTCTGCTAGTACTGCTGCCAGTGGGCCTTCTGATACTCAGAAAAGTTCAACTTGTTTCGTGTCCGCAGGACACTTACTCAGGGAATGAGGAAGTGTCCTGGAGACACAATATGCTTTGGCAAATGTGTCCTGTTTTAACACTGAGAGAGTGTGACTACTTCATATATTGTGAGAACTTTGCTGGCCAACACTTTGGACTCTAATATACCTCTGCCCGATTTGACTTTTCTTGGGAACAAACAGAGAGACTTTGTAGCTTTGAACTCTGCTAGCAGTCTTCACCTCCCCATCAGAGACATGGCCTTGACCAAGCTGTAAGGCAACATAGTGGGGAACCCCGTCACCAAAGGAGGACATCATTCATCACGGTGACAACACCTCTAACTAACAGCAGTAGTTGTTTGATGATGGGAGAGAAAAGGCGATTTTTGAAGCAGCTATTTCTATGAAGGTGGGAGAGGTAATAACTTACACATTTATTCCAGCGGTAGATCATTGTTGCCAGAACTTTTCCTTATTGTGGACTCCTCAGGACTTTTACATATTACACATTATTGTATTATTATAATATATATTTTTTATTATTGTGGGAATTTTATATACATTTTGCAGTAAAACATATTTTTGATAATAGATTTGTTACTTTTTTTATTCCTGTCTTTGGGGGCTATTTAGTTGGATTTATTGCAGCACTCTCCTATATATATTTCTGTTCTAGTGGTCAAGGGATCCCACACATCCCCCTGACCTGGTGATTCCCCTTTCCCCAGCATTGTGTCTCTGGGACATGATGCTGAAGAAGGCAGAACTGGCTTCAAGTATTATTATCAGCACAGATCAACTGCCGGTGCCTGCTGCTAGTGCTGACAGTCTGCCTTCTTCACCTCAAGAGATGGCATGTGTGACAGTAGGGGACCCTCTGTCACATTTGTTATCATCGTTGACCAGTACAACTGACAGAACAACAGCAGCAGCAAGGACGGAATGGTGGTGGTGGTGATGAGGGTGATGGTGGATCAGCTGATGTGGAAGAGACAAAAAGGGCCTTTTAACAGAAAGCAAGAAGGAATGGGAGACAGATATGCAAATAGGGATGGGCATCACCACCACTACCAGCAGTGACGTTGTGGAGTTTCCTGCTGCTGCAATTCCTGCTGCTGCTTAGTAGCAGGCTGATGATGAGAAGGCTAGTGTGCCACAGACCACCATGGCCACAGTGAGAAAGGGGTCCAGCAGTTGTGATGCGGGACTAGGACAGTTTCCACTTGCCAGCAATAATCCCGCTCCTAGATCTACTGCTGATTCTGAGGTAGCAGAAGCAGCATCCTCTGCTGCAGACAGTGAAGGGGATTGTGGAGAAGAAGAAAGAAGCCATTCTTCTTCACCTTTCCTGTCCCAGCTGAGGTCATGGGTGTGGGACTATTTTTCTCTTGGGACAGGCACAGTGCAGTCTTCAGCGACAAATCAGTGAAAAGGGGAAAGGAGAGGGCACAAATGGCCTGATAACACACAAGAAATACAGACACCATGACATTTATGTGAAGAATGTTAAAGTAAAAAAAGAACAAAAGAAATCAGTAACTGCTATTGCTGTACCCTCGTCTCTCCTCAAGAACACCAAGAATTGAGATGGAAATCCAAGAGCAAGAAGAATAGAGAAACCCAGCCTGAGCCTTTTTTTTGATGGTGAGCAAAACACCTGTCTCTTCATCTGCTTCTTGCACTCAAGTCCGGGCATGGGAAGACATAGCAACCTATTCTGGTGAGCCACATCTGTCATAGTTACATCTCCCACCAGCTTATAGCAATTCTGTACATGTGAGGATGTGACAATTGTGTCCACCCATTGCACATTGTGTGGTGCTCTAATCACACATGTCAATGTGGTGGAGTATAATAGCAGACTTGGAATCAAACAGCATATGAGGAGATTCCATCCCGCAGAATACGCTAAGCTGGTGGCAGGGAGGATTCATCATTATTATTAATTATGCTAGGTGTCACATGTCCTGAGCAGACAAGGGGTATAGTGACAGCAGCTGGGGGGATGATTGATTTGACATTGAGGACCTAAACATCAAGGTGTTTGTTTTCAGGTGTGCCAGTTGTTTGAAGTAAATGCACAGGTGTTCATTGTCACCAGTCCTTCCCCTATTTCCTAAACAAACTGTCCATAATGTAGTTGCTGATGAAAGGCACAGTTCCTTCCTCATGTCAAGGGAAAAATTAGTATTCCAACACACTCACGAGTTTGGAGGAATTGCAGAAGGAGAAGTATTATTGGCCAACTGCTTTTCTCTACATTTAACTGAAGTGGCGGGGGCTAGTTGTGGTACTGCCTCAGCACATCACTGGAACTGTTGTTGATCCCATTCCCTTGGAGCTGCCTTAATTATCCTGCTGCTTAAACAACTGAGCAGCAATAACAGCAGTCACAAAAGTCACAATACCCCAGCATTTGCCAATGGCTATTGGCCACCATAAAATGATCTGCTGGCACGTCCAGCAAATCACTTATTCCTCAAGGCTTGTGCCTCAAACAAGCCTGAGTTCAACAAATCACTAATTTCTCAGGGCTTGCACCTCTAACAAGCCTGAGTCCGTCAAATCATCACTGATTCCTCAGAGCTTGTGCCTAACAAATTAATGTTTCCTTAGGGCTTGTGCCTAAAAAATGTATGTCATACAAATCAATTGTTGTTAGAGGTTTAAAGTGATAGTAATACTTGAAAACATGTAAATTTAATTCAATAGATAATTTAAAAATACATTAATTGTGCAGTTTTCGATCTCCCAAACCTTTATGGTTTGGGAGATATAAGTCTGCAAAGTTCCCGCTTCTCTCCCCTTGTGCTGACGTCAGCTTTCAAACTTAGAGACGGAGCTCGCAGTCCTTATACCGTCCTGTGGAAATGCTTACACAGAAATACTTTATTTGAATGGTCTACAAGGTGTGCTTGGTTTGCAAGCACATGTTGTAGACCGTTCAGATGAAGTATTTATTTGTAACTGCTGCAGTGTTGGCTCTGCTGAAGAGCCGCGGGATGGTCTATGGACTGCGAGCTCCATCTCTAAGTTTGAAAGCCGGCGTCAGCACAAGCAGAGGGAAGGGGGAACTTTGCAGACTTTTATCTCCCAAACCATAAATGTTTGGGAGATTGAAAACAGTACAATTAATGTATTTTTAAATTATCTATTGAATTAAATGCACATGTTTTCAAGTATTACTATCACTTTAAGCTTTGAGGAACAAGCATACGTCCTACAAATCAATTGTTCCTCAGGGCTTGGACCTCTAACAACAAGCCTAAGTCAACAAATCAATGTTTCCTCAGGGTTTGTTCCCACCCACTACTATTAACTACATGGAGCCTGGAGAAGACATGTTTCCAGTATGTACTGAGTCTTTCATTTTCATTTACTGAAGGGACTTGGAGTGATTAAAGGCTAACATAGGCAGCAAATAGTTCATTATAATAATGCCAGCAATTGTGCATATTTAAAGACACATTAATGCACTCCATTATATACCATCATTGTCATTTACTGAAATTTGGTGAAAAGGTAGCTGGAACAAGGAGAAGACATTTGTCAGGAAAATAAATACACAGTACTAAAACACCATAATATACATATACCTAAAGGTAACATAGTGAACAAAACATGGGGCGCAGCAAGAAATGAAGGGCCCCTCCACAATCCCCAAATTAAAGACAGAGAGGCAAAATTAGATATTTTTTCTAACCATTGTGACAAAACCTAAATTTTAAAACAAGCAACTTAATACAGAGGTTATAATGTATTCTATGCACAGGGTTCACATAACTTGTATGGAGCAGCACAGGATTGTGTTTTATTTTTTATCTATTTTTAATACATGAATCCGCTTTCTGACAGTTTATAAAACTTCTCCCGACTGCACAATCACAGTAACGAATGTCTACCATTATGGTTACATTGTAGTCATATGTTTTCTAATGCTTACAACTTTTGAACAAATTGACAAATACATCTGAAATTTGGCTGTTTAGTAGACCTTGCCAGGGTCCACAATCTGTGAAATTTAGACCCAAAGCAATTTTGATGAAATACAAAGATCGGGGTGGGGGAAGGGAGACGTAGTCCTTTGACCATAATAATATTTTTTTGCTTTTGAAATATTAGACATGGCTACAGGAAAATTTACTAACCAGATACCATTGGAATTTGGCACTGAGCATTTATATTTTTGCACATACGGATACCATTTTTATACTGGATGCACAGCAGAAACTTGCTTTCTTGAGTTAGTTCAACGCAGAATCTTTTAAAGTGTGATACTTATAAAGCGTATAAAATAAACTATACATTTTATTAGATATATACATACACGTATGTATATTTTCCATGTATGGCAATAGGGTACACATATAAACATGTCTCTCCACACCAGAAAAAAAATGCAGTGTTTATCAGCTCTGGGATAGTGGGTGTATGCTTTGGGAATGGGTGCTGGGGAGGGATATATAAAGTCTTGCACATGCTGCCACTGTAAAAGCCGCATTAACTGCCCTAGTAGTTGTTCCAGTGAGATGCATTCTCAGCTGGTGGGATGGGGCACATGGACTGGAGCGTGCTCATCCTCACACAAAACATTTTGTGTTTTTCATGAGCTGCACAATCCAACTGAACACAGGCTAGGTTAGAAGAATGTGGGGAGAGTATGAGAACAGTGGGGGAGTGGACATTGAGTGGTTGAGTATACTGGGGAAAGAGAACACAGAGCAGGTTAATATATTGCGGGAAAGGGCAGGAGCAGGAGATGTGGAGGACTGGAGAGCAGACAGGGGAGAGTGGAGAACCAAATGTGTCTATGTTTAACCTTTTGAGTGCTAGAGTTGTAAGGAGGAAATGAGGATCTGAAGTATCCACTGTGTGCAGTGATTTTGACAGGAGTGGCCAGGGAGGATTAGCCTGAAAATCGACACCCCTTGGAAATTCATTACTTTTCCCCAATGTCCACTCCTATGAAAATCACCTGCCCTGGAAACTTCCTGGAAACTCCCTGCAGGTAGTTCTGCCAAAATTACCCTGCAATTCCCTGCAGTGTGGGCTAACTCCACCCTCCTGCTGACACCCCAGGTTGAGGCTAGCAGTGAGTCACAAACTCATATATGTGCAGATAGATAGGTAGATACAAGCATTCCACTCTCGCTTACCAATCAACTATATATTTAAGTCCTGTAAGTGCTTTTGAATTTCTATCTATGGAGATGTAGATAAAACAGATACAGATAAAACTAAAACATCTTGGCATTAAATTCCATCAAAGTGTTATGCACAAATGCTTATCTCAAACTTTCCATCAACTACATAGCCTACAAAACCTGCATTATTACAGTGAATATGCACTCCCCCGTCATGCATATCTGTGTGGATTAACCTCAGAAGAGTAGTCTAGGATTCTAAAATTCTCTGTTAGTAGATTCAACTTTAGCGATTAGGAGTCAAGAGGATACATTAGCATTAAAGTTAGCAAATCCTCTCAAAGCAACTGACAGCAGCAGCTTTCTGCTTGTTTCCTCATTGCAAAGTCAATCTCTGGGAAGGAAAAAACGCAGTTATACAAGATGTATAACTGACATGGCAGCTGGTTTAAAAGATAAACTTTACGGGGTGCATTAGAAGACTGTGCTTCAATCTGACATTAAAACGTGGCAAGCGTAATTCACATATACTCTGTGTTTTAAAGAGTTGTGATCCACATGCATTTCTTTTATTTGGGATTTAAAAATTAAACTTGTTTGCATTGCACGCAAAGTAGACATCTGTGAGGTCATCATATCAAGGTCAAACTAGACCAGAGGTAACGTTTGGCTTCCCAGCTTTTGGGGACTACAACTCCCATCATCTCTAAGAACTGAAGAGCCATAGATTAGCTGCTGAACTAGAGCTAAGAAAATATACAGCACTGCATAAAATCAAATATACTGCACTAGGTACATGAAAGGAAAAATCCTATTGTTTTCAGTGGGACTTATCTCTTTCATGAGTTAAAGTTATTTTGCCCAAGAGCTACCCCACTGCTGCTCTTGTGTATCTTACATCTGATGCAAACTGCTTTGATGCCTTTCTCAGTTCTCTGTTTGTATTTGTTTCTAATGTAGGGAAATGCTTCACACTTATGGTGCACTTTGTTAACCATAAAACTTTATGCCACTTTAAACCAGGCAGGGTTTTTTGATGGAATTGAAAAACTAAAAAGATTATATACATCAACATGCAGTTTGATGCATCTCATTGCTATGTACAAGTTTCAAGCTACTCCAACTATTTATGACAACAAATTTATGACAAACAATACATGACCATGTTCTCTGCCTCAATACAAACGGTGGTATCTTCCCCTTTAGCATGTTGCACAAATTCATAGAAGCATGAGAAAATATTTAAATAGGTACTGATCCTATAAAAGTACATTTCTGTTTTGTTTTGTACTTTGCCTGGGCTCCAATTATTTTTTTTTAGTGGAGGCATATTCCTAAATGTGGTTATGTGGTTGTCTACATGTTTTAAAAGGATATTGGCAAACTGTGTCACTGTTAGGGTATATGTGCTTGATAAAGTGCCTGGGATTTCTCATAATTTATTGTAAAGCTTGAGCAGTTGTGAAATGTTTATGGTATGTAAAATATGTGGTATTGCTTGGTATTCTAAATAACAGACCATCGTCTGCAAAAGCAGTCCAGTTTATGGTGTAGGAACAACTTGCTACACCTGAAAAGTGTTGTAACAAATGTAAAAAGTTAAGTTCAAAAGCACTTAACTGAGGAAATAAGAAAACATTACAATAAAGGAAGATAAACGTATCGTAACCATCATCAGGATGGAGATGCAGACATTAATTATAATGTAACAATTGCAATTGTGATGCATAAATATGAAAAATAACTTAAAAGATAAATTATTATGAAACGGGTAATCTTGAGGGACATAGCAAGATTAATATGAAAATGTTATAGGGAGGAGGAAATGCGGGGAGTGGAGAGAGTTAAAAAAAAAAAAGAGTGGGGATCTCGTCGGACTGTCCAGCCCACCATGGGAGAAACCCTCTGAGAATGAGGATAATTGGGTAGAACCTATTAGCATGATCAGATGTCAATGCCAAGGGTTGGAGCACTGTAATATCTAAGTAATATTAAGAGTCTCTCTGTTGGATGAGGGAGAAGTCCAATGCAGACCAGAGGAGGTCATGTTTTTGTAGAGTATTTTTAAGTACCGCGCATGTACTCTCAAAGCTAAGTGTTGATCGAACTCTACTTATCCAGTCCTTAGTGGAAAAGATATCATTGGATTTTCAATGTAGAGGAATGAGGGCTTGTGCTGTAATTAGTAAATATAACTGATTTTTATGAGTAGTGGGGAGAGGAGTAGGGAGATGTGCAGTATGAGAAAAAATGTATAAAATAGGTTGTCTGTTTCTTTTTTCCATAATAAAAGGTGAGGTGTTTGATCCATTTATGGTTAAATAAGCCACTGGCGAGTTATAATGTGTTTGCATGAAACCCTAAAACAACTCACCAAATCCCTACAAGACTAAAACCTAAAAAATATGGGGTTATTTAAGCACATCAAAAGCTTATTCTGCATCTGAGTTTTCAATTAGATGATGTTTTTGGAAAGATTATGGGTAAATACACATCTCTAATGATCTTGCTTGAATGCCTAATTTGTAAAAACTGGTTTGCTTAGGGGAAATATTGATGGATGCATTTGTTCAAGGTGATTTGTTATAATTTTCAATATAAATGTTAAAGGGATAATAATACTTAATATGTAAAAAATATACATCGTAGTGTTCATCCCCTTGAGTAAAACAAGAGTACTCTCACTGCTGAAAGGTGTATTCTCAAAAGTTACTACAGCTCAAACTTGAATTTTTTAGGTGCATAACCTACAGCAGCCATGGCCATAATCAGTTTTTGGAGTATTACCACCAGTGCTTCCATTCACTCTTCCTACTCCCTTGCCCTTACTACGGTTCCTAGCACTTTTGATGGACATAATGACACAACTATTAGCATGTGTACTTATGTTTTACCCATCTGAAAATAATGTAAGTGCATCTTTGTCTCTTGTATCTGTCACTCCCATCACAGACTGAATTAAGGAATCTTCTGCCTTTCTCTGTCACCTATCAGTTAAAAGGGTTTTTTTTTGTTTTTATAAACTGTCCCTGTCTGACTACAAAGAAATCACAACCACAATCCCTACAACCGTACGTAACTACAGCTTTGCCTGTCTGAGTCTGCACATAGTAAGTGTTGAAATTTCAGCATCAGCTTTCTCTTTCTCTCCCATCATCAATGCAGTCTTAATTTTACAGTGTAGTACAGGATAAGGATAGACCTTTTAGTTTCAGAATCAGCAATTTGCAATTGAAGATAAAACACACCACATAGCAGCTGCTGCAAATGTACATCACCAACATATCTCTGTATGTACTTGTCTGTCTTGAATTGATCATGTGGTTGTAAGAGTGTTTTTGAATAAGTACACACAGCATGTCTAGTGCGTTGTACTTCTCTGCTTGTCTCTTGAATATAGTATGTTTTCTATCTTCCTGTAAAGTATATCTGTCACTTAGTCTCAGTAAAGGCTCAGCCAGCTAAGGTAGGAATTGGATCGCTGTTATTGAATGTCATTTTTATTTTTTTAAATTAAACTTTCCTTTCTTACTTTACTACCTGAATACATGGAGAACAACTTGGCTACCACCAAGAGACCTAAAAGCAACTCCAGCTCTCCTCTTTTTGCCTCTCACCTCTAGCATCAAAATGCAGCTACTCTCTCTCCCTTTTCCAAACACTGAGTGACAACATGTGGTAAACTGACTCAGCATGATGAGAAGTGCTGTTTTTCAAATGTTTTGTTTTGTGGGCAAACTCCCATTTCCATGCCTTAGTGGATTCCAAGGATAGGAAGTGGTTATCAGCATGCTGTATGTTATATTTGCTATAGAGGAGCCATTCATGTATAAGTAATTTCACAAAGTCTTCTCACCTTCCTAAATAGTGTGGCATTTTCCTATTAAACAAAGGGGTTAAGTGAACATTTATGCTTAATTTTCTATTGAGATATGATGGAACCAGCTTTTTTATGAATGACTGTAAAATATTTGGCATGAGTTGATTGGTTAGCAAGAAATTGTCTATTCTGGTGATTAGTTGATGAGGGCGAGAGAAGGTGGTGAATTATTTATGCAGTTAATAAAATGTTCTCAAGGTGTCTGTGAGGTGTAGGTATTTCTTGGAGTTGTTTGTTGGATACCTTACTGTGACCCATTATGGATTGGCAACCACTTTGAAGTCTTCTCCCACCATTTTAGTAGCATTTGTACCTACATTTGTACCTTCTTAAATAACAAAGAAAAGAAAGAGAGCTTAGGATAATTAGGGGCATATATGTGTACCAAGGCGAACTTTCTTCCATCTAGGAAACATTCCAAAATAATGAATCACCCTTAACTATAAAGTTCTTTCCATAATATCTGGTATGGTAAATGTTTATGGAAATGTATACCCACTACTTCCTTCCATTCCTACGGTTTATTAGAGGTGTTGTTGTATTCACAGCCCAGTCTCTATTCAATATGCAATGTTCGGTGTCTGATAATTGTTTTTCCTGGAGGAAGGCTATTTTTAATTCAATTTCTTAAAATGTATAAGATCTGCTTTCTTTACTGGGCTATTAATACCATCAACATTCCATGACATGTTTATAAATGGATGCACTCGTGTTATTACAACATTTAATGTTCTTAGGTTGATTGTAGTGTAAGGAAAATGGACAAGATCCCCCCTCACTATAAGAGTGAGATTTTCATGCCTAGGGTGATGGTAGAATAAAGAGAACAAGGTAGTATGGGACAACATACTGATTCATCAAGATATAATACAGAGCTGCCAAGTGTAGGGAAGTTAAGGAAATAACTACATACATACTAAACAGAAGTAACGTATCAATAAAGCTATCATGGAAATATCATTGAGAAAAACCGGGCCTGAAAAGGCTGAATAAGCATTGACTAACAGGAATACTGCTATTTTAAGAAAAATTCAGTAACATATAGGAAACCATGATTTGGTAAAGTAATAGGGAGACAGACCACTTGCTGGCAAGACTATATGTCTCAAGTTCTGTATCTAGTAGCTGAGAATCTATATCTTAGAGTGTTTTCTAGAAATTTAAACTTCTAAGAAAGTCTATGGAAAGAAAAGCAAGTTGTACAGAGAGGCTAGTGATCCTCTTTAGTAGCTGAGAGAGTTCTTGAGGAAGAGACTTGATGTAACTTTCTTTTTCCTGAGGATTATCAAAGAGTTTTGGGCCATCATCAGAGAAAATTTTGTGCTTCTTTAGAGATAGGAGAGCAAACTTTATGCCTTGATCTAACAGTTACTTGTCGCATGTTATGCTAGAGAGCAGCAAAATAATCCTGCAACAGAAGTACAAGATGTCCATCAATCCTGAGCGATTTGATCTTGTGGTATGTTGCAAGGATGTTGACTTTGTCCACAGAGTTATGCAGCTTGAACATGATAGGGCATCCTTTAGCTTTTGCACCCAGTTTCTCTGGACCCAGTGTGTGTATTTGCTCACCTGTAAAGGATTTATATGGAGTAGAAGTGAAGAGCTGTTTTCGCAGCATTTCTATATCAGATCTCCCAGATCTTTATTTCTGACCGATTTAGGAACACCCAAAAGGTTTGTGTTTTGAGATCACGTATTTTAACAGCATGACTCTGTGTTACTTCTTGCAGTTTATCAATTTTCTGTTTAGAACTGAGATGTCATTCTCATAATCTGTGGTGCACGATTCTATTTCCTCAGTTCTTTCATTCTGACTATTAATATAAGTAATAGAATGGTTTTAATGGCTGTGAGTTTTCATTGAACAATGGTAGTATAAGGTCAGTGACTGCATTTGTAGCTTTGTCAGGGGAAGTTTATACTTCTGCTCTGGGAGATTCAGTTGTAAAACGTGGGCCATTTGCCATGATATTTTAGGAGCTAGTTGTCTTTTTAGTGTCTCTTTTTTATCATGTTTATAACCCCCTCTCTCTTGTTTTTTAATTTATTCTCAATACATTTATCCATGAGGGTAGAATGCAGTGAAATTTAAAAGAAGCTCATCACAAAGGATCGGATTAACAGACAAGCTTACTGGCCATGAATACTGCACACAAAGTAATACACACTGATCAAGATATGGAGCTTTTGCAAATGCACCATGGCCATGTTTATCTCAATATAAATATGCTTCCTAAAATGAACACCTCTGATGTCTACACCAGCTTAACAATTACCCACCTGCCATACCAATTATACCGGAGCAGAATTCTAGTTATAGCCTACAGCCCCCTAGCTCTGTGGTTCCAAAATTCTCCCAATGTTGATTTCTCAAACCACAACAAATTCCAAAAGCATATAATTTTATATATAATATATTATACATACAAAGGCATTTTAATAAATCATATGTATTATATATGAATTTGTTATTTGTTGAGGTTTGATAAGCTGGTGTGTGCATTGAAACATTAGGAGAATTCTGAAACAACAGAGTGCTGGGACTGGGGAGTTGGTGTAACCAGAAGTCTATTGTATGATAGGTGTGCCAGGTGGGGGTTTGATAAGGTAATGTATACATTAGGATTGTGTATTTGAGGAAGCATATTTACATTGAGATAAACATAGATGTGTTGTATATGCAACAGCTCCAGATCTTGATAAATGTTTATCACAAAACAACTTTGTTGCTCAGAAGTGTATGCAGGCTGGGTCCCAGGAAACTTTGTAAGAGGTGTTCTCATGTGGAGATGACAATACTATTGCTTATACAGTATGACCACAACTCCCAGTGATGACAGTTCAATTAGATACTTGATCCAAGTGAACCATGTTAAAATAAATGATTTGGCCCCATAAGTGAATTTTTTTTTGCAGGAATTGTGGCAGAAAAACAGCGATTTGAACCTATTTCAGTGAAAATGCTCACACATAGAAACCCTCTAAAACGTCTGCATTTTCAATAACCCAAACAAATTTCCAGTGGGAACTTTTCCAGGTTAGTATATGTGATTATGTGACTACCACTGCAGTGGGATATGGCTGGGGTCAAAATGTGTGATTCTATGGCTACCAGCCTCTGCAGAATATTTCCTCTGGTTTTGGCTGTGTAGCTGGTAATGGCTCTCCAGCTACACTGTTTTACTTTAGAGGATTAGAGGTAAACCTAGAATGTTAGGAGCCAAGCCAAAAGTGTAGAAGATATTCTTCACTTGGTGCATCACATTAAAGTGATAGTAATACTTACAGTCATACTTCGGAACTCTCCGGATTTGCCCCAGAGACTCCGGTTTTGGCACTGCTTTACCGGGTCTCCGGGGCAGAGGCTGAGTCCTCCGGATGTGGGGAGTTTCTATTAAAACTCTACCCACTTCCACTTTTTCCCCCGGTGTAGCTCCTTCCCCCCAGCCTTCTTTTAAGCCCTCCCCCGGCACTCGCGTTAAGACCCATCCCTTTTTGAAACGATACGTGTCATTCTTCACACCACCCATGACAGCAGAGGACTCCCCTCCGGGGAGACAACAATAAAAAGTTCCCAGGTATGCTTACAATGTAAAAAAATATGCTGTTGGGTTTATCCCCCCGAGTAAACCAAGGGTACTCCCAGTGGCTTAACAATAGGGGACTGCAGGGGTAGCAACTGCGAGTGGGCCCATCACTCCAGGGTCCCAGCTGACCCCTGCAACCCCTCCGCCCGGCAACCGCAACTGAGGTCTGTGCCTTCTTTGACACAGACCTCTGTTAGCAGCTGAGCACCCTCTCTGTCTTCGGTACTCTAGTAATGCAGATTGCTGGGAGATGACATCATCTCCCAGCACTCTGCATTACTGGAGAAAGGACCACATGAAGGGCTGGGAGATGACATCATCTCCCAGCTCTCTGCATTACTGGAGAGAGGACCATGTGGGAGCTCCATCTTCTAATAGAGGTCTGTTCAGAAGGAGGCACAGACCTCTCCTGCCACACCACTGGACCACTAGGGTGGTAGGAAATGGACACTGGGGGCAATGTGTTGAGAGGTGGACATTGGGGGAAATGTGTGGAGAGATGGACATTGGGGGCAATGTGGAATGGGGGGCAATGTGGAGTGGTAGACATTGGGGCAATGCGGAGAGGTGGCCAATGGGGGCAATGTGTTCGAGGGTCCATGACAATTTTTGCACCAGGGCCCGGTGACTTCTAGTTACTCCTCTGGGTACTCCCACTGCTAAAACGAGTTTTATTCAAAAGTTATTACAGCTAAAACCTGAATATTTTAGATGCAGTGTCACAGTGGCCTGAAAATGCCCACTGGTGCTGTTGCTACACAATCCTATGGAAATGTACTGTCAGCTGACCAGAGTTGTCCATTTGAAGGTGTAGTAACAGCACCCCTGTGCAATTTCAGGCCACTATGGTAATGCACCTAAGAAATTCAAGTTTGCGCTGTAATAATTTTTTAATAAAACACCTTTCAGCAGTGGGAGTACCCTTGTTTTACTCAGAAGTATAAACCCTACAACACATTGTTTTTACATTTTAATCATTACGATTGCTTTAAATGAAATTGCTGTTACAATGTCATCTGGTGTTGACATTAAGAATTTAGGCATGTGCTTTATTATGGAAAGCTTTAGGGCGCTTTATTAGGGAAAATACAGGTGAATTAAGAAGTGCCAGATTGGCGGTCTCATTTAGCACATCTGCTCTGCATGGCTACTGGTTACCCCCTCTTAAATGGGTCTTTTATCGGCTTGAATGATAGAGAAGCCTCCATCTTATTACTATGCAATACACTGGAGACGTCTGTAGCATTCAAAAGGTTAAAGCTTACAGTTATATCAATGTTCTCTATGGTGTAGTTAGTTTTCCACAGAATTGCCCATATAGTCCAGCCAGACAAGTGAAAGGAAGGTACACTCTTCCCCAAAACATTCCCCCAAATATTATTGCTGTTGGCAGGAAGGAGTCACAGACAAGCAGACATTTGCTTGTAACTGAAATGAAGAGATTGTTTCACCATTGCTCATTCTGTGAGAGTGACGGCTACCTCTCTGCCTCTGTCCAAGAGCCACTATAATGCTGTAAAACAAGGGCATGCCCTCTCACTGGAAATTGTTAACCCTTTGAGTGCCCAAGGGGTACGCAACACATTGCAAAGCAATACGTTGCGTACCCCTCTGGTGCTCAAATGGTTAATTCAAATTTATTACAGCTGCACTTTTTTTTATTTTATTTATATTTTATAAACTGAAATGTTCTATTGTGGTACGGTTTCTGTCACTTTTAATGGAGCAATTTGATCTATGACTCAAGCTCTCCCGCAAAGTGAATTATTAAAAAAAAAAAAGCCTTTTGAACTCTAGATAGTTCTGTTGCTAATAGTTTCATATTAAAACATGTATGTGTTGTAAGAAATTTTGAATGAAAAATCTCGGAGCAGTGGGAGCACCCTGTATGTTATTAAGAATTAAAAAGCTGCCATTGTGCAAGATGCACCAAACTCAAGTCTGCTCTCATCCCCTCTGTTTATCTACAGTTATTCCTGATAACAGCCAGCTAGTGGATAGAAGCTATATTCATAACCCTTTGAGTGCCAGAGGGGTACGCAACACATTGCTTTGCAATGCGTTTCATACCCCTCTGGCACTCAAAGGGTTAAAAAATCCAATTACTGGACAAAGAACAACCCTAGGAGACAATGTTTCTTATAATTAACCTTTCATTTTTGTAAATGCAAAAGACTAAAAAATACACTAAAATACCACTTTACCATAAAGTTTCCAAGCATATTTACACAGCCAGTGTATGACTTATCTCTACAAATCTATGTGGTATTATGAACCAGCAGAGTCTTTAAAAACAATCTGTGCACATAAGTGAGACAGAACAGCTCTTTTGCAAAGACATAATTTTTACGTGCTTGATAAAGTGGAGCAGACTAATAAAATATGATAATAATGAGCAGGAATGCAGCTCTGGGTTTTTGTGTTTAGCATTAGATGTGCACAAGGAACCTTGAGCCAAAATCACATAACCTCATTCTTTGTCTGCCTGAGAGATGGGGAGGTATGTGTGTGTGTGTATGTGTGGGACACGTAGTGAATTAATAACTACAATCACAATAATCACAACCAGGTATATATATATTTATATATATCCTAAAACAAGGCTCAAAATTTCCACTCGCCACTAGCGAATGGCGAGTGAAAATTTAGTCTTGGCGAGTAGAAATTCAGCCCTGGTGGGTATGTTTTGGCTTGCAGTGGTGAGTAACTTTTCAGGTCTGGCTAGTAGCAAAGGACTTAAAATTATAAGCCCTGTCCTAAAACATAAAGTGGTAGAATGCTTCGCTCACTGTGAGCCGTAACCACACATGTGCAGTAGAGAGTCTCTACTGTGCATGTGTGGTTTCGCAAACAGGGAGCTTTGCTGTGAGCCATCTGGAGCTCCCTGCTAAGGATCAGCAGCCGAGGCAGCTGGGTACACTTTAGCCCGTGTATACGAGCTTCCATACTAGTATATATATATATATATATATATATATATATATATATATATATATATATATATATATATATATATATATATATGTATGTTATGGCTAAAGTCCAAACCATATTGATGTACATATTATCCACACAATACATATTTTTCCAAACTTTATCACAAAGTTCTACTCCTAGCTTTATACACATACCCTAAACTCTAACCCATTGTGTACCAGAGCATCACATTCTAAACAGGCATGATATTTATACCCACTAATCCTAATATGTAATACTGACCCTAACAAGTAACAGTTAAAACCCAAACCTAAAAGCAAAACTCTCCGCCATGGTTCAGTAGAGTACTGTAACAGGATCAGACAGTGAAACACCATCATCCGTTTGTAGGCTACAACTCAGTTTGAATTATATATATATATATATATATATATATATATATATATATATATATATATATGTTTGTAATCTGTGTAAAATGTTTTGGTCATATTAGAGGATATCCACAAATCACTGATATTTTGTGAAGTTGAGGGTCTACTGAACTGCTGAAAAAAAAAAGATGTATGACGTGTGGGTTGTGTGTACCCAAAATTGTAATTAGACTGTAAACTGCAACAAAAGTGAAAACATGCTTAGCACTGGGGGAGAAGTAGTTAAAAAACAGGGGAGTGCAACACATTGCGTAGTAAAAGTTTTTAAAGGGTTATTGAAACCCCATTCACTTTGGTAATAATTTTCTTCTTTTCTCTTTTAAGCATAGATTTTGCAACCAGAAATAAATTGTTTGAATCACCCACATGAATCTCTATGCATTTGTTGGCTGAATCATTTAACAAATACTGTCACTACATCCATCCTGTGTGCTTGACAATGTTGAAGAAAACCTTTCTACAAGCAGCTGTCTAAATTAATGTTGGCATAAGTGCTAAAGGTTAAACCTGTATACAATGAGAAACATATTTCCATATTCCAAGCTTGTCTTTCTGTGTCTGTTTGCTTGACAACAAATACTCATTTGTTGCATGTCTTTTCCTTTCCGTTTGTTTCTGTTCAATAAATGCTGTACAAAGTAAGAGTAGATTATACTCCAGCACTTGCAGAAAATACTATAAGTATGCTGCAAAAGAGAAAAGGGGTCCACAGATGATTCCCATTCTTCCAAACACTCATTTATACAATGACCCTATCTCCTCCTAAACAATTTTGATTATCAAAGTTGTGGGGCAGCAAAATGATGGATAACAGCAGATTGCATATTGAGTATAGTATACCCAGGGAGGGATTTACATCTCAGGAGCCCCTAAACAAGGCTCCCTAGGCTCCTTTAATACTGTCCACACCACTCTTCATAGAACAATGATCATAGCTCCACCTACTATACCTGGGACACAAAATCCATTTATTCTCTAACATTCAACCTCAAGCAAAAACTCCTAATCCCTTGGATGTTAACCCTTTCAGTGCCAGAATGTTATGCAATGCGTTGCATACCCCTCTGGCACTGAAAGGGTTAAAGTGGTCTCCAAGGCACACATCAGATGCAAGTGTCTGTAGCAGTGGTCTGCAATTGCTCAGCTGAGTCGTCTCTTGAAGTCTGGTTCTGTAGGCCTTTGGTTCTTAATATTTTATTTTGCTCTAGAACATGCAGTCTGGATTTTTATAGGTAAAATGATACTTAAGAAGTATTAAAGGTAATGTACACCAGGCAAGGCACCAGTGGTAAGCTGAAGTGAGCGCTATATAATCTGCTTTGAGTACCTTTCTAAATGTATGTACTATAGCTCTGACTTAAGGTTTTGGCTCGCATTTAAGGGTCACAAAGTGAAGAGTCAAAATCTCATGGTGAGGGAGTCCAGTCTTTCCTACTAAATTATGTGCACCAACTGACTACTTTTTCAGTCTCTAATTTGGTGGCATTTCATCAGAAAGGCAGAAGGAGATGTAATGCTTGTCTTGTGTCATATAGTGGTAGCTCTAGGTTATAGCATTTTAAGTGTTCCTTGAGGACTGATAGAGCATTGCTAGCGGGTTTTGTCCTCCCCCCACTAGGAGCCGATTGGCTGGGAGGTGTGTACGCACACATCCCAGTCAATGGACGTCTGGGAGCCATTTTGAACAGAGACTGGCCATATAAAAGCCAGTGTCTGTTCAAATTTCCCACAGACTGGCTCAGCCATCAGCCCAAGAGGTAATGAGGATTTTTTTTTAGCCTGCCTTCCTGCCGCCACTGCCGGTGACAGAGGCAGAGCCGGCAGACTATTTGAAGTCTTGCAGTGCCTCAGTATAAGATAGCTTTTGCCTAAACATATATTTTTCTGTTTGGAACGTAAACATAAGTAAAGCAAAATTAATTTGGAAGCATTATCTTTGATTTGGGGGAATGTTGATTTTATTCCATTAGGACTAGGAGTATTAATTTAAGCCTTTAGTGCCAGAGAGGTACGCCACTCATTGCTCTGCAATACGTTACGTACACCTCAGGCACTCAAAGGGTTAACCACTGCACATATTTGAAACTTATATTTGTTTAGTATATTTCATGTTTACTTTTTTGCTCTTTTCAGGTACATATTTGCTCCAAGGAATAAGATAAGAAGACAGAAGAGAAGACAGAAGATGAAGAGAAAAGAGAAGAAGGCAGTGGATGACAGGTAAGTTTTACAGTTCTGGTTGTTAGGCTAGTGTTAGGGGTAGTATTGTTGCACTTCACTGTTAGGGTAGTGTAGGGATAGTGCCCTGACTGCGTGTCGAGCTCACGCTCAGTGTTTGACAGTGTGTCAGGCACTGATTGTTAGCACTTTTCCTTGTATGTTCCGGGTACTCAAGCTATTTAGCGTGGATTTTGGGAACTGAAAACACACAATGGACGTTTGGCCACAAGTCAGTTTCTGTGGCACAACATACCTTGTGAATAATGACGATGATACAATTTGTGAAAGTTGCGAAGATAACTGCACCTGTCTGTGGTTTTTCTGTATATAGATAAATGCAGTTTGCCATTGGTGAAAGTTATGGTTGTGTCCAGGAAATGTATGCTTTCTGTAGAGAACTCTATTTTAAGTTTAATGGATGGATGAAATGCGTTGAAGGATTTGTGAAAATCTTTGATTATTTATTCACCCTCTGTCCATATGAATTATATATCATAGATATAGGAGAAATATTTATAAGTTTTGTAGAGGTATGTATCAAGAAATTTCTGTTCTAGGCCAGCCATAAAAAGATTTGCATATTATGGTGCCTTGAATAAAGTTTTATTTGTTGAAAACTGCCATTTCCGCTGCCCCTTTCCATATGATATTCGAACCTTTTCTTTTGGGATTGCGCACCTGGGCATTTATCTTTTTTTAAGTGACTGCTTTCATCCCTTTAGTCAATATATCTGACACCTTGGAAAAGCATTCAAAGCAATGAAAAGCATCTAGCATCCAAACAGTTATGGGTTGCAGGCTAATAATCAGAACAATGGAATTGCGCCAAATTAGGAAAAATGGTTTCAACTTGATTTATTTTCTTTAACCCTTTGAGTGCCAAGTGGGTACATTGTACGAGTTTGGACAGCTGTACCCGCTGTGCCAAGCTCGTACAATGTACCCACTAAAATGCGGTCACTGCATGAGCCGGTATAACCGGCATGCAGTGGCCGCATTTTTAAAAAAAAAAATGTGGGCAATCGTGGGGGGACATGAGGATCACTCCTCATGTCCCCCCTGTTATTGATCTCCCAGCCGATCGCGCTGGGAGATCAATAAAAGAAGAGGAGAAGCGCAGCTGAGGCGCAGCTTCTCCTCTTCCTTGTCTCCTACCCGAACTTCCGGGTAGGAGTGGGCGGGACCGGGGGAAGCCTCCCAACGTCATCAGTGACATGTCACTGATGACGTTGGGGAAGTTTCCCCAGTCCCATTCACTCCTACCGGTGGTAGGAGTGAAAGGCAGGAGAGCTTCTGCTCTCCTGCAGTCGCCAAATTGGTCTCCCAGCCTATCGGCTGGGAGATCAATTACTTAGGGGACACCAGGAGGGGTCCTGATGTCCCCCACGAGGTCTGAATAGCTAAAAAAAAAAAAAATAATAAAAAAAAAAAACAATAGTAACCCTGTGAGTGCCGCAGTGGTCCCCAGCACATTGCTTTGCAATGTGCTGGAGACCCTTGTAGCACTCACAGGGTCTTTTCTTTGGGTTTTTTTTTTTATTTTTTTAAAGACCTCATTGGGGGGATCAGGGGGGATCCTGATGCCCCTCAATGAGGTCTATTATTAAAAAAAAAAATAATAAATTTTTTTAACCCTGTGTGTGCCACAGGGGGGGGTCAAATGCACCCCCCCCCCTCCTGTGGCACACACAGGGCTTCTATCATTACTTTGTTACTAGAGATTGTTGGGGGGCCATCAGATTACAAAGTAATAATAAAAAAAAAAATTAACCCTCTGAGTGCCAGAAGGGTCCAATGCATTGCTTTGCAATGCGCTGGAAACCCCTTTGGCACTCACAGGGACATTTATTTTGATTCCTTTTTTTTTTTTTTTTTTTTTTAAGACCTCGTTGGGGGGAATCAGAGGGGTCCTGATACCCACCAATGAGGTCCATAATAAAAAAAAAAGTAAAGAAAAAAAAATTAACCCTGTGTGTGCCACAAGGGGGGCCAATGCAGCCCACCTTCTGTGGCGCACACACAGGGCATTTATCATTACTTCGTTATCAGAGATTGTTGGGGGGCCTTCATGATTGGTCCTGATGGCCCCCCAACAAGCTCTGATTACCAAGTAATGATTAAAAAAAAAATTAACCCTCTGAGTGCCAGAAGGGTCCAATGCATTGCTTTGCAATGCGCTGGAGAGCCCTTTGGCACTCACAGGGACATTTATTTTGATTCCTTTTTTTTTTTTTTTTAAGACCTCATTGGGGGGAATCAAAGGGGTCCTGATACCCACCAATGAGGTCCATAATAAAAAAAGTAAAGAAAAAAAATTAACCCTGTGTGTGCCTCAAGGGGGGCCAATGCAGCCCCCCTTCTGCGGCGCACACACAGGGCATTTCTCATTACTTCGTTATCAGAGATTGTTGGGGGGCCATCATGATTGGTCCTGATGGCCCCCCAACAAGCTCTGATTACCAAGTAATGATTAAAAAAAAATTAACCCTCTGAGTGCCACAAGGATCCAATGCATTGCTTTGCAATGCGCTGGAGACCCCTGTGGCACTCTCCGGGTCCCCTGTTTGTGGACATATATATATATTTTTTTACTAAGACCTCATTGGGGAGGGATCAGGGGGTCCTTATGCCCCTCAATGAGGTATATAATAAAAAAAAAAATAAATAAAACACAAATTAACCCTGTGTGTGCCACTAGGAGGGGAGTTCAATGCCGACCCCCTTCCTGTGGCACACACAGGACTTTTTATCAACACTGGTAGTCACAGATCTCCCATACACACTATCAAACACTGCCCCACCATCCTTGCTCCTCTGCTCATACCCACACACACTGCCTAATCCCTCACCCTCCCACATACTTTGTTACACTTGTAGTCACAGGTCCGCACGTACACCGGCTGACGCCCTAGCTTCTTTCATCTGTTAGCCATAAAATCACACATACACTGTTTGCTTTACCATTTCTGTTTCACTGGTAGCTATGCTCCTGTAGCGTAAATTGGTATGTCAACCCACAGCAGTGGGGTACCATTTTTCTTAGGCTGGCAAGAAGTCCTCCTAGGAAATCCCACGCCATTGAACCATTTTAGTATCTTTGAAGTGACTGATGTGTAAAACAAAATTTTATTTTTTCCTGTAGCACCATATTCTGGAAATAGTTGTGCCAACTAACGTAGGGGTAAAAAGGCAAGTGACCCCTCATTAGATGCGGCAGGTTGTCTTCTTTCCAAAATGGTATGGTTTATCTACCTTTTCTTCAATTCTGAAGGTGTTATAGTCATTTTCGTACAGGCAAGTCAGGTTTGAGAAAATGTTAGAAACATCAGAGGTTGTAGTAGGTGTAGTTTTCTACTTCTAGCACCCCCTAAGGTAGTTCAACTCATACCAATGGGGTGTCATTTGACTCCTAAGAGCACTAGCAAACAAATGCAGTTGAAAATTCCATGGTTTTCACAGCGCTCCATACATTTGAAGGGGCAGAAATGTAAAAAAATGCAATTTTTTTCCTATATCGCCTCCTTCTGGAAACATTTATGCACACCAGTATTGGGGTAAGAAGGCAAGTGACCCCTCATTAGATGCGGCAGGTTGTTTTCTTTCCAAAATGGTATGGTTTATCTACCTTTTCTTCAATTCTGAATGTGTTATAGCCATTTTTGTACAGGCAAGTCACATTTGAGAAAATGTTAGAAACATCAGAGGTTGTAGTAGGTGTAGTTTTCTACTTCTAGCACCCCCTAAGGTAGGTCAACTCATATCAATGGGGTGTCGTTTGACTCCTAAGAGCACTAGCTAATGAATGCAGTTGAAAATTCCATGGTTTTTACAAAGTTCCATACATTTGAAGGGGCAGAAATGTAAGAAAATGCCTTTTTTTTCACTAGCGCCACCTCCTGGAAGCATTTGTGCATACCAGCCTTTGGGTAAGAAGGCACGTGACCCCTCATTAGATGCGGAAGGATGTTTTCTTTCCAAAATGGCATTGTTTCTCTACCTTTTCTGCATATCTATTATGGTTATAACCATTTTAGTGCAAGCAGATAATTTCAAAAACAAAAGTGTCAGGTTTACGTACGTGTTCCTAGCACCCACATATTCTATGTTAACCCACACAAATAGGCTACCATTTTTCTCATGTTGGTAGCAGGTACTGAATACAGCAGGAAATGTTATGGTTTTCAAAGATTTTAGTATCTTTGAAGTGGTGGAAATGTAAAAAAACATGTATTTATTCCCATAGTGCCACCTTTTGGAAATATTTGTGCACTTCAGCCCAGGGGGTAGAAAGGCAAGTGACCCCTCAATTGATGCGGGAGAATGTCTACTTTCCAAAATGGTATACCTTTTATACCTTTCCTTCATGTCTCTAACAGTTATGGACATTTTAGTACAAGCCGCCATTTTCGAAGAAGCAAACAGGTAGGTGTAGTGATGTGCTTCTGGCACCCCTAAGGTAGGTCGACTCATTCCAGTGGGGTGTCATTTTTCTCCTAAGAGCACTAGCTAATGAATACAGTTGGAAATGCCATGGTTTGCACAAATTTCAGTACATTTGAAGGGGCAGAAATGTAAGAAAATGCCTTTTTTTTCATTAGCGCCACCTTCTGGAGGCATTTGTGCTCTCCAGGCTTGGGGTAACAAAGCAAGTCACCCATCAATAGATGCGGCAGGGTGTCTTCTTTTCAAAATGGTATGGTTTGTGTACCCTTTCTTCACTTCTGTAGTTGT
Organism: Rhinophrynus dorsalis; assembly: GCA_037306005.1. Classification (NCBI taxonomy): domain Eukaryota; kingdom Metazoa; phylum Chordata; class Amphibia; order Anura; family Rhinophrynidae; genus Rhinophrynus; species Rhinophrynus dorsalis. Next base: position 106,159,876 of record CM074719.1, on the reverse strand, counting down.
TATAACCATTTGGGTACAGACAAGTAATGTTTGAGAAAATGTTAGAAAAATTTGAGGTTGTAGTAGGTGTCATTTTGCACTTCTAACGCCCCCTGAGGTAGTTAAACTCATACCAATGGGGTGTCTTTTTTCTCCTAAGAGCACTAGCTAATGAATACAGTTGGAAATACCATGGTTTGCACATATTTCAGTACATTTGAAGGGGCAGAAATGTAAGAAAATGCCTTTTTTTTTCATTAGTGCCACCTTCTGGAGGCATTTGTGCACTCCAGGCTTGGGGTAACAAGGCAAGTCACCCATCATTAGATGCGGCAGGGTGTCTTCTTTTCAAAATGGTATGGTTTGTGTACCCTTTCTTCACTTCTGTAGTTGTTATAACCATTTGTGTACAGACAAGTAATGTTTGAGAAAATGTTAGAAAAATTTGAGGTTGTAGTAGGTGTCATTTTGCACTTCTCACGCCCCCTGAGGTAGTTAAACTCATACCAATGGGGTGCCATTTTTCTCCTAAGAGCACTAGCTAATGAATACAGTTGGAAATACCATGGTTTGCACATATTTCAGTACATTTGAAGGGGCAGAAATGTAAGAAAATGCCTTTTTTTTTCATTAGTGCCACCTTCTGGAGGCATTTGTGCACTCCAGGCTTGGGGTAACAAGGCAAGTCACCCATCATTAGATGCGGCAGGGTGTCTTCTTTTCAAAATGGTATGGTTTGTGTACCCTTTCTTCACTTCTGTAGTTGTTATAACCATTTGTGTACAGACAAGTAATGTTTGAGAAAATGTTAGAAAAATTTGAGGTTGTAGTAGGTGTCATTTTGCACTTCTAACGCCCCCTGAGGTAGTTAAACTCATACCAATGGGGTGTCATTTTTCTCCTAAGAGCACTAGCTAATGAATACAGTTGGAAATACCATGGTTTGCACATATTTCAGTACATTTGAAGGGGCAGAAATGTAAGAAAATGCCTTTTTTTTTCATTAGTGCCACCTTCTGGAGGCATTTGTGCACTCCAGGCTTGGGGTAACAAGGCAAGTCACCCATCATTAGATGCGGCAGGGTGTCTTCTTTTCAAAATGGTATGGTTTGTGTACCCTTTCTTCACTTCTGTAGTTGTTATAACCATTTGTGTACTGACAAGTAATGTTTGAGAAAATGTTAGAAAAATTTGAGGTTGTAGTAGGTGTCATTTTGCACTTCTAACGCCCCCTGAGGTAGTTAAACTCATACCAATGGGGTGTCATTTTTCTCCTAAGAGCACTAGCTAATGAATACAGTTGGAAATGCCATGGTTTTCACAAATTTCAGTACATTTGAAGGGGCAGAAATGTAAGAAAATGCCTTTTTTTTCATTAGCGCCATCTTCTGGAGGCATTTGTGCACACCAGGCTTGGGGTAAGAAGGCAAGTTACCCCTCATTAGATGCGGCAGGTTGTCTACTTTTCCGAAATATATAGTTTTATATAGTTATTCCACTGTTTTAGGGTAGTTTTACCACAAAAACCCTAGAATGCGCATATTAGTTTATAAAGTTGAAAATGTCATTTTGCGCTGCTGGTGATTAGGGCTCTACGCTAGCCATGGACGTAGGTAAAACTATACAAATTTGGTATTTTTTTACTCAGGGGACTCGAGGCTTTTTCAAATAATTGAAACTTTTTCAATCAAGGTAAATATTTTTGATACATAGTATGTGATTTTAGCAAAATAAGTAAATTTTCACTTTTTTTTGTCATTATGACATCATAGCTTTTTGCACGATGTAAAATTCTCTTCATGTAAGGTATCACAAGAAAGCTCAATTCGTTCTGAAAAAAACAATATATAGTTTTCCATATGTAACTAAAAATCCCCAGAGGAAATCAAGCCTAAACGGAAGGATAGCAAAAATGTTGAAAAAGTGTCTGGCCTGCAGGGTTCAGAAAATGGCCCGAGCCTCTGGCACTGAAGGGGTTAAAGCAAATTTGCTACATTTTACTTTGATTTTGCCCACAATTTAAGGCATTTTATGTACAGCTATATATTGCTATAGTGGGTCTTACTATATATACTGTATCTATATATCTGTTGGTTTTTGGCCACAGAAAGGAGACTTTGTACTGATGCATGGAGTACAGGGTATTTGAGTGTATATAATGCCAATTAATTTCTAGGTGTCCATATTCCTTTAATATTTGTAAGATCTCAGGATTGTTCATTTGGAAAATTCACAAGAATGCCTACAGGGCTGAAATTCTCATCTTTGGTCCTCTGGGCACAGCAACAAGTGAGGTTTCAAGGATACCCCTGATAAAGAACAGGTGGAGCAATCATAATGGCTGAGCCACTGATCACACACTTTTAACAAGTAGGGATGTCTTGACCACCCGCAGTGTTGTTGTGCACCAGTATTAATGTCAAGCAATGGTTTTAGGGGATGCATCAAATCTAGTTTTTAGGATATGATTATTTACCAAATCCTGGTAAAACTGTGTCTTTGAAATGCCAAACAATCCAAATTCTAAAAGTAAAAAAAATTAAATTGGAATAGAATGGAACCAGGAATGTCTGCTTGTAGTTCTGTTGTGATTGGCTACAATTTCTTTGCTAATACATTAACCCCTATACTAGAAGCAGAGGATATGGACGACAGGGTCCTCAGAGTTCAAACACATCTGAATACTAGCAAAATAGGATTGAACTTGAATATCAAAGCAAATCCTAGATTTTGTGCAACCTTATGTGGTCTATATGAAGCTGGATATAATATAGACAAGGTTACACTTTACATAAGGGGAGAGTACGATTAGATGAGAGTTGAGACCAATGCAAATGTTCCAATGGAGGGGCAGGTCCTTTCAAGAACTCTGAACAGGATTCACACATCCAGTAATTCCAAAAACTGGTTTCCAAAATGTTTGACAATATTAAATAGCAATGCAAATGTTTTGTATAATTATAGTTTGACAACATACAAACCCTCCAACTGTTGCAGGGCTACAATTCCCATTGTCCCCCAGCTGGCTTAGGATAATTGGAAGTGTAGTCCAACAGTAGCTGAAGCACTGTAGGTTGTGCACCTGTAGTATAGTCATATGCACAGCCGCTGCCATCCTCTCTCATTATTGGAGTGGGGAAATTATGTCTAGCCCTGAACAGATAAGGGGCACTAGAGGGTAAGGTGGGAATTTTTGGGCCCCCGGAACCCATGTCCTCTTGATGGTCCATATAGTTGAAGAAACAGCAGCAAAAGAATGGAGTATTTGTTCTTTACATGCTGACATACAAACAGAAGAGTCACCAAGCAGATAACTGTCTTTTGAAATGTTTGTGGTAATCATAATATGGCACTTATAATGGAGTAAATGTCAGCAGGTTTCGGTCCACCAGACCTCACACTGCACTTGATCCAATATCACAGCCAGAGATGTTGAATTGGATGCCATATGAAGTGTGATGGACCGAAGCCTGCTGACATTTACTGAATTATAATTGCTATGCTCCCTTTCCTTCTTTAAATACCCTATATTCTATGTATGAATGAGAGAGAAAGAGAATATGTTAGATGGTGGAAGATTCAGAGGTATATTAAGTGTGACTTTACTAGTTATATGATCCTAAAGTCAGTGAAAGGTTTAATTTTTCTGTACATCAACCTATACTTTACCTGTCCATATACCCCCCTCCAGCTTACTGGGGCTGCAAAGAAAAAGTAATAAGTTAAAGGCCTACTGCTTCAGTATTGGTAGCAGGTACGCATATGAAGCTGGGGCTGCATTGGGAGTGCCAGGAGATCAAACCAAAATGGTGGTCTGGAGAGAGCCTCCCCTGGGCTCCCATGTTGAGTGCAAGAAAGGAGACTGAACTGTAATTATCCCAGCTCAGCTTCTTGTCATGTGTGATGCAGCTCTCACGGTCCATCTACACTGTGCTTGAAAGCCTGACACAATAGCTTATGGGTATGAGGTATGAATCCTGTAAATTTGTTTCTGAGATCCACATCTTAGCATAGTAGGCTGATAGGAGCTGTTTTGGGGCAGTATAGCATAGCCCCAGGTGTTTTACCAAGTCTACTCTTATAGAAACAGGATTGGTGAAATGTGATATTTGTCTTTAAACCAAGTATCTATCCTAGGGATGGGAAAAAAGTAAAAAATGTTTCAGCTGGACTTTTCATGGAAAATTCCCAACTTCCTGCCTTTCCCATGAAAATTCCCACCCATAGACAATACCTAAAATGTCAGCCTATTCAGCAATGCCAATAAATCTCCCAATGAGAACTTTGCCATTTTTTCATCTGTTTTATATGGGTGTAATACTTCCCACCTCAGTACTACTGCTACCGAGGGCTGAAGGGGTGAACTCATGAGCTTAAAGTAAAAGTTGTGAGCAAGAAGAGTACTACAGCAACATCATTTTTTTTAGCAGGCTGAGTCCCTTTGTCCTTTGCCCACAACACTAACCACTTACTTGTACAGCTCTGGCACAGGCATCCTTGAAAAAATAAATGTCTTGGCATATGCCAGCAGGCTGTAACACATGACATTAAAATCTCTGTTTTCAACAAAATGGCAGTATATTAACCACCAACATTTTGCTATTCTACAAACAAACTTTTGGATTACTTCTGTGCAGGTTTTGAGTCATTAAAAATAACTCAGTAAGTGTGGGATGGCAGTACATAGTGGAAGAACTGTGTAACTTTATTACTTTAACAACATGACTTGTGGCAGAGAAGGTGGTGATAGAGGTGGCGGCATGTGTATGACCCTTGTCATCTCCTCTAACAAACTTATAGTCATGCTCCTCTGTGTTTGGCATTTGAAGGACAGCAGCAGGAGTCATAGATGTTACTTTAAATGAAGGGAATCTTGGCGCTGTCTCTTACACATCAATAGAACGGCTATTATGTCCCCCATATCACCGAAAATGTTTGCAAGGTCTTCTACCACTACTAGATGTTGCATTTCTGATATGCTGCTAATGGTTTGTCTCCTAATCAGACCTTTGGTTGCGCTTTAGGTGGGATCTCAATGAGGAAGCACCTAGGTATGATCCTGCTTTCCCCCTGCTAACATTGTTTTTATACTGAAAACAGATAGCAACACATTTGCTTTTGGATAGTTAGTAAAGTATCTCCATACTATAGACTTTATGGACTAACAAGTTGCCGAGTTGTTACTTTTATTACTGGGGCTAGATTTTACAATTGTACTAGTATGTGTCAAATGTGCTGCACTTCCAACACACATCATAATTAGGGTTGTGGATGCCGATGATCTATGTTGCTGCTTACTTAACAATAGAGTGTGTGGCTGGGTAGGGGTTGGACTTGGAAGTGGTGACAATGCTGATAATGACTGATAGGAAAATTGTGTATTTTTAGGCATCTTAACTTGTCCAAATTCAGACTCTCCAATTGATCTCTCAAAGAGTTTACAAACAGGCACAATGCTCCTTTTCAGTGGAAGATTGAGCCTTTGACTTTCAGCTACTTTTCTGGCCGTGTCATCATCTCTCTCACTCTCAACTTCAACTGTTTCTGAAGAAGGAGGATGCTGGAGGGATATATTCTATATTCATTATCATCAATAGGTCATCCTCAGCATCATCCACTGCTTCTTCCCCACTACATTTATATTCCTATATTCTTTTTGAAGTCTCAAACAATTTCTTTTAACTTTTACCCTTACAAGTTTTTGGACTACCAGTCTATGAACAGTTGTAGCACCATTCCTACTCCTCTCCCCCTAGCCCTATCCCTAGTACATTTACTGGAAATGATCGATAATGTACACACCAGAACTGATTATGTGTGAGGTCTTGTCCTCTACAAAATACTCTATTATATACAGTAAGTCTCTACATATACCTGTCAGCCTCAGTCATGGATCATGTCAGGATTGTTATCAGGTATCAGTTAACCCTTTGAATGCCAGAGGGGTACACAACGCACTGTAAAGTAATGCATTGAGTAACACTCTGGCACTCAAAGGGTTAAACTTTTTTTTTTTTTTTTTTTTTTTTTATTTGTAGCTATCACTGTCTACAAAAATAAATAAATAACACACCCTCTGTGCAACTGCTTGCCCCTGTTTGACTCGGATGAAATTTAACGACAGTCCGAATTATTTGTTGAATTTAAAATACTTAGAAAAATACAATAAAAATGAAAATTAAATAAATGGAACCATGTCCAGGGTATAAATGAAGAGGGTGGAACAGGGTAAGGTGGAGCTTTAGCCTTATGGTACTATGGATGAAGTAGATGAAGTATGGATGTAGCTAAATTTGAAGGAAGGGCTGCCTGCCTACAGAACTGTGAGACTGGCTGATGTGTCACTCTAAAAATTATTCAAACAAATTCCTAACATTAATTTTAATATTTAACACAGGAACAAAGGTAACTCTCCCTTGCGGATGCAATAGGTTACTAGGCCCACCTGCAGAACTGTGAGACTGGCTGATGTGTCATTCAAACAAATCCCTAATATTGTTAATATTTTGCACAGGAACAAAGATGACTCTCCCTTGCAGTGGAAATAAGACACTAATGCTGGCTGCCTGCCTATGCCTAATGCTACCTGCCTGCCTACACAACAACTGGACACTCTAATATATCCTGCATCTTCTCTCTCTGAGCTCCAACAAAGAACTAACAGGAAATGCAGGCAGTCTAGGTGTCTGTGTCATTAGTCCAACCCCCATCATGAAACAAAGAAGTTAATTGGAATACAGACAAAGCGGGAAAGTAGCGCATGAAACAGAGAAGCTAATTGGACTAGAGACACGGAGGGAAAGTATGGAGGGAAAGTAATTGCGCAAGTGGGTAGCAGTCGCCGAATTTCCAAAATTTTCAATGATGTTCGGACCAGGGCTGGTCGGAGTCGGATTTTTTTTATTTCGAATGACCCATGCCTTTTGAATGGCCGGAATGTCGCCGAATGACCCCTTTTTTTGTCAGATTCCGAATGTCGACGAACAGAATCGCACAAGCCTACTTCCTATGGTGCAGTTGACTTGTTCCAGGACTGTAACGCTTTATCTTGATGAAGAAGGGCCTAAGACCCATAATGCATAGCACCTTTGTGACAGCGTCACATACTCCATTCCAGCCTCTGCCTTAACCAAAGCATGTAGGTAGACAGATTTTTAACCCTTTGCGTGCCAGAGTGGTATGGAATACATTGCAAAACAATGTGTTCCATACCTCTCTGTCACTCAAAGGGTTAAGTAAAGATAAGGAGTGGGTAGGTTGTTAATTTGATTTCCTTTTCACCAGTGTAGAACAGGGAAAAGCCCTGGCTGGAAAAAATGCCAATCCTGGTTGCACAACCCCACTGTATTTTTTTTTAGAAAAAGTGGTAGAGCCACAGCATTGTCTCTAGGAGGATGTGGTAGCAGCTTTATTTACCAGTGCATTTACTAATCTGCTCAGTTTACTTACCAGCTTGTTTACAACTTTACTGGCCTTTGTTTGGCCTCTTGGTTGCCAGAGAGATCGCCAGCATATTTCAACAAAAGGGATAAGAAGATTATTTTTTGTTTGTGCTTTTATGCCTGATAACAAAAGATGTGGCTGCGGGAGGAGCCATGTAGTGACTGAGTGCGGCCATTGGTGGGGCTAAGCATACTTTGCCTAGGGGAGCCTAAAATCTATATACGGTCTGGTAGGCAGCAAAGGAGGATCTTCATTAGAGCATGTAGTTTGTTCCCTAGTTAAATACATCAGGACGGTCAAGCTGCAGCAACCATCTAATATTTCATGAAACAAGGCACTAACCCCTACTTTATTTTAGACTGAGCCTTTTAACTAGAGAATTGGCAGGCTAGTTGGGCAAATTGATTCTCATCCTCATCAAAATCTTTGTTTCTATGTACCAATAAATGTTCTAATGGCAATTGTCTAATGACTGTTTCATTTGCACATTGGTGTGCACAGACCGAAACTCCATCCTTCTGCTGTTATTACAGGTTTATTGCTTTGTTGGCTTAGGCAGGCATAACGGCAGGTTATCATGCATTTTAAATGCAAAATACACTGTTAATCTTTAAAGGGAAAGTAATGCTATAGAATAAATGATCTTAATGCGTGTACCAGAAGCAATTATTAAGGTAGGTATCCTTTACATGACTAAAGGATGCCAGACCATTGGAGGTAAAAAGGCTGTGGCTTGGTGGTATTCTCCACCTATACCAGCAAAAAGCTCCACACACTGACCATACAATAAATATAACCCTAGCACACGTCAGCCCCTGAGCCACAGCCGAAATGGGGACACGTAACCAATTGCCTGTCACCGCACCGCAATGAGCATGTCACTCCACCAATACAGAGCTGACATGAAAGAATCGGCCACCTGCCAAATCACAACAATTTATTAATGATTGCTGCTAAATTACAATATAATTACAACACTTTTTTTTCCCTTGCTAACACTAAGTACTAATGCCCTAACTCTGACCTAGCCTAGCTAAACCTATCTAATGACAAAGAAAGAATCCTGCTTTTACAAAACTGTTAAACAAATAAATTGTAACCCTAAGAGAGAGAGGTTAAGTACAACAAATCATAGCCTTTAGGGATGGGTGAGGGGAGGTGCTGCCTGCCCTGTTCTTTGGCCTGGAAAGGAACTGATTCTCCCTTTCCTTCTTACTAGTCCCCCCCCAAACCCCTCCCCTGCCTATTCCCACAACCCCCTGCTCTTCCTCCGCTTGTTGCCACCAGAAGCGGAGGAGACAGACACAAACCCAACAACCCTATAGCCAATGAAATAAGGAGCCAAAGCCCCTTTCAGTCTGGGTGGGCTCCCTTTAATGCCCGTGACCCACACATTAGTGTCAGGAATAGCTGTTTATAAATATATCTTGCATAGTATCTGCATTTGCCTGATCACACAGATTTATCAGTGTGATGCTGAGATTCCATTCCATCAGAATGGAAAATCAACAAGCAAAGGAGTAAGAAAAATACTTTTTTTCCTTACTTCTGCTGTTCCATCCAGGCCAGTATGTATAATACATTTTGCAATTTGCTAAAATGGATAAAAAAAACAGGCTATTCTGCTATAACATTGAAGCAGAATAGGCTTTGAAAGGCTTCCTTTCCTGGGCAGATAGGCCTTCCCAGGCTTAGCAGGTCAGGACTGCTGAACTTGAGATTCAGACCTAATAGGCTTCCAAAGGTCACGTTTACCAAAGCCCGCTCCAGTGTCCCCATGTGCACCCAACCACCCTCCCCACACTCATACAAGTCTTCCTAAACACTGAGGTACAAGGCAGATTGCAATGCACTGCTGTGCAATATGTTTTAAGCTTTTTGGAATTAGGGAGGGTCTAACTGCCCAAATAATAAATGTACACTTGCCAACCAATTCTGCTAGCCTAATCAATGTGTTCCAGCCAGTGTGAAAAATTAAACATTTGTTAACTCTAAAGCCAAAATGGCCTAAAATAAACATGGGGTGTCGATAATGTTTTCTCCCCATATCTCCCCATATCTCTAAGTGATTCATATTTTACTTTTTTACATGCTTCATGAAGGGACCCAAGAGGTCTTGAAAGCCTGCACCATAAGGCTACCCAATCTTCTGCTAGTTTCACTGCTAACACTAAAATCAAAAACATATAGTCACTCTGATTTAGAAGGTGCAACGCTGTTTGCAACACCTACATCAGCAAACAAAATAAACCCACCCTAATCCTGATTGCCCAAGCCACTGTGGGGAAAAAAAGAAAAACATATATGACAATTTTCTATTTAAATATTTCCCTATACTCCCATTGCCTGGGAGGTGGGTTTATACACCTTCCAGCATTCACGGAAGAGGTTGAAGGGGTCAAGCATGCATGATATAAGATCCATTCCTACGGGGTCATGTATTGCACATGTGGCCCCTTCTCATCTGTGATTGACTGGAAGGTGAGGTTACTCCAGTACACATTCTGTGGCCTGTTTAGCCCTACCTCCCAGCCAGTGGTAACATGGGAAAAATTAGAAAGGGATCAGTGATACAAAAGCCAGTGCCCGTTAGTCTTTTTCTACAGTGGCCTGGGCTGTAGCCCAGGCAGAACTGCATTTGTTTATAAATAAGCAAGTGTGACAGTGTTTTTATGGATTTTTTATTTATTTATTTTATTTGTTTAGATCACTGATATTATTGGACTTCAAAGATAAACGGGAACATATTTTTTTTTTACATATACACATATACTACTGGAGGAGGGGGTTGTTGATGGTTCTGCTGGTGAAATAGATCTCACAGACTTCTTTCATGATTTTCATTTATAAATATGAGGACACTGGACCTTTTTTTAATTTAATTTGATTTTTTTAATACATCTTTTCACTTAAACGAAAATTATATTAAGTAATTAGACCCCATGCTATTTTTTTCCACTCATTAACACTTCAGTTCTTGTTTTTGGATGGGGGGTTGGGGGTGGTGGAATATTTTTTTTTTTTAACACACTGCTCATGGTAACTGCTCCAATTATGGAGCAGCAAGTTTGCGGAAATCAGGCAAAGAATGGGTTAACCCATTGAGGTGACAGGGAGATTGCATATTTTTTTTATTTATTTACTTTTTACTTGAAGGTTACACCTATATTGCTCGAGTAAAAATATTTTTTTAAGTAAATTTATTCTGTTTTAATAATGATAATACATATAACTGACAGTAACCTTTGTATTGTACCGCTCCTGAGGTTCTGCTACTTCTGTTTTATACCTTATTGAAAACAAATAAAAATGATTATTTAAAAAAACAAAATTAAAAGGAATGCTGCTTTCTAGCAAAGGAGGGGTTAAACACGTGTGGCGGGGATCCTGGGAGGTTGCTTGGTTACATGAGGGATCAGGCAGGGGGCTTTGGGGACAATATATTTCTTAATTTCCCCTACCTTATACTGCATTAGGAAACAGGCTGTGATCTGGCTGCTTTCCTCTGGCTTCTTAGCTTCATTTTGGAGGTGTTTTGTAGTGTTTTTCAGCATTTCAATATTATTCAGAAAGGGTGTTTGTTGGAGAAAAAACTCTCAATTCAACAATCCAATTTTGACTATCAGTCAAAATGTGATTACAGAATTGACCAGTTAGAAATATCTTCCAAATGCAACAAAAGCTATTCAGCAAATATTTTCAGCAGGAATGAAGTCTGAACCTGATTAAATTAACCATAAAGAGCCTCAGCCACTGCCATTTAGAATCATATATATACAATTCTACTTTCCATCTGTAGTAGTGGTCCAAAGCACCCCCCAACAAACAAACAAAAATGTAAATACTTACACCTGACTGCAAAAAGTTGTTTGGTAAAATCCAATTTAAATAAAGGCCGATTTTTCTTCTCTCTTTGTGCATAAGGCTCTTTAGATAGATAGATAGATAGATAGATAGATAGATAGATAGACAGATAGACAGACAGAGACCAATAGCAATATTAACACAATATGCCTTAAATTGTGGGCAAAATCAAGGTAAAATGTATCATATTTGCTTAAACTAAAATAAACCAAGCTGAAACCGATTGTTAATATGTTGCAATTCTCTTCCTCTGATGATTAGCCTGAAACCTATAACCCTTTGGATGCTAGATGCTTCACAAAGCGTTGGATGCATCTCCAAGGAGTCAGAGCCATCACAGATGCCTTGTGTGAAATATAAAAAGAGGTAGGCCATTTTAACCCTTTGAGTGCAGAGGGCTGTGCAAGGCATTGTGGAACAAGGATGCTAGCAAGTTTCCCAATAAATTGCAAAACACTGTGGTGAAATGGATGAATTAAGGTATCCTATTGAAATGTTGCCCTCTAGTCGGCGATCATCAAAATGGCATGTTAAAAATGTCGCCTGGATTAAAAGAGCAACATCAGAATGTCACCAGAATCAAAAGAGGGACATTCTGATGTTGCATGCTTAAAACAAATAGAGGGAGACATTTTTTACCTTCTGCTCGGCTCACATTGATGTTCCACTGAATCATAAAGTTTGTTCTGGAAATTATAATCCTGACAGTCACAGGCCACAAAGGCACACAATCTATCCTGAGTCTGGGTCTGTCCATGCCTCTGCCCACCTCTGCCATTGCGTACCCCTGTGTCACTCAAAGAGTTAAGTCTACCTGATAATTACCCCTTAATGTAGCAGGAGGAGGGGAGTGGGAAATACAGGGGGTTGGGTTATCTGCTGCAGAGAGGGGGTAATCTGGCCTTGTGGGGTAGAATTTCATTACAGAGCAGAGGATGGTAAAGGATGGCATAGGCATGGACAGACCTGGACTCAGGATAGATTGTGTGCCTTTGGGGACTGTGATTGTCAGGATTCTAATTTACAGAGCAAACTTTTTGATTCAGTGGAACATCAATGTGAGCTGAGAAGAAGGTAAGAAAGTCCTCTATTTGGCAACCTTTAAAAGTACATCACTGCTCTGCAATCATGTAGCCAGCTAATAAACAGAGAGGCAGACAAGGTCAGCTTCAGTTACGCAGTGTTTATGAGAGGCAAGTAGTGTCATCTCCAGTTGTGCAACATTCAGCGTTATATAACGGTTTAAATACTTATGCGCAGTGTTAGACATACCTTGCATACCTTTAAGGGTGTAGTCTGTATTTATCCTATAATCAACACTGTTTTAGTTTAGAGCCATTGGAGACCAGGGAGAGTGTACCTGGTCTCAAGTCTGAGAGACAGTGTAACTCATCTCAAACCTGTGTGTGGAAAAGATCATTGCTGCAGAGTCGTATGGAAGGCTCTCCCATACTAATGTAAACTCCGGCAGTAGCTAAGTATCTTTTATGTTCTCTTTTGTAATGTATCTTACAAACCTGTGTTTGTAGAAGATTGTTGCTGCAGAGTCATATGGAGGGTTCTCCCATACTGATGTAAACTCCGGCAGTAGCTGAATACCTTTTATGTTCTCTTTTTGTAATGTATCTTTAATAAACTGGGCGTTTAAAGTTTGATTTCTCCTACTGACAGCTGTAAAGCTGTCAGCAGGAGATTCGTGTCGGTCGACACGGTGGCGCTTGAGAAGTGCCGGGATCTCGTAACTTACACGGAATCCCTTCATTGGAATGGTCTAAAACGTGTGCCTAGTATTCAGGCACACGTTTTAGACCGTTCCAATGAAGGGATTCTGTGTAAATAATGAGATCCCGGCACTTCTCAAGCGCCAGCGTGTCGACCGACACGAATCTCCTGCTGACAGCTTTACAGCTGTCAGTAGGAGAAATCAAACTTTAAATGCCCGTATCTCTTAAACCATAGCGGTTTAAGAGATACGTTTTTTTGCATTTAGATCAGCTTTTTAAGCTCTTCTAAATGCAAAAAAGTTTTTTTTAGACATTACTAACACTTTAACCCCTTGAATGCTAAGAAGAATGTGAAGCAATTGCTGGAGATCTCTTTAGCATACACGGGTTTAAACTCCCCATTTGATAAATAAATAAATGTGTTGTAGCTCTCTCTAGCATTCAGTGGGTTTAAAGCTCCATCTAAAACAATAGACATTTGTAGAATTTGTATTTGTTCCCTATGGTGCAGCTGGATTGTTTTAGTTCTTCTTCTTAGTACATCAGCCTGTCTGACTTTTCACACCTGACTGCACACAATGCTGAGTTTTCACACACTGAGCAGACTGTATTATGAGTTGCAGATCATCAAGGAGAGGGAGATTCAGAGAGCTCTAAAGCGAGGCCTATGACAGTCATGGCTTTTCCTTGTCTGTGGGGGGCCCATTTCACTAGTGTGTCCTGGGCAGCTGTCTACATTGCCCTATTGTTAAAACAGCCTTGCAAAGGGTTATTGATTCTCTGTGGAGTCAACAGATTATCAATACTTCCTGAAAGGGGTTAACAAATAAATATATCATATTCCTGGAAGCTTTGTTGCTCTACACTGACATACACCTAAATAGCATATACTTGCCTGGCCCCGTAACCACTAATGACTAATACAACCAGTCTGCTGCAACTAATGGTCTGATGTTTACCAGTTCTATCCTTGTGCACCTTCTCACTTAGCTTACATGTCCTTCAAAGCACGGATTTCATCCTCTCACTTTCAAAAATGTTATCCATTTTTTTTTTATCTTTGTTACCTTTGTGTTAAAGGAACACTAACCCCTTATATCATTTTAAACCTTTGAGTGCCAGAGGGGTATGCAACGCATTGCTTTGCAATGTGTTACGTACCCCTCTGATGCTCAAAACATTAACCCCTTGAGGTGCAGATGATTGTGAAGCAATGCAATGCACACCCATCTGCTCTCTAAGGGGTTATATATCATGTGTTTCCAGCTACCACCTGTATAAATTAGTTATACATTAGATCACTAAAATCTAATCCTAAACTGGCATTTTAATTTAAAGGGATAGTAATACTTAAAATGTAAAAAAACATATGTTGTAGGGTTTATCCCCCTGAGTAAAACAAGAGTACTCCCACTGCTGAAAGGTGTTTCATTAAAAAGTTATTAATTTTCAAAGTTGAATTTTTTAGGTGCAATATCACAGTGGCCTGAAATTGTACAGTGGCGCTGTTGCTACACGATCCTATGGACAGCTCTGGTCCCGGGACCATAAATCTCTATAGGAGATTAATAACTTTTGAATGAAACAACTTTCAGCAGTGGGAGTACTCTTGTTTTACTCAGGCGGATAACCTCTACAACATATTTTTTTTTACATTTTAAGTATTACTATCCCTTTAAGCACCATTTCTTTAATTTGGTTTGTGCCATTTGCAATGACAGACAAAACTGAATGTAGTAAATTTACTGAGATTAGTACTCCCCACTCTACAAGTCAGAAAGACTGTTACCTTATCTCATGCTGCTTACAGACAACACTGTACTATAGCTTCTGAGGTATCCTATCAAGATTGCTATGGTAATAAGTGCAAGGGAACCCCCCAAAAAAGTCAGGGATTGCTGCTCCCAAAAGGAATAAGGAAACCTAGATTTTAGACCTTGTGAAATAAAAAAAAAATATATTTACATATGCTAGCATGAAGCACAGGTTGTTTAATTGTGTATAACCCCAGCTCATATGCTAGGTATTAGTGTTCCTTCATGATGGGATGTTTACAAGGTAATCAGTGCTTGAGGGGTCAGATGGTAAAGCCTCTAGGACAGGAATTCTCTCTCCCAGTGTTTATTTAGTACTCTGTTGTTCTGTATATCTCTCCTTTCACTGTTTGCAGTGCTGCCTTGGAGTGTATTTGTGTTCAGGACTTTGATCAGTGCTACATGATAATTACTGTAAGAAGACTATTATATTAATAGTGTTAGTATTGGGTAAATCAAAGGGAGATGAAATCTCATATTGGAGGCCACAAATAATAACTAGGCAAAGATATATTAAGATAACGGAGGTTAATTACAGCTTCTGAATTAAAAATATGTTAATGTGTTGCACTGTATGTGCAACAATTAAGTATTAGAATTGAAATGACTGGGATACGAGGTGTTGATGCATCAAGGGGAACAGGAGTAATGCTGGGGTAATTATCCATTTAAAGGCAATTATTATATTTTACTATTTGTGTTCACATGTGAGCAGACTTAGCAATAAGTCTCTGGCTGTACAGTGCAGCCCCCAAATCAGCTCCCCTCAGCCATTCATGGAGTCAAGAAACTGATACTCTTGGTTGGATGCAAACCGTAACTCATACCTGGGAACTCTCTGTATCTAACCCGGAGAATCTGGTTTTTATACTTAAAGGGATAGTAATGTTTCATAATAAAAACAGCTCTAAATAATCATCATAGTATTTGGACTTTGGAGAGTGTTATTTCAGTTCTGTCAGAGTTGTAGTTCAGGAGTAATTCAATGACAAAGTATCCCCCTCCCTCCCCTTTTACTGATGTAACCTCTCAGCCAAAGCAGAAGGGAGGTGCCCAGGTAGATTGCACAGAGGGACAATCTTCAATTAAGATAAGGGAAAAAGCTGAAAAATTTGTCAAGGGGGGAAAGGCTTTCATTGTTTTCATATAAAGAAGATTGTCCCCTGCTGTTATCTGTCTGGTCTTACAACCAGATTCACATCTGAGAAGAGATGGCTTACACTAGGTAAAAGGGACGGGGAGGGGAAACTTTGCTTGTGAATATCTCTTAAACCATAAAGTTTTGAAAGATAAGACTTATGTCATTTTTCATGTTTTTTTTAATGCCTACAAAATAAAATAAAGTTAAAACGAAGTATTACTATCCCTTTAAGGACAGAGGCTGATGCTCAGGGCTCATTTAGTTCCTTTGTAATTCCTCCTACTTTGCTGACAGTACTGCCCACATTATCCCCTGTTCTTCCCACTCTCCACCCATTTTGAGGCCGAACTCTGCCTCCCGTCCTCCTAATCATGTCCACCCAAGTCAAGCCCCACCTATTTTATGATGTTAGCCACATTATTTGGGAACTCCCAGGCTCACACCTTAGTGGACCTCTGGAGACTTGGAACAAGAAGGTTCCCAGGCATATTGCAACAATGTAGCGCTCAGCCACAAAAATTGTGGGTTGCAAGTACAGCCTCTATAATCCCACTGTGCTATGATTTCATGCTTGAAGCAGAGGTTCTGTGGGGATTGCTTCTCTCAGGACAGGAGACTGAATTTCTGAACTTCAGTCTTGCAGTTCAGTTTCTTCTTGCAGGACCCCATTATTGATCCCCTGTTGGTCTGCCAGGGCTTACAATACAGCTCCTCAGTTTCCCTGGCTGGTCAGCGTGCAGGGGAGCAGAACTGTCAATAAGGAAATATTAGGGTGATAGCTGCCCTTTAAACAGAGCTGGATTATCCACAAGGCAAGCTAGCCGATGCCTAAGACCTGTGGCAATGTGGGGGACCTTGGCCTCTGGGGATTCATCCATGGCCTGGGCCTCTTACAGGATCCTTGAGGGAGGTGTGAACTTGAACACACATCTATCATGCTGTCCTCTGAACTGTTACATGCAAGCTGAGCATCATGGAGGAGCAGTCCCATAGTCCCCATCTTATCCAGCACTTTTGGGTTGCACTGAGGTGACCTCAGTGCTTGGAAGTATGGGGTTTGAAGGAGTCCATGGAACTGCTCCTCCACCATGATGCTCATGCTGAATGAAACAGATCAGATAGTAGTGGACAGTGATCTCAAGTTCTCAACTCCTAAAGCTACATGGGGGTCTGACAATGGATGTTGGGACTATATGCATGGCGCTGTGACTACCAGTGGAACCAGTCTGGGGGGCAGGTAGACAATATATGTATGAGCTGCGGCTACAGTTGAACATGGTGTGGGGGTGGAAAACAATGTATGTGAGGGCTGTGACTACCAGTGGAACCAGACTGAGGCACAGGCAGACAATGTATATGAGGGCTGTGACTACCAATGGAATCCAGGCTAGGGAGCCGATAGTGTATGTGGGCACTTAAGTTGCACCATTTCAGTTGTAAGCTCTGTGGTATCAACTTGTGTAGCCCCATATCCTTTGTAAGATCTGTGGTATAATGTTTTAGCCCTATTACAATTGTAAGATCTGAGGCCCATTTAATTTATTTTACACCTTGGGTGCCAGGGAGGTGTCCATTGCATTGTTTTGCAATGCTTTGGTGCCCTCTCTAGCATATAAGGGATGCCTTTAAATGTGATGTTAACCCCTTGAATGCATTGGAGGACTCTGACATTCAAAGGGTTACAGGTCCCGTTTAAATCAAAAGAGCCTGGGGATTTTGTTTGTTTCCAGTGGTGCCATTGCTATGCTGAATAATTAGTCCATTTCCTCTTGGCACATCAGCATCAATGTGTCTTGGATGCAGAAATGAGACTCTAACCTGCATTTTGACAGTAGGGCACATCATGCAAAGCCTGCTGATCCATCTGACACTGCAGATAATATCAGTCATCCTTAGGGAAATGTTTAGGTTGAGATTGACTGTATGTGGGCTTTCATTTTATTTTTCTGTAGATCAGAGTTGCATATATGCTGTTTTGAAATCTAAAAAGAGAGTTAAAACCTAGGAACCAAAATATGTCTCAAACACTTTGAAAAGCAATGCAATACCTCTAGTATCCAGTGTGTTAAAATTGTGTAACATTATAAAAATACATTGAACAAAAACAAATACAAAACACACTGAGGTTGATGTATGTACTCTGGAGAACTGGAGCAATTCTTGGGCCAACCAAGTACACCAAAGGGGACAAACACATATTTGCATTTATTTAATTTGAGCATTTAACCCCTTGAATGCCTGTGATGTCTTCAATACAGTGCCTGCACTTACTCCTCTTAAAAGTTTCCTATCCCATTTACCTGCCTCTTGGATCTCTTTCAACACAATGTCAAAAACAAACACACAAAAAAACTTGGTTGCAGGCTGAATCAATTGTTACTGCCATTATTCATCAATCTGAGAGACATGAGAGACACACAAGATCTTTCAACATGTTATGGTATTCAACACAACCAATCCATAGAACAGATAAAGTTCCTGTTCACCAGTAACAGCATTAAACCTAAGACCCATAATGCACTGCACCTATGTATCTGTCTTATACACAGTACTCTGTGAATAAGACTCTGCCTTGGTCATAGCAGTGAAGGAGACAGTGGCTTTTAAATATGGGAGATGTGAAGACAGTTTGCTAATTTGCTAGCTTGCATTAGTATAAAAGCCAATGAAAAACCCTGGCTGGAAAAAATTACCATGGCTACTGCTTTATCACACTGGCCCTACTACAAGGCTATATAAAGCAGTAATTTATTTAAATAGGAATATAAGGAATTATTATTTGTCTCCATGATGTAATTGATTTCCACAACAATTGTTTGAATTCATTTTAGTACATTAGGCCTATTCCTTCTCTTTTCTGAGAAACAACTTGTCTTGTGGTGGATAAAAACAATTGTAGGGGCATATATGTGAGCATGCCATCATGACTAAACATTCAGTGGTTCTTTGTCATGTGTACAAGATCACCACCACCAGTGTGCAATGGAAGGGGAATTTGTCAACCCAGAAATTATAGTAAACATTATTTCTAGAACATACAAGACAACTGCTGCTTGGGATCATTGGAACAATGAGTTCCTGATATATAATTAATCTAACGTATGTCTGAGATATGTTTAATAAAATATAAATTTTTATTAAAGCAGAAGTGTAAAAAATGTACAAAAGAACAGCTTCTGAGTTAAAAGGTGAGTCACATGATCACTCCCATTCAGGGGCAAAACTACAGAGGGAACAAAGGGTGCATTAGGACTGGGCCCCGCATCCAAGGGGATCTATTGACCCCAAGGCCCCAGTAGGTCCTAGTTATAACCCTGTGAGAACACTTGTGTGTTAAGGAACCCAAAAATGTCAGGGCCGTCCAATGAATAGTTATGCCACTGTGCCCAATTTACTTGTTTCACAGATGTTTCATCACACTATCATGTATTCAGTCCCAAGCAGCTGTCTTGGGTATTGGATTCTTGCCAAAGTGCCAAAAGGTGAAAGTGAATTGAGTCAAGACTTGGGGTATCTATCTTTGAAGTGGGGATTAGAAAGGGAAGCTTGGTAGCAGGACAGGTGAAAGATAGTAATCTCATAACAAGGGCTTCACAAAGTCAGACCCCACTTGGACTAAATCCTCCATAAACCACAATTAGTTATTGGATGAGATAAAAGTATGGCCACAGCATTTACTATAACAGTGTAACATTAGCATAATTAATAAAATGTATTAAATAATTATCAGACAACATTTTTTCACAAAACCGTACACACTAACATCCTATTGTTTGCTAGACATGGTACCTAACTAGCACTACACCATTTAAACATAATTAAATTAACTAACTATCCTAATGTTTGAATGTGGCAAGTAGTAGCCCAGCAACTGTGCACACAACATCTGATACAGAATCCAAGACCAATGATCCTGAGACAGAACTGCGAAGCTCATGCTTTTCCCAGCAAAAAAACATACCTGCCTCGACAACCAATAACCAAAACACTTCCTGGTTTGCTACTATTGCAAATACCTTAATATCCCAGCCACCACTTTGACAGCCCCACCTGAATATAGATATATCTGCATGACCAATTCACAGATATGTACAACACATCCTTGTCTTAACCTTCCATTGATAACATTTTACTACTTCCTGCCCCATTCTTATTCATCCTGTCAAGCTCCCTGAGTTTTCTGTTTGGGGTCCCAGCACTGAGGGGTTTGGGTCATGATTTGTGTTCCAAAGACCCTGGTAGAAACATCCGTGTCCCCCACCCCTGCTAGATGAGGACAAAAAAAACCAAACAAACAAAAAAACCTTGAGAACTGTTATACAATAATGACCTCTGCTTACTGAATTATTTTACTTTTAGGCATGTAAAGTGTTGGTGACTTAGAGGCACCATTTTGTGGACCAGGAGAGTCTCAATTCCTTGCATGAGTTTTGATAAAGATGCAACTGAGGCCGTATGTGTAAGGGCGCAAGCCAAATAGAAGCAGCTTTTAAATGGATGTCAGAATAATCTGATTCTGGCTGGCTGTTTGCTTTAAAAGTAAATTTGTAGTGAGCCCAAAGAGCCAAATGTATATTCTAGATGTGACTTAATACATTTCACACATTTGGAGCCAATTCATTGCTTTCCACAGGGTAAAAAGTCTATCTCAAACATGAGAGCCAAATGCTGCCAGTGAATATGATCAAAGTAACACACCATTATGGATACTTATGGGTGAAATTACCCTCTTACTATGGAGTGAGTTAAAAGTCACGTGTGAATACATCATTGATGTGGGATGAGACAATTTCCCATTTAAAAAACACAGTATAAATAAACGTGTTTTTGGTATTACAGAAGACTGCAAAATGACTGCAAAGTTGATTCATTTAAGGCATGATATCACAGCACAGACAAAAGGTAACATGAGTAAAAACATAAATCAAGCAAAACATGACTTTATACAAACAGAATAAAAAGTTATGGTAGGAGAGCCAAAGGTTGGCTACCTTTGGAATAGAATAACCACATGAAAATATCAACATTTGGCTAACATTTAATAGCATACATATAATCAGATGCATAAGCATTTTCATTTTAACCCACATGGGATTCTGATTTGTAGCTAGAAAATTAAGTTAACTTTCTGTTTACAGAACATGCTGAATGATCTCTCGATCTAACAATTGGGGTCACTTTTTTAATTTCCTACAAGCTGAAGCTCACAGTTTTCTTCTCATATTCTATGGAATGGGTATCAATAGTAGAGTCCTTGGAACATGATTCTATTGCTAGGATGCATTCTCTGGCATCTTGAGACTGAGAAATGGAACAATTCAGGGGCAAACAATTTGAACCATAGGGGACAAATACAACATTTCCATTTATTTAAATGGGGATTTGAAACCCTTGAAAGCTTGAAAGGTCTGCAGCACAACGTGCTGAAGAACTCTCTGGCATTCAGGAATTAGTGGTCCATTTTAAAATTAATGCCAGTTTTGGGAATGTTCATTTGCCTCTACGGTACAATTGGTTTGCCCCAAAATTGTTCCAGTCACTACTACTAAGGAGATAAACCATCCACACAATGATGCAGTTAATGTTCTTTTTTTAAGGGGTATTTCCTACAGGAATGAAATTAATGTGAAAATGTAAAATAGGAGGTACCAAAAATGTGTTTTGTGAAACTGTCAACTTTTTTGAATTAGAATATTGCATAAAAGATCATCTGTTACCTTTAGAGACTTTCTAGGATTATATATTTTATATTTTTCCTTTGTATTATACATTACAGATTACGCTGTTTTGTTATTTATTTCTGTATATGTGTCCATTGAGTCTATCTCATCGCATCTCTCATATTGTCTCTTTCCATGTAATTTTCCATCATTTATGATAATCCATCGTATGAATGTCCTGATTGTGAGCACAGATAAACATTTTTTTTTATGCTGACACATTTATATATATTGATTATTTATTTATACTATATCAACGTATCATTTTAATAGATTCTGGTGTACAGATTTGTATGTATGAATTCATTTTAATCATACTTTTCATAAATTGCAATCATTTCTAGGTCTCACATCTTAGCAGCTGGACTTTGAGCATTTACATGCATACATTTAATTTTATTGCCATTCTGAAAAATTACATTCTTTCTAAAATGTATTAGCTTTTTATCAAGATGTAACAATGGCATTAAACGAACTAGCCCATTCCCCCCTCCACCTCCATGTTCCTTCTCTAATCCCATTTCCTCAATTATACTACCTGCCCCATCCTGTGTTGCATCACCCCCCCCACCCTGCTTTTCAAGTTTAAAGTTTCCTTCAGTCTTTTAACCATACTAACTCTTAGCACTGTGACCCTCTTTCCACTAAGGTGCAATGTACCATGACAGCTGGGTCAAACCCAGCCTTTCCCGACAATCAACCAGATCTGCCACATGTCGAACCTGAGCACCTGGTACACAGCAAACTGTTCTATGGTAACGATCCTATCGACAGATTAACCTGTCTGTTTTCCTAATAATGGAATCCCCTACCACAAACATCTGTCTAGGCCTACCTGAGTCCTGGATCACATTAGTGGTAGAGGGGTTGTCTTCTCCAGCAAAGGCATTCCTGTACCAACATCATCAGTCAAACATGCACACACACATATATATATATATTTATATATATATATATATATATATATATATATATATATATACATATATATATATATATATATATATATATACATATATATATATATATATATATATATACATATATATATATATATATATATATATATATATATATATATATATATATATATATACATATGGCAAAACATATGACAGTGGCTATGCAAAATAATACAAGGATTGGTGCTCATCCCCTACAAGAGATAAAATAGTGTACTTAGCCAAGGCTCTGGGACAACAATGGCAGGATGCAATTGACAGAAGCAAAGGATGAAGTTCATTAACCCCTTAAGGACCCATGATGTGCCAGAACCGTCATGGTAACTTGCTATAAAGGAGTCCTGGGACATCATGGAATTCAGGGCTCCCCGTGCAGCTACACTCCATTCGGGGAGCCCTTAATAAACTTTGTTCTTTGCTTCAGTTGCATCCTGAGAGTGCTGTCCCAGAGCCAGTGCACTATATATATATACACACACACTATATATATATATATATTTTTTTTTTTTTGTGTGTGTGTGTGTGTGTGTGTGTGTGTGTGTGTATATATATATATATATATATACACACACACACACACACACTGTAACTGCATATGTGCATAATGTGAAATCTAATCGGAATAACAAATCAATATTTGTCAAAATATACATCAAGAACTAAATCTGACAATTAATATGTGAAATTGCAAAACATAAAACCTTCAATGTGCCCCCTGGTTCATAGTATAAGGCACCCCCAGGAAGATAGTCAATGAAGAAACATGGAAATCACAACACTGAGTGTATATGTTCATTTAGGCCTTCAGGACTTAACTCCTTGAGTGCCAGAAAGGTATGCAACGCATTGCAAAGCAATGCGTTTCATTCCCCTCTGGCACCCAAAGGGTTAAGTTGTGAAGGCAGAACATCCAAAAAGCCTCTCTATTATTGAGGCACATTGGAGATTTCCCTTCTATTTAAGAAATAACATGTTCTAAAGGTATAATTGTCAACAGACAGTGACAGGATACACTGTACTAGAGGAAATCCTGCTCGACATTTCTCTGATGTTGCCCAAATCTATACCACTGTAATTGGATTTTCCTTCCAACAGACCTACCCCACACATGCATGTTATAAGGTACACAACAACAGTGGAACCACAATCTGTATGACTAGCTATTTGGAATTCCTCACCCATTATTGTACTCTTAACTGAAGATACTTTATGTGAAGTTTAGAGATCACATCTCACAACAAACAATAGACTTCAATAGACCTAAATGGCTCATAAAGTTAACAATATCTTATCAGCTAGCAAAGGATTAAAACAGATAGCAAATGCAAATAAAACAGTAAATAGGGCATAGTTTCCCTTTAACCCATTAAGGACCTTTGATGTACCAGGACCTTTGATGTGCCAGGACCGTCAATCCAGTCCCAGCACTTAAGGACCAGTGACGGTCCTGGAAAGTCATGGAATTCTGGGATGGCAACATGGCTGCAGACTGCTCTGCCATCCCAGAATTCAGATCACAAAAAAAAAAGCAGTGCTGGATCCGACAATCATTAAGGGGTTAATATGAAGAAAAGAGGAGAAAAAGAAGAATGTTTCATTGGAGAGGGAGAAGACAATAAAGGAAAGGTAAAAAGGATTTTGGACTAAACTAGCCCTGTTATGCTGGCAGCAAGGACAGGAGGCGGAACTGCAGGGCAGAGTGGACTTACAATAAACACTTGTAAACAGGGTATATAAAGAATAACTCACTTACAGATGAAAGCTGCATGATGGGTGGCCATGGGTTGGCAGACAAACTATCTCTCACGACTGATGCTGCTAAGAGCTGCTTGAGAAACAAGCTAGGGTGTGGTGTAAACTGTAATCCAGGACTGGGAGTTTACAAACTAACAAGACTGCAAGATCCAAAGCAAATGGAATCAGGTCTGGAACAAAGCAGAGGTCAGAATAGGCAGCAATCAAGCTTGACCAGAATATAAAGCCAAGTTCATACACAGGAAACAGGAGTCTCAGCACTGGAGCAATTAGTCAATAAGACACGATACAGATGCTCTGAAGTGTCTATAAGGCTTCTTGATACAGGCCTCAGAGGGTGGGTCCTGGAAACAGACTGGAGACAATAATATCAGAGCTGGAGTGAATGGGGCAGGTGTGTCCAGGTAAACAGGCAGAGCTGCAGATAAGAGCAGAGCAAGACTTTCCAGACTCTGGAAGAGCACATGCTCATGGTTCACCTAATCTGGAGGGAGACAGGGAGAAACAGAGCAAAACAACTGGTTTGTATAGGAGGAATCCATCTATATATTCCATATTTTAGAGAATGGGGTTGGAGTTTTTAAAATAATAATTTAATAATTATAATACTAGCACTAATAATAATACAATTTAATTTGTATTGGTATATATTTATTATACCTACTGGATTATTTTTATTACAGTAATGTATACTTGAGGCAACTGGTTCAGTCCTTCTCTTCCTTCCATATTCTAGTGATGAGTATCCTCTATCTACAGAGCCTGCGACTATTATTAAATAGCTCATACAAAGTAAGTAAGGGCGGTAAAGATATGGAAGTCTTTGCCTTGGGATGTTGTACTTGCAGATAATGTGACCGCTTTCAATAAAGCAATGGTTGTCTATCTAGCACAGAACAATATTGAAAATTATGACAGATGGCTTCAATGCAGATAGGTTGTTGATCCAGGGAACTATCTGGCTGCCATTTGGAGTCAGGAAGGAGTATTTTTACCCACTTGGAGCTAAATTGGAAATTGATTAAAGGTTTGTGTTTTTTGTCTTCCTCTGGATCAATATGGGTGTTTTTGCATGGGCTAGTCTTGATGCACGCATGTCTTTTTTTCAGCCTCATCAACTATGTTACAGTGTAAGTACACAAAAAAAAAACAGTGGCTAAAATTAATAAAATTTGACATGTCACCTTCAGTAAGATTAGTTAACCCCACTTTCTGGAAGCCCACATAGCTATCATACTCAATCCTGACAAGGACCCATTGTATTGTGTAAAATACAGGCCCATTTCTCTTCTCAATTTTGACCTAAAACTTTTTGCCAAACTCATAACTAACATACTTAAAGCTTTTTCTTCCTTCTTTGATTCACCTCAAAAAGTCTGGGTTTGTCCCTGGCAGACACCTTAAGCACAATATTTTAAAAGCAGTGTCACTGAAGTATACTGCTGTGCAAAAAAATGTTAATTCTATGTTAATTGCAATAGATGCAGAAACGGCTTTTGATAACCCCAATCGATTCTATCTCTCAGAAGTACTTCTTCATCTGGGCCTTTGTCCTAGATGTCACACAGCTATAATGAGTCTATCTTCCTCTCCATCTGCCAGGGTCAGACTCAATGATTTGTTTTCAGAATCCTTTGTAATCATGAATGGCACCAGACAGGGTTGTCCACTTTATCGCCAATTTATTTAAACTCTCTTTAGAACCTCTTCTCTGTCACATCTGATTATCTCCTGACATTCATGGTTTACCAGCCTTCTCTATGGATATGACGGTGGCCTGTTTTGTTGATGATTTACTGCTCTTCCTCTCCTGCTCACACTGTTCCTTATCTCATTTATTAGACTTATTTGGCTACTACAGTGCTATGGCCCCCTTTTTCAAAATCTGTTTTTTTACTGGGATTGGAGGGCACTTAATAAAAATAAATCCTAAATAAAATAAAATATAAGAAAATAAAACCATAAGACGTGGTATAAAGGGGTCTGAGGAGGGTGCCTGTGTTGGTGAATGAATGAATAATTTGAATAGGGAATTTGTTTTGGGGGGTTTCTTGACTGCTATTGGGAAGACAGTTAATAAAAAAATAAATCAATAAAATAAAATAAGACATTTGTAATTAAAGTGACAGAGACAGGAACCCCCTGAGATAAGTTGCCACTGGGGTGGACTGATACTTGACTTGATAGAGTATTTTGTAGAGGATGATTTGTTTGATTTGTTGCTAGAGGCCTTTGTAGGACTTAGACTTATTAGAGGCCCAAGCCCTGAAGAAACATTGATTTGTAGGACTTAAGCTTGTTTGGCACAAGCCCTAAGGAAACATTGATTTGTAGGACTTAAGCTAGTTTGGCATAAGCCCTAAGGAAACTTTGATTTGTAGGACTTAGTCTTGTTAGAAACAAACCCCTCAAAAATTGTTTATTTTTTTGTAGGACTGTTTTTTTTTCTTTTCTTTTTTTTTTTTTTTCAAAACACAAGCCCTGTGGAAAAAAATAAAAATGCCCTATGGGCCTAATGCCAGCAGGTCATGTTGGCCAGTGGCCACTATCAAATGTCCTCCTGAGTCCTGAGTTGCAACTGCTGTTCGTACTGCTGCTGCTGCTGAGTTGTTTAAGCAGCAGGATGATTAGGCAGCTGAAGGGGAATGGGATAAACAATAGCAGTAACATGGAAGATGGATGATGAAGGTTCCATTTGCCATGACTGGCTCCAGTGATGTGCCTGAGGCAGTAGCAGCAGAATAAGTAGCCCCGAGTATTTGTGGAGAAAAGAACAGGTTGGCCATTAAATCTTGTCCACCTGCCCTTCCTCTAAAATCATCATGGGTGTGTTGATATTAGAATATATTTTTACCCTTGAGAGCAGGATCAGTGGGTCTCCTCAGCAACTGCAATGTGCACAGTATGTGTGTGGTAAATAACTTCTGGGGGCACAAATGTATCCAAACACCATGACACCCAAAACCAAGTACTGCCGCTGTCACTTTACCCCTTGTCCAGACCCCGCTAAGGACATATGACAACCCCGCCAAGGACACATGACATCCTTGAAACGATCAATCTGGCACGTGCCATTACCCTTCTTCACCTTGGCAGCCACCGTGTGACTCCAAGTGGTTGTGGATCGATGGGTCTACTGCTTTCTGCATCTTCCCATTTACCTTTCTCAGTAATAAGATTACAGTAGCAAGCAGATCATAATGAAGTTTGTGACACTTGCACCAGAGTTCTGCATTTACATACCCTGTGAGTGATGTGACCATAACATAGGTGCAGGTTATGGAAATGTAGAGCTCCATGTAGAGGTTAACAAACCTCCTCTCTCGTATCACAGCCTGCCTGCTGCTTTGCTCTCATCATGGTGGACAGGTTTGTGTAGGTGGCCTGATGTATAAATGCAGGGCAACAGAGGGCCCGTCAGAACCACAAACTATCTTCATGGAATCTGTATGTGACTGAGTGCCTCATATGGCACCCACTTCCCCTGATGGTCCTTACTCAGAGCAGGGAGGATATGCTAACCTAGGTTGTTGTTTTACTTTGAAAGCTAGAAGTGACCAGCAAATGGGGAGACTGGTGCTATGGTGGGGTGAGTGACCTCTATTTAAATGTGTGTATTTGTTAGTAAGTCTGTGTGAGTGTGTATGTATGTATCTGAGAGAATGTTTGTGCACACATGTGTGTATGTGTGTGTAAGCTCAGGTAGCAGCAGTACCAACTTCCCCTCATACAACATTACTGCTGGTTCCTCCTTATACAAAGCCAGGCAAGCAGCGAGAGTATCACCCTCACATGCTTACTCCTAACAAGAACGTACAGACAGAAACAGTGCCACCTTCCCCTTCAAATATAGCATTCTGCAAGTATCAGTAGCAGTCTGCTTCCACACATAAATCGACTGGGCCTGTTTCTACTCACTTACAGTGGATATATAGACAAATCCCCTCACACATACAATGTATACTGATCCATGCCCCTCTCACATACAGAGCCAACCTACACTCACATAGTGCATACAGAGCCAACCTAAACTCACATAATGCATACAGAGCTAACTACACTTATGCATAGTGCATACAAAGCCAACCTACACTCCCATAGTGCATACAGAGCTAACTACACTTATGCATAGTGCATACAGAGCCACCCTAAACTCACATAGTGCTTACATTGTTAACCTACACTCACACAAAGTCATACAGAGCCAACCTACACTCACACATAGTGCATACAGAGCCAATCTACACTCCCATTGTGCATACAGAGCTAACTACACTTATGCACAGTGCATACAGAGCCACCCTAAACTCACATAGTGCTTACAGAGCTAACCTACACTCACACACAGTCATACAGAGCCAACCTACATTCACACATAGTGCATACAGAGCCAATCTACACTCCCATAGTGCATACAAAGCCACCCTAAACTCACATAGTGCTTACAGAGCTAACCTACACTCACACACAGTAATACAGAGCCAACCTACACTCACACATAGTGCATACAGAGCTAACTACACTTATGCATAGTACATACAGAGCCACCCTAAACTCACATAGTGCTTACAGAGCTAACCTACATTCACACATTGTGCACACAGAGCCATCCTACACTCACACAAAGTGCATACAGAGCCAGGTAAAACAAGTGTTATCAAAATACATTGAAGAAAGCAAAGCGATATTCAGAGTATTTATAGACTATTAATAATATAAATGCATTTCATTTTATGTAGAAAAGTGAGATGTCTGCAGACTGTGTTTTAGAAAATTTGCCATGAGAAACCTTATTGTAAGATATTATATTTTTATTATTTAACCCTTTGAGTATCAGAAGGGTGAACAATGCATTGCTTTGCAATGTGTTGCTTGCCCCATTGAAACGCAAAGGGTTGAGTGAAGGCTGCTGTTCTTGGTGCTGAATTATTTCTTTATGTTCTCTGCTCCCTCCCTTCCCTCTGCAACACATCAACACCTTACACCAGGATGATATGCTAATGATCACAGTCTCTCTCCATCCCCTTGAATCTCTAAATCTTAGTGCATATGATGATTTGTATCTCTATTGCCAAGGTGTTGCGCTCACCAAACATCAACACTCATCTACATAAAATCTCCACTTAGTGCATCTCCAGTCAGGTGAATTATAATTGAACTGTTTGGTCATCAGAAAATACTGATAATGCAACCCCCAGGGCTGGATTTACATCTCAGGTGCCCCTAGGCACACTACCCTCCGGCGCCCCAAGCCCCACCTTTGCCCGGCAGCGTAGTGATGATGTCACAGGAGGTCCCGGTGGGCTGCAAGACCAATGGAGTCTGGTGGCAGTGGCATGCAGGAGCAGCAGTGGGGCGGCCTGGCAGCATGGGCACAGCCATGAGTACAATGGGGAACATGTTACTGTCTCACGTGCACATGTGCCCTGAAGGGCGAGTGAGCACAGGCGACTGCTCACAGCATAGTTACTTTTAAATTAAGTGGCAGTGTGGCACAGCATTATTTATTATGCACTTTGGGGTGGAATGTGGGCGTGACAAGGTCTTTGCCAGGAGCCCCTGAAAATCCGGCGCCCTAGGCAAGTGCCTTGTCTGCCTATTGACAAATCCGGGCCTGGTAACCCCCCAACAGTTTAAACGGTGATAACCTTGGAACAGCACATCTCCCAGCAATGGGAATGCCATTGGTTTTACTCAGCAGGAAAAGCCTTATAACATATGTTGTTCTAGCCATTTGTTTGTCGTATATACAGTTTTGGAGAAATTAACTTGTTTTTTGGTGACACAGTATGGCACATTATGCGGGTTAGTTTTTGTGCTGGGCCAATGTGACCAAACACTGTGCCATACATGAATGTAGACAGAGCCCACACCCTCTAAGCATCTCTAATAGCACCACAACTAAAGAGTCTGGCCTCAAACAAACCTAATTAGCATACCGTGCAGATAATTAGCCACACTGTGCCACCAAAACATAAACAATATTTATTTTACAGAAAAAATGACTAGTACTACATCCTATATAATAATTTGCTAAAACATGTGTAACGATGCAGTCTTGCACAGTAGAGACTGCTGTGCGTGCTGCAGTCATGCGCAGTAGAGACTGCCCGTAACGAGGCTGATACAGCCATGGTGCGGACAGTCTCTACTTAGCATGACTGCCCTGTGACTGGCTGGCACTGTATCAGCCTCGGCGTGGGCAGTCTCTACTGTGCATGATTCCCCACGCGACCGGCTGGCAGTGGCACTGTGGTCCGTGTAACGGGCTCTTCAACTAGTTCAAAATAAACTTGTAGTAGGGTGACAGGTCCACTTTAACCCCTTAAAGACCAGATGACGTGCTATGACCGTCATGTCCTTATACCCTTAAGGACCGGTGACATAGCACGTCACATACTTTTTACTTACAGAGATCTACCGGGAGCAATGTAAGTAAAAACGGGACCTAAAATTGACCATTCCAAGACTGGAGCGGTCTTTCTCAGGCCCCAAAGCAGCGCGCCGGTACGCGTAACAGGTCATGTGTACCGTTGCATCGGCAAGGATCAAAGTGGTCCTTAAGGGAAGGTGACTTTCCTGGACGGCTGGTCCTTAAGGGGTTAATAAATATTATTAACATTAGAATCAACCCACTGAATGCTGGAGATGAAGCGATACATTGAAGATATCTCTAACATCCAAGGGGTTAAATCACTGGTATCCCTTTATAATTTTTGCTATCAGTTGAACAATAATGCATATCTTAGCACGGTCTGTAATATTAAAGGGTTAAGGGTCTTCAGGTGAGTGGTCCACTTTAACCCTTTGAATGCCAGAGGGGTACACAGTACATTGCAAAGAAATGCGTTGCAAACTCTTATGGGACGCAAAGGGTTAATATATATTACTAATATTCTCTCTCCATTTTCTCTTTTTCTTTTTGTTCGACTCTTAACTATTATCCTTTTGTATCTGCTTTCTTTGTCATCCCATATTATGGTATTTACAGTTTATGTTCCATATTTGATGTTCAAGGGGCGGTCTGAGATTTACGGTCTGAACCATATTTTCATCACTAATTTGCCAACGATCTGACTTTGATTATTTGTACAATTTGTATATTCACTTAATAAGCCTTTTGAAGATTAAAAAATACTTCCTATTCTTTTAATATTTTTGCTATCAGTGGAACAATAAAAAAATTAATATGTTAGCAGTCTATTTCTAACATTAAGGGGTTAAGTGCTATGCCATCATAAGGAAATCTTAGTAATGAGAAAGGCATCAGTGGACAATATTATCCAAACACCATGCAGAGGAGCCTGTTCCTTCCTCTTGCCGACAGCAGAAGGCAGATGCTGATTTAGTCCTGGAAGTTAAAAATCAGTGCAGCAGTTTCTATGGACACTGGAGCCGAACTACAGCTCTTTGCATTCCCATAGTGGAGACATAATAAAGTATAAACGTTGAAATGGGCTCTGGGTGATTAGCTGCGAATTACCATGTGCATAATTTAAAACAATTTAAATGGCTATTCCAGCTCTCACATTAGACCTGTTGGAGATGTTTCATAGTTGTTTTTTCCTTTATGAAGCAGTTTGTTAATCCTTATCCAAGACTGCTCAATGAGCTTTTTTATACTTAGAAAGAAAAACACGTTTTCACCTGGAGGGATTCCCCAAACTGTCATTACTGCCACAAACTGCAGGGGGAGCTACAAGGATAGATAGTATGAACATGCTAATTTTACATAAAATTAAAGCAATAACCCTGCTGAGTTTGTTTAACTCATCAGATGCCAGAGAGCTCCTGGCATCCAAGAGCCTAATTTATATCAGTTGTTATTTTTTCCTGTGTTACATGAATATTTATCAAAATCAGGGAAAAGTATGATGTCAGAAGGCTGAGCAATGTGATACTTTTAAATGTATTGCTCTCTCCTCTGTCCATCAAAGTGTTAAATTGACACCCTTGAGGACCAGAGGGGTAGGCAACTCATTACTTTGCATTGCATCACACACCCCTCTATTCCTCAAGGGCTTAATAAGAATAATATAGAACAAAAGAAGACAACAAGGAGGCACCAACAGCGCCTTATTACACTGATGAAATATAATACATGTAGATAAATGGTGCACTCACACGATATAATTGCTGTGTATTTACATATGCACATTCACAGAGAGAAAAGCCTGCAGAGAACTCGCCACCATATCTGCTCTTTGTTTCCAGCAGACCACTCTTGTCCTTATGAATCAAACAGCACAGAAAAGAAGAACTGCTCCAGTCCGTTATAATGTTTCTTGCTGATACAAATTTATTGGAACAATAAAAAAACTATATATGTATGTGTATACGCACGTCCTACAATTCAATGTGTTTCTCAGTGAGAACCACTGCTTTCTCAAGATCTGTAGATAAAAAAGAATAAGAATAATGTTTTATTGTATTTTTTATAGTTTGGATTCCCAACAGGGTATGCACTATCGAGTATAATCAATTTAGTGCATACTGGCGCACACAATCACTGTCATTAAGACTTTATTGCCAGCCAGCCCATTAACTCGTTTCCTACAGCACGGGCAGGGAAATAACAATCTTACCCCATTGCCTCTTAATGCATCGCATTAAACAAAGTGTAGTGGAAAGGAGCATCAAGAAATGCTCATAGAGGGGGCATGACCAGAAGCCAGACCAAGAGGACACATCTCTGCTTAGCTCCACACCAAACTCTGTAATCTATGGCCAAACGGCTCAAAAAACAGGTTGAAGTTCTGCAATTTTGACTGCTGTGGATTCCCAGCGAGACAGGCTCACTATAGCACTCAAACTCAGCTGACTTTCCACACATCTGGTGTGCCAGCATGACACAAGCCTGGTAGGCCTCATGGATTGGGAGTGGAGACGAGCCCTGGGAGACCCGGCGATATTAGCCAAGACTGCACGCAACTACCCTCTCCATTCCAGATTCACTGGGGACATGCTCCTCTTAGATCTGGTCTGCTGGGTGAGCCTCCCCTGGCCATACCATCCACGCCGGGATTAGGCCTGCCGGTACAATCTACAGCCACCCACTCTACGGCCTACAGACCACTCCATCGACTGCGAGGAGGCCCAGGCACAGTTGGGTGGTATCAGCAGCCTGCTCATTCTACACCTAGAGCCATACCACTCTGAGGGAGAGCCACGTCTGCTGAGGGGGCTCCTGTTGGAGTTGGCCCAGTCCTCTTCATTGGGGTCTTGAGCCCACTGCCACTGGCTGGACCTCCGCTGAGCCGTCCTTTGGCAATCATCTGGACAGAGGTGGGAGATCTAAGGCCTACAGCTATCACCCATGAGTAACCCTCACCAAGGGTATAAACTGTAGACTTTCTTTGTGTTCCTAGCCAACTAGCACACCAGTGCTTCCCCCCTCCCAGTTCACCATCTGTTTGTTATTTTATACCCTAATTTAGAGCTCCCCCTCCCCTCCATTAGGCTTATACTGACTGACAGGACCCTGATCACTTAATGGTCCCTAGCCCTCTCCTACTACAGTTACATTGGAGGCTCACCTCATGCAACAACACCACCACCTGGGCAGTGACAGTGCCTCAATAGGCTTGCAAGAGCTTCTTTAACTGGACTGTCAACACCAGCCTCTCTGTTATCGTTCTACAATACTGACCTGCACTGTCCTGCGGCATCACACTTTGCTACACTGGCTCTGCAGCTGTGCACACCCCTGTTGCCCATTCACTATGTCTTTTGAGGTGTGGTCCCATCATTCTGCCCAGGACTACATCTGTTACTTGTACTGGATGACCTTCTTATGTAGGCTGCTGTACTTTTGAGCCTACCTCTTGATTTCTGTGAACATGCTATGGGCAGATCAATCCTCGTGATGTTCTAATTATAGTGAGTGCCTCATAACTTTGCAAAGCTACACTGGCGCACGGTATACTGTACTTGTTTTACAGTATTTCCCCCACCATGAGTATACAATGGAGCCAGAGGAAACCTGGTAAAGATATGGAGGACTTCTTCCCAAGGCTTGACCCCGCATATCCTTTGACAGATGTGCAGGACTCTGGCTTGAAAGCAACATCCTCGGTCTTTGTGGAACCTAGTACCTCAACCCTATGGCCTCCCACGGCAGCCTTACTACCTCACTAGTAGCATTGCATGCTAATCTTCCATGTACTAAAGCGGATGCTATGGAGTTCAAAGCTTTTATGACATTGATCAAACAGGACATCCAATCGGAGTTCTGAGAGGTTTTGGGTAGCCTGCAATCCGAACTGCACATGATGGACCAGAGAGTCGATTCCATAGAGCATAAACAACTTGAGCTTGCAGAGGCTCACAATCACGTGACACTGGAAACCAGGATTTATGCTCCGAGTGTATCATGATGGCTGAATATTTGGAAGATCTTGAAGAAATAACATAGATCTTGTAGAAATAACATACACATGCGGGGCATCCCTGAATCTGTAGAAGATCTAGCCTCCAACGCCCTTTCTCTGTTCACGCACATGCTCCCAGATCTTCCAGTTGAGGAGTTCCATCTAGAGTGCATCCATAGAACACTGTGCCCCAGGCCTCCCCCGGCGAAGAGGCCGAGAGTCGTCATTCTCAAATTACAATTTTTCCATACCAAAGAAGCTCTAATGACAATACAAGAAGAGACCCCCCCCCCCCGACTTTGGAGGGGATTTCTTAGAGTTCTTTACAGATTTAGCACCAAGTACCCTTTTTAAACACAGGGAAATGAAATGACTCACTGAGGCCCTCCACCGGGTGGTATTTGCTAAAAATGGGGCTTCCCTTTCCACCTCAGCTTCACTGTCAATAATCGAATACATTCTGTTAAGAATCTGCAATCAGGTGAAGACCTTCTTCATTGGCTGGTAATTCCCTTTGCAGCCCATGCTTCGGCCTCTCCCCACCAGGACCCTAGCTGATCCATGAACTCCTTAAGATGACAGGTGCCATTCCACAACGTGGGAGACACCCTGCTCATATATTATATAATAAATATATATAATATATAATTATATATAATATATAATAAATATATTATTATATTCCTGGATTCACTGCTAACGTGGTATATTTACACTGAGTTTACTATTATGCCTGTTATGTTGTATTGCACTTAATTCTATCTCAGTTCTCCAAGGTTGGGAGTCTCCACCTTTATATGTCACCTTGCTCAGAATATTGCTGGGGCTACAGCCATATCAATGTGCTCCTGCTCATGTCTGAATTGTGAAGACTGGCACTTTTTCTACTACTTGTTTATTTTCTATATTTCATCAAAGTGTTTGTATGATCTGTTAATACTGTGCACTTGGGTGTATCCCAGGTTTACAGTATACACTCTTCCTTTCTGTTGTTTTGAAAAGAGTGTTCTAGATAGTGTATACTGCTTAAATGAATATTTCTGACCCTCACTCCACTTCCCTTCTTACCTGTATTCCCAAGGCTAATCTCACTTTTACTTCCCATCCCACCCTTTTTTTTTTGTATGTGTGTTCGCTTATGGTTACCAGATTGGAGATATTCTATAAGGATTGTTCCTGTCAATTTGCCTTGATCCAGATAGAGACTCCTTTGCCCAGGTAAGACTGGATCTCTCCCTAAAGCCCAACTCTCAGTCATGGAAACTCTTGCCCCTCCCCTGGCCATCTCCTGTCCTGTCTTATACATAACTGTAATGGCTTGAATTCCTCTTCTAAGAGGCGAGCGGCTTTCACTTGGTACTCCCTTACATGCGAAGATATTATCTTTGTACAAGAAACTCACATCTCTCATTCTTCCCACCCCTCCTACTTTTCAAAACATTACCCTACTTTCTACCTGGCCAGTGTCCACCTCCCCTAGCAAGACAAAAGGCACGGCCATACTGCTGCACCATCGTATTTCATTCACTTTTTTAGACTCATACGCAGATCCTGCTGGCAGATTCAACATACTCCGCTGTTCGCTTGATTCATATCAGATCACACTGGCTTGTGTATATGCTCCTAACATTGACAAAAAGTGCTTCTATAAAGCTTTCTTTTCTAAACTACAGTCCTTTCAGTCCCTATTACGCTTCAACACAATTTTGCACAACAATGTAGACCGTTCTCGAGGTTTGCTAGCACAACCTCACCCTGCCCCTTTGGCAGCCAACACTAAGGTGTTCAAAATGATCTTTCAGTTTCATTCACTGGGTGACACTTGGAGTGAATGCCACCCCACTGAAAGTGATTCTACCTTTTACTCCACCCCTCACATTAGCTATTCTAGGATAGATTGCTTGTTTGCATCTCAATTGATTTTATCCCATCTTGCTGACTCCAATATTCAAACAGTCCCTTGGTCAGATCATTCATTGGTACTGTTAGTCTTTGAGGAGTTAGGCATGGGAGCCAGGGTCATGGAGACTCAATTACTCTCTCTTGAGCGACCCCTCTACTCGTTCCACTGTCTTTTAATGATGGTTCAGTAGATTGCTCCTTCTCCCTTTGGGAAGTGCGTAAGGCTACTTCACGGGAAATGTTAACTTAACTGGCCTTCCACAGCAAGAAAGCTCATCTATCACTCATTAATAGCCTGTCCTCTGAACTCTTTACTCAAATGCTTTCCCATAAAACCTCTCCCTCGTCCAACCTGATGGCACGTATTGTATCATTGCATGGCCAACTCAATGCTCTTCTGATAGCGGATGTGTAAAAGGCAATGAGATTGACCAATCAGAGGTACTACCAATTCTCTAACAAAGCTCATATGATGTCCACGAAACTCAGGGCCATGCAGTGGTGCAACAATATACCTGCTATTTGACTTCCAGACTGCACTAAGACTCAGGACACCCATCACATCTTGGCAGCATTTCACTTTTCAGACTTATATTATGACTCACATGCTTCCGACGTGGTCTTTTCCAAGGTTATCCCATATCTCAGAGACAGCAATCTCCCCACCCTCACTGATGACCAAAGATCCATTTTGGAGGCCCCAATCTCATAGGGTGAAATCTCTCTGGTTATTAAACAGCTCAAACTTTCCAAGTCCCCTGGACCCAATAGATATTCTACCAAATATTATAAAGTTTTCCAAACGCAACTCCTCCCCTAGCTATCCTGAGTTTAAAATTCTTTGAGGGAAGGGGCTCATCCCCATAAGTCTATGTTGCAGGCCTCCATAGTTCTGTTACTTAAACTGAACAAAGATCCACTCAGCTGCTCCTCATACAGGCCCATCTCCTTCATCAATACTGACATCAACATTTTTGCAAAGATCCTGGCGAACTGTCTCTCCCCTATTCTCCCCTCAGTTATACACCCAGACCAAGTAGGGTTTGTTCAGGGTCAACAGGCATTTGATTGTGTGAGGCGGACAGTGACATTGATTCATCATGCCTGGACTTCTGAAGTCCCTTCCATGGTACTTTCTCTGGATGCACAAAAAAGCTTTTGATCGCCTCCACTGGAAGTTTAGGTTTGCTACTTTATGTCAGTTTGGCTTCCCCAAGTTTTTTCTCTTAGCCTTTCCCATGTTATACTCATCCCTCACATCCCAGGTTTCCATTGCTAGATTCTCTTCTGCTCCTATAGCTGTGCAATGGAGAATCTTCCAGAGAAATGTCACTGGGATCCCGGTGGATGAATCCCACTATATGCACTTATTATTTGCTGACAACATACTCCTTACTCTCTCCAAACCACTCACTTCTCTCCCTAATGTCATGAGGGAACTATAAGTCTACGAATGTTTATCTGGGTTTAAATTTAATGTAGATAAATCTCAGGCTCTGAATGTTAGTCTATCTCACCCTACTCGGAAATTACTCCAACTCAATTTCGACTTTAAATGGTAAAGGTCACATCTTCAATACTTAGACATTAAGTTAACCCTGTTGTTCCAATCACTCTACTCTGCAAATTACACCCCTTTGCTGAATGCCTTGATGGCCGATCTTGAATGGTGGCATTCCTATAATTCTCCTGGATAGGGCACGTTTCAGTAAAAATAAATCTCCTTCTATGACTCCTATACTATTTCAGGTCTTACCAATTCCTTTCCCCCCTGGTTGCCTCCAATATGTTGCAGTCAAAAATGTTGCTCTAGAGTCTCTTCCAAATTCTTGCTCTACCCAGGATGCAGGGAGGCCTGGATCTACCCCAGATATTATCCTATTATGTGGCTGAACAACTGGCTCAGCTGGTCCAATTGCATCTCCAGTCTCCTGATTGTCTCCCATGGGTGCAAATAAAGAATTCCTTCCTTTCTCCTATTGTCATACAAAATGCTTTATGGATCCTAAAACAATCTATACCACTATCC
This sequence comes from Rhinophrynus dorsalis, assembly GCA_037306005.1. Classification (NCBI taxonomy): domain Eukaryota; kingdom Metazoa; phylum Chordata; class Amphibia; order Anura; family Rhinophrynidae; genus Rhinophrynus; species Rhinophrynus dorsalis. The sequence continues at coordinate 106,121,173 of CM074719.1, read as the reverse complement.
CTCTCCACCACTCCCACGTTGGCCCACTTTCTTAAACTGTGGAACACAGTGAAATATAAAAAATCTTTAATAGCTCATGTATCCAGCATGACCCACATGTTGAGAAACCCTTCTTTTTTCCCTGGACTGGTCACTAGGGATTTTCACAGATGGGACCTATCAGACACTTTTGCTTGAATCACTTTTACGATCTCCAACTACTTTATTTTGAGACCTTGCAAGACAAATATGGACTTCCGCCCTCAGATAGCGCACTTCCTACGCTCCACACTGAAATCCTCCCCTCCCCCCGGTACGAGGGACTCTGCTTGAAATCTGCTTCTACTTTTGTCCTTTATTTATGGCCATATCACTGACAATTCTATTTAAATTAAGACCAAACAAATGCTGGCTTGGGAACGAGATCTGGATTCATAACTCCCCTAGAGCTCTTGGGCTAAACTCTGGTCTGCAGCCGTCAGTAATTCCATTTGCACTACCCACAAAGAAAATTGATCCATAGATGGTATTTGACACAGCACAGGTTGCACAAAATTAATCGTCCTCTTTCTCCTATATGCTTTAGAGGTTGCCAGGTTGTGGTGGACTCGGTCCATATTTGGCGGGGCTGTCCTTTCTCTACATCTCCTGTCCCCCAGACATTTTGCTTAATGATGGGGAACTCCACTACTACAATAATTATAAAATAATGATAATAATAATAATAAACAACAATAGGTATTTCCATTTAGCTACATCATCTCCAACCCATTGTATTACTGTATCAGTACAGTTTTGTCTCACTTTTCAAGGGTTGCTGTTGCTTAGTAGGTTTATCAGTGCTTAAAGCAGTATTAAATGGCCAGTGAGATCAGTGCCAGATTTACATCCCAGGCTCCCCTAGGCAAGGTACTCTATAGCCCTTATCTCTCCCCATGGCCACACCCCTACTCCTCGCATGACTCCCCCCTAGTCCCATCCAGTGTTAACTCCTTGGTTGCTAGAGAGAGAGCCAAAACATTGCTTTGCAATTGGCAATCACTGTAGCATCCAAATGGTTAAATAATAGCTTGTGAAGGGGTTAAAAAAACCTGTAAAGGGGTATTCAACTGGTGCAGACACACTGAGATTGCTCTGGCCTCACCCACAGTCAGAATGTGGGTGTGGCCAGCACATCTGAGGCTCCCCTCAAAATTTGGAGCTCTAGGCAATTTCCTGCTCTGACAACTGGGAAATCTGGCCCTGAATGAGGCGTCTATGAGAAGCAATTCTGCAGCAAAACAATTGCACTATAGGGGACTAAAGCATTGTCAAAATCCCCATTGATTAAATTGGGCTTTTAACCCTTTGTGTGCCAAAGGGGTTGGCAACGCATTGCAAAGCAATGTGTTGCGTACCCCTCGGGCACTCAAATGGTTAAACCCTTGAATGCTAGAGAGGTCACTAATGCATTTTAAACCCTTGAATGCTGGAGAGGTCTCCAATGCATTGTGAATAAGATCCAAGGCCTTCCTCTGTAAACATTCTATTCTCTCTTATACACTGGTTAATACTCTCCCCAGCAGGTTAATGGCACAGAAAAGGCTGAATGGTAGACACAACACTGGATGCTGCAATGTACATTACATTATGCATGATTATTGAATAATTATTCTCATTGATGATACTTGCCTTGTGAATGCACTCTTCATGTCTCTGGTTCTCACAACGTTCTTGGAAAAAGAGACAAAGATTGAATATCCTGCATCACAGACCTTTTAGAATCCAGCCTTGAAAAGGTATTAAACGGAGTGTAAATTATTAATCACAGTTTTAAAACAACATAGACACCCCAGGAGAGTGAGCATTTCCACCTTATTGAAAACCCAGTAGTCTTAATAAGGAAAGCTGTGAAGTTAGCAATAAAAGTCACCCACCAAGGCATGAGTCTCTTGACCTGAGATGTCTTCATGATGCATCCGATTATAGCATATGAAGACTAACTGGACTATATATTAGAATCTCCATCTGTAAGGCCAGTGTAATAATATCCATGGTAATTTGGTATTGTTTTTCTAGTCCTGCTTCTAATTGTCTCTATAACTGAGATCAGTTTAACAATTTAGCATTAGCAACACATGAAATATAATTTAATGAAAAACTAATATCATTAGTGAGAAATGAATCAATATTGTTGGCATGAAAGTAATGCCTCTCAAATCTTATTCAGAGATCCTTCTTGGACCTTTAGAAGAGACACTATGAATTATATGTATGAATGTCTCACCAATTCAACTGAAGTTACAAATGTAATTGTGACTGATCTGAGCCTAGTTATTAAACACCATAGTGATAGAAATGCTAAATTAGTGACTCATGAGAAAATTCAAAAGTGAATTCCCACAAAATGCAAGAGACCTTTAGAGACATGCAGAAAAACAATAAAAAAAATACAAACAAGCCCCCAAAGAGATTGTATTAAAATATTTAGCACCTAAAAATTAAAGACAGCCAAGGCGGTCTTATTCACTACAGAATAAAGACTTTGTAGTGACACCTGGATAAATACAGCTGTATGAAAAAGTCTGGGCACCCCTGTCCAAATTATATGTTTTGTTTAATTTTCTAAATTAAAAGAAGCTAACACATCCTCTGAAAAAAAATAAACTTACACTTGACATTTAAACAAGTTTTAATGCACAGTTACAATTTATTTAGTGGATTTAACAGATTAAAAAAAAAAAAAAGGAAAATATGGCAGGTGGAAAAGTTTAGGCACCCTATCAGTCAGTGCTCTGCACCCCCCCCCCTTTGACTAAAATCACAGCTTTCAATCAGCTAACATCTTTCTGTTCTTGCTTCATAATTTTTTTCCTACCCTTCCTTGCAGAGTGCTCCTAGTTCAGAAATATTCTTAGGTCATCTTTCATGCACTGCAGGTTCATGATCTACCAACAGATTTTCAATAATTTTCAAGTCTCGGGGCTATGAAGGCCATTCCAAAAACTTCAAATTTAAATTTCCAGAAGTAGCACTTGGTTGATTTTGAGATATGTTTTGGTTTATATCCTGTTGTAATATCCAGTCTCTTTTCAGCTTCGGTTTTTTTACTGAATGTGTGACATAAACTAGCAGGATTTGTTTATCCCTCTACCCATAAATATTCCCTGTGCTACTGGCTGCCACACAACCCCAAATCATAATAGATCCACCCCCATGCTTAACAGTTGGTAAGATGCTCTTTTCTTCAAATGCTTCTTTTTATTCTCCAAATGCACCTTTGTTGATTGTTACCAAAGAGTTCAATTTTATCAGACCACAGCATTTAGATAAGCCAGAGGCATCTTGGAATTAAGTGTTGTGTTAGGTACTTCAGAAGCTGACTTTTGGGATGAGACCACAAGTACAATTTGATTTTGATGACTCTTCCATACAGATCATGTTCGAGCAAACAGTTCTGGACAGTGGACTGATGCACACTTTCCTGCACTACCTTTTCAGTGATATGGAGGTTTTGCTTTGCATTCTCGAGCAGTCTATGAGCAGTTCTATTGGAGATTTTTCTTTGTCTCCCAGATCTTGACTTGATCTTGATTTCAATAGTTTCCCATACTTTTCATTTCTGAATAAGATTTTAGACAGTGGAAATTGCAAGCATGAAGAGTTTAGATATCAAGTTATAGCTTTTTATTGAGAAAGATATAGATGGCATACAAATCCTTGACATAAAAGAGTAGCGAGACAGTGCAGTATTACATCGTCTTACATAGGAAGCCTTACAATGATACATATGGGAAACAGCCCCTTAAGAGTTTTGAATACACATACTTCATCATGTAGTGAAAACAGGATAAAGAATGTATGCCAGAAAGAAAGAGTGGCAAAGGAGAGGAGATAGAGACAGAAGAAGAGAAAGAGGGGGTCTGAAGGCAAAATTGAGGGACAGCTGGAAATAGGGAAGGGAAAGGGAAGAGGGGAAAAAGGTGGTGGTGAGTGTATCCACACTGGCTGAGGAAGGAACATTAAAGGAACTAAGTGGTGGTGAACTCAATCCACACTGAATAATTGCCATTGAAAGTAGACAAAGTGCCTAAAGAGAGGTGGTAGATTCTTTGCATATCTACAATGGTGCAGATACAGGCCTTCCAATCACCCAGTGCTCTGCATTACTGAAGAGAGGACTGTTGGGAGCTCCAGCTTCTGAGGTCTGTGCGGCAGGAGGTACAGATTGTAGCTTTTAAAGATTCCCCCTCCCCTTTCTCATACGTCAACGCTCTGGCTGACAGAGGCAGATTCTGGTCCCTGCACCGGCAGAGGCTCTTCAGCAGAGCCGAGATAGCGCTACTTAAAAATTAAATAATTAACTGGAAAAGTCTACAATGTATGATTGCAAACCAGGAACTAGGAACAAGACGTTTTATGCAAAAAATGGCAGCTTTACTTTTGCCTGTGCCTTGACGCTGGCAGTGGGGCTTGTATGGGTCCTTTTTGTGAGTTGTTCCTCTGCCCCATTTTTTAATGCCAAGGTGTGGCAGAAATCAGAGTAAAATAGTTCAGTTTAACTGTGTATGCTATAGGGCACGGCAGGGACGTTCACAGACATTTTGGGGGGCAGGGGCTCAAATGAAAAAAGGGCACTTCTCATAATTATTATTTTTTTTTGTGTGTGTGTTAAAAGGGCACAAGGGCACTTTGGACAAAAAGGTCAGGTGCTCAAGCCCCCCTTGGTGTTTATGTGTGCACGTGCCTGGGGCACGGTGTTTCAACCTGTGGGAGCACAGACAAGCAGTACCTGCCAAACAGTACCTGCCACAGGAGGACCTGGTTTCTCTATACATCTGCCAGGCTGTACCTCAACAACATTATATAGGCTGTACCTGTTGCTGTGCTTGTATCATTTGACTGAGAGCCAAACCAACATGTCTATATTGTGGTGATGTCCTGCAAATGATTACAATTTAAGTAGCTACTCATAGTCCCACTTTGTACATCAGTGCATGCAGAAAGTAAGTAGGAGGCTTGAAGGGAAGTGGATTACAACACGTAACTGGAAGCAGTTAGCCCAGTATTACAGAGGGGTGTATAGGACCCCCCACCAGTGGGTGGCATACCCCTTACTGTTGTAGTTGGTGAATGATAGACAACCCCCAACTTTACTATATTATTTCTGTATCAGGATGCAAGTGTGTTTGATTGTATGTGTCAGTGTGTGTTTATGAGTGTGTGTATGGATGTCTATATATGTGTGTGTGTGCACGTAGGAGTGTATGCATTGGCGTATTCCTGCATATGTTTGTGGGTGTTTGTGTTAAACAATTTAATTAATCAAAAAAACTGAAGATAGATTTCATCCCCTTCTTCTTCTTTGTCACATTCTGAAGTCTTTAGAAAAAAGTTATTTTATTTTATCTAATGAAAACATATGATGCCATCATGGAAAAACACATATCTCATTTGTGGAAAATAAAATAGAATGTTAAAAATGTCAGTGTGAGATGTGAGGGAGAGCAGTGTTCTCACATAGCACAGACAGACCTAATAGTTTCTACTCCTATGACAGGGTTTTTATTAGTTTCTGAATATTGATTCTATAGAAATTGAGTGTTGGCGCACTTCCAAAACTTCCTTTGGGTGCCTGATGCCAAGAATTTTGAGTAATCCTACTATAAGGATGCAATATGAGTGCAATAATGATGCAAATTGGGTGCAATATCGGTGCAATATGGGTTCAAAATTGATGCAATATGGGTGAAGTAATGACGCAAACTGGGTGCAATATGGGTTCAATATTGGTGCAATATGGGTGCAATAATGACGCAAATTGGGTGCAATATTGGTGCAATAATGGGTTCAATATTGGTGCAATATGGGTGCAATGATGATGCATATTGGGTGCAATATTGGTGCAATATAGATGGAATATGGGTGTAATATGGATGCAATATGGGTGCAATATTGACTCAAACTGGGTGAAATATTGGTGCAATATGGGTGCAATATGGGTTGAATGTTGGTGCAATATGTGTGCAATATGGGTGCAATAAAGACGCAAATTGGGTGCAATGTTGATGCAATATGGGTGCAATAATGATGCAAATTGGGTGCAATTTTGGTGCAATATGGGTGCAATGTGGGTTCAATATTGGTGCACTATGGGTGCAATAATGATGCAAATTGGGTGCAATATTGGTGCAATATGGGTGCAATATGGGTGCAATAATGACGCACATTGGGTGCAATATGGGTGCAATATTGGTGCAATATGGGTTCAATACTGGTGCAATAAATATGCAAATTGGGTGCAATATAGGTGCAATATGGATGCAATATGGGTGCAATAATGACGCAAATTGGGTGCAATATTGGTGCAATATGGGTACAATATAGGTTGGATTTGGTGGGTTTTTGGTTGGATTTGGGTTGGGTTTTGTGTTGGTTTTGGTTTGGATTTGGTGGGTTTTGGGTTGGATTTGGGTTGGTTTTGGTTGGGTTTTGGGTTGGTTTTGGTGGGTTTTGGGTTGGATTTGGTAAGTTTTGGGTTGGTTTTGGTGGGTTTTGGGTTGGATTTGGTGGGTTTTTGGTTGGATTTTGGGTTGGTTTTGGTGGATTTTCAGTTGGATTTGGTGGGTTTTTGGTTGGATTTGGGTTGGGTTTTGGGTTGGTTTTGGTTTGGATATGTTTTGGTGGGTTTTGGGTTGGTTTTGGTGGGTTTTGGGTTGAATTTGGGTTGCACCCATATTGCGTCCTTAATGCACCAATATTGCACCCATTCTGCGTTCTTAATGCACCCCTATTGCACCCATATTGTGTCATTATTGCACCATATTGCGTACTTAATGCACCCATATTGCGTCCTTAATGCACCCCATTGCACCCATAATGCGTCAATATTGCATCCATATTGCGTCATTATTGCACCCATATTGTGACACGTTAATGCACGAAATGGTGAATGCTTAATTCAGAGCAACACGAAATGTAGAATGTGCGTCACTTTATGACGCAAAACTTTAAATGCGACACTTCAAATGACGCGGCAAAACACATGCGTCATTTTATGACACGAAACTTTACATGCAACACTTGAGTAGTAAACCCCTACGTTCAGGTCCTCCAAAGGGCATTACAGTATCTTGAACACAGGTCCTCACAGGGGAGATGTGGGAGGCAAATGCAAACATGCTGCCCGCTGCTCAGATGTCCCAGATGCCTATTGCATATTGAGGTGGGTGGAGGGAGGGAAGCAGACAAGAAACTCATTTTTTGGTGGATAGAGGGAGGGAAAACAAGGGTGCATATTAGACATGGGCACTCTTGTTTTCCCCTCAAATCTTGGCTATAATTTACAACTACGGATTATACCTGAGATATTACGGTAAATCACTCTAGATAAAAAATAAAACATTCCCTTTGATTTTAATTGGAATTTTAAATCATTGGTTGCTATGGAGATCTCCTACAAAATGATTTTGCTTTGCTCCAAAATTGCTAATTTTTACTTATGTTTACAATACCCCATTGAGCTAGTTTTTATGGTGAAATGTACCAAAGAAGAGTTACAAAATTAAAAACAATAAAAAAAGAGAGATTGGTACAGTTTTGACAACAGCAATTGCTTAATACATGAACCCCAAAGACTTCAACAGAGTTTATTTGCCTGTGTCACTTAACTCACTAATATCTGGAGACAAAAGAACACCCATATACTAGCAAAATCCCAGTAATGTGGCATAGACACAAACACTTAAAGGGATTGGAATGTCTTAGATATATAAAAAGTAATATTGTAGAGAATAAAAAAAGAAATCCATGGATGTCATTCCTATCTAAATAAAACGTTTTAAAGTCCCCCCTCCCTCCCCTTTCCCTGACGTCAACTGTAAGCTGACAGCAGGAGATCCTGGTCCCGGGACCGGCAATCGGCTCTTCAGCAGAGCCAAAATAGTGATATTTAAAAAGAACTACTTCATTGGAATGGTCTACAAAAAGCACACTTTGTAGACTGTTCCAATGAAGCAGTTCTTTTTAAATATCGCTATTTCGGCTCTGCCAAAGAGCCTCCTCGAATCAGCTGACGGATCTCCTTCTGTCAGCTTTATAGCTGACATCAGGCGGGACAGAACTTTAAAACGTTCCATCTCTCAAACAATAAAGGTTTGAGAGATAGGAATGGCATCGATGGATTTCTTTTTTTTTTATTCTATACAATATTACTTTTTATATATCTAAGACATTACTATCCCTGTAAATGCAATTACTTTCACCAGCCACTTCCACTAAATCATTGGATTGTTACGATCATTATGCACAAAGCATTCTAGTAGAGCGAGAGTTAACAATATTTTAGAGAGGTCAGTGAGTGAGAACTGGGCACAGTACACTAAGGTATAATACAGAGATGATAGCTTTTCTACTAGGATAAACTTTCCAGTTCTCAAGTTATTTTATGGAACCTATGCACCAAGGTATCTCAAACTGCAAAGATCTTAGTGCATAGGCTCCATAGAATAATATAGGAATTAGAGAGTTTTTTCAAACTGGATCATTTATCCACTCTTTTTGAAACCTTAGTGCATAGTCACATGGATTAGTGAAGAAAAGGTGAATTAACAAACCACATTTCCCATAGCACAACAATACGTTAGGGTCAGATATATTGATCCTGATAAAAGGTTACCAGCTGACCTACTGTCAGTGGGGAAGGTAAATGCATGCCTGATTCAGAGAATTATTACTATAGACATCCTATATAATAATTCGCTAAAACGTGTGTAACAATGCAGTCATGCGCAGTAGAGACTACTGCATCTGTATCAGCTGCGGTGCGGGCAGTCTCTACTGTGCATGAATGCCCCTCAACCAGCTGGCAGTGGCACCGTGGCCCATGTAACGGGTTCTTCAACTAGTTTATTTATAAAGCACCAACAAATTCCACAGCATTGTACAATTGATTTATTTATTTACTCAACTCAGCCTAACTTGTCTAAACACACACAATAAACTACAATGAACTGCAGAAGAACTGTCCCAATCCAGTATTTATTATTTTTTTGTGCTTGTGTCATCTCTTTCCTGCAGTCCTACTAGTTTAAACCAATGAAAAAATGAGAAATGAATTGTCTTATTCCTGAATCGTTAGACATAAACAAATGATCAAATTAAGTATGAGGCATGAACCTAACTAAACAATATGTTAATCACACCATTTCTGCTATAGCATGTAGATAATGTGATTACAAGCAAACAAGACAGAGTTCCTGTCATAAAATGAGCCTGCAGATTTGGTAAAGACACAAAGAATATGGGGCTATAATTAAAAGGTAAAATAAAGCAGTTCTGGAGCAAACCAGCTGTACCATGGGGACAATAAAAAAAATTACCATTAAACTTTAATAGGGCTTGTAATTTCTTGAATTCTAGAAATGTCTCCAAAGTATGGTGAAGAACTACTCCGCTCATAGAATTTAGTTCACTATCATAATGTCACACACTATTGTGCAACTAACTAAAGGTCATATTAACCATGTCGACATGAGAATCTCGCCCACAGCAAAAGGGCGTGATTCTCATGTCGCGGGCTTAAGCGTTGCATCAACATACCTTGTTCATGTTATTTAACAGGAGTAAGAAGCTGAAGAAAAGCGTTACTAATTATCAGGGGGTAGATTGCAGCTCCTCTCAGCTGTTGAGGGCACTGGCAAAACACTGGGCATCTGGGGACAATCTCAGGTCACTAGCTGCTTGCAGATACTGTAGGTACTGTATTATGCACCTGTGTCAGCAGATGGCGATATGATAATATAAAAATCATATTGCCATCTGCTGACACAGGCACGCCGTAAATCTCCATAGGATGGTGTAGCAATAGCGCCACTGTACAATTTCAGGACACTATGATATTGCACATAATAAATTCAAGTTTGAGCACTAATAACTTTTGAATAAAACACCTTTTAGCAGTGGAAGTGCCCTTATGTTGCTTAGGGGGATAAACCCTAAAACATAGTTCTTTTTACGTTTTAAGTATTACTTTCCCTTTAACAGTTGGATTTGCCTAGGTAATTGTCCTTTATTCAGCAGTTTATCTGTTTATTTAGGGATTGCTTTAGATAGTGGAGGTCTTAGATGGGAAGCCCTGTCTACGAGAAGAAAATTCTTCCTCAGAAAATCCTTCAGTCAACAAGAGGCCAGTCAAAGTAGTGGACTCCTTCCTTAACTATTAAATTGTAAAGTGATGCGTACGGTTGTTGCGCTAAATAAATAAACATATTAATTAATTCATTAAACTATTGTTTCAAATGAAGTTATTCGCTATCGCTTTGTGATTGTTGACATATTCTCCCCATGAAATTGGGTCCCATGTCTTCCCATGTACAAAACATTTTAATCTGGATTTAAATGAGAAAAGTTATGTTTGCTTGAGAAGGAATGGTAATCCTTCATGTAAGTAGCAGCCATTCAGCAATGCTCCACTGCAAGTGCTGTCTCTAACCCTTTAATTACCAGTGGGATGTATAACACTGTAAACAGAAAACACTAGCTGTAGATTACAACAGACATAGATGCAAAATTACTTACCAAGGTAAGTCATTCTGTTAACCCTTTCAGTACCAGATGACTGCGCAACTCACTGCAAAGCAATGCATTATGTATCCTTCTAGCATTCAAAGGGTTAAGGACATTAACCCTTAATGACCCTTAACAGTCATGGAACGTTATGGGTTGTTTTGCGTTAACGACCCATGATGTGCCAGGACCATCATGGAATTCTGGGTTCCCCGCGCGGCTGCACGCCGTTCAGGGAGCCCGGAACCGGATTAAAAAAAAAAAACTGGCGTGTGGTCCTTAAGTGGTTAAGCTACACCTATTCCTCTAGTATAGTTATTCTTTAACCCTTTGCATGCCAGACTCTGGCACTCAAACAGTTAAACTTGAATAACAAATTATTTTAAGCATATTACATGCTGAACATATGTTTCCAAAATGATCACATGCTTATTGATTTCTGTCATAAAGCACACTTTCCATTCATGACTCATACCTATGCTTATAGATGGATTTATTAAAATTGTTTATAAAAATGATCATAGCTAATCAATATGGCATCTAAATTAATCATGACACCTTACATGTTTTGCTCAATTTCATTGCTAGTTATGTAGTTTTAATTTTATTTCTAAATCACATTAATTTACCTGGGCATCACTTTAGTGGTTCTTATTTAAGTATAAATTGATTTTACTTGTATTTCATGATTTGTATGGTTTTAAAATGTTTGAATAATACCCCTTGTTGAATAATGCTCTTAAAACATCAGGATAGATTTTCATTATTTTTTAAACACATAAATTACAATTAGTTCCTTTACAGTGGACCTGTCATCTAAACAAGTATTACTTTTTTATGACATCTATTAAAACCTAATACCCTTTTCATTTTTTTTTATTTTAGTTTTTGTATGTTTATTTATAGTAAAGGATGAAACGTTTATTTATGCATACTTACTTTGTATCAGCAAATTCTGTTTTTCTGTCTTCCACTTTTGGTGATGTGAGTGCCCTCTACCTGTAGTCCTCAAAAAGCCTACGACTTAACTATATCTGCAAATAATCATAAGTGTTTTGCATGTGGCTCAGTCTGCATTCTGCTCGATATCCAGCATACACAAATAGAGAATAAAGCACATAGACAGTTCTTATAATCCTTTTCAGGTACAGTGGAGTCGCAGGCTTTTTTCAGACTGCAGGCAGAGGGCACTCACATCACTAAAAGTGGAAGAAAATGAAGAACTGAAACAATTCAATCAAGGTAAGTACATAGAATTAATTAAAAATAAGTAGGTTAAGTATATTAATAGAGGTCAAAGGATAAATTAAAGCGGAACTACCACCGCACAACATCTTTAGCTTAAGTCCCCGTCTGGTGACTAGCTGCTTAGTAGCGCTAGTCGCCAGAATTATTACCTTATTTAATAGATTTAAGCTTTAAAGCATGTTTATATTAAAGAATGAGTGATGATCAATTATTTAGGAGAGAGCACACAGTCCTTCATCAGGTGTGATACACCAAGTATGATATACCTGAGGAAGTACTATGCCTACAAAGGATGCTGGGTGTTCTTTCCTTAATAAATTGTCACCACTTGATTTTTAACCTCTTGAATACACCTGACATCTTGAGCGATGTTAAGTCTTTTTTTGTTCCGAGTGTGGCTGACATTGCCCAAGACGTCTTGATGTTTGAGGGGCTTGGGGGCACTTACTTAGGATCCAACACTGGATCTGATGGGTGCAGCATTGAATCTTCTGCCCCCATTGGTTGATGTTGCTAGGCATGCACAGAAAAGTCACTTGAAATGTCAGTGATTCCCTGGTGTAAAGGAAGGGTAGGAGAAAGAATGGTATCAGAAGCCATTCCCCCCTCCACCTTCAAGCATAAACCGGTATTGTTTTATCTCCCCTTTCCAACAATATTCTTGCTAATGTTCATGCCAGGTTATCTATTGACTACAACAGATTTAGGATGAATGGAGGGTGGGAGGGAGGTACTTAATAAGACAATTCTCCACTTTTCAGCAATGATACTCATCTTGGGGTGCATGCCTGGTGATCCATTTGTAAGGAAAAAAAACTTGGTTATTTGAGGGGCAAGTGGCATTCTAAAGGAACCCCTATCTCTGTTCCCACTGCAAATATGGGTACAAGATTATCCTTTTTTGAAAGGGGAGAGTTACCTCAAAATCCACTTTCCTCCAATCACAGGGCACTATGCTTGATAAAAGTTATTCAATAAATATTAAGCATAAGGCTCTTTCTAGAACTAAACTAAGCTCCTGAGTACCCTTGGGTGGATGTCACCAGGTCCAGGGGATTTCTGGATGTTTTCAACAGTAAGCCATGTCCATGATAAAGGCAATGCTGTGATTCTCCCTGTTTGCCCAACACCTGTCATAGCTGCTTTCTTTGTATATTTATTTAAGGTGCCGGCCATTGCCTTATACTCACTAATTAATTCCCCTGTCTCAGTTTTAAGGAACTGGATATCAACCTTAATATTTTTGCCATTTATACACTTGTAGAAATTAACTGTGGCTCTAAACATCAGTTGAACTGTATAAACATATTGGGATTGTAAGCAACAGCCTTAGAGTAGATTGTCTACTGGCTGATGTTCTTTTAGCTAAACAGCAGTGTTAGACCATAGGAGCTATGTCTGAGCTTCTGCTTTCTGTAAAATGTATTAAAAATAAAATAAACAGCATTTTATTAGCAGCGTTGTGTATCAGGGAGGAGACTTCCATATTGCAGTATCATCACTGAAGGATGAAATGTAAAATAAAGGCAAAAAAGAAAAACATGCAACCAAAGTGTGTAAAAACATGCAGATATAAAAAAAAGTCATGCCACATAAATTATTAATTGGCAGTGCTGTAGCTACGTTTGATAAGTAATATCAAATATAAGGCTGAAACACAAAACTAAAGGTAAATGGGTAAATTGCATATAGATAGCATAGAGAAATTCTGGGGCAAACTAACTGCACAATAGGGGTACAAATAGAAGGCATAAATGTGTTGGAGACCTAGGGGGAGATTCACTAAGCAGAGATAAAGAGGTGATAAAGTGGAGATGACTTATCCAGTTTATCACATTCCCACGTCCAATGTTATTCTATACAGTCTGTTCAGTAAGATCTCCAAAGTTAAACGAGCAGTAAACTTTTCTTATGAAAAAATATATTTTGTAGGGATTTTCCTATTGAGTGAAATAAGGGTACTCCCGGTGCCGAGAGATTTATATTTCCAGAATTATTACAGTTTAAACCCATGATTTTTTACATTAGCAGTGACCTCTAGTGGCCAAATTCTAATTAGATTGCCTGTTAGATTCTAATGGAGAGGAAAGTCAGAAACGTCAGAGTCATACAGTTCTCCATAGAATGTGATAGAAACTGCCTGTCACTTCCTGTCAGTTAGAACAACCAGGAAGTAAACACAGTCAAATCACCTCATGTTTATTTAAACTGCTATAATTTTTGAATAAAAAATCTTACAGCAGTGGGAGTGACCTTGTTGTATTCAGCAGGAAATGATCTATAAAATATGTGTTTTCATAAAAAAAGTTTATTGCTCCTTTAAAGAAATCTTAGTGCATAGCCTCCATAGATTAACATAGGAATTGGAGAAGTGATAAACTGCAGAAGTCATCACCACTTTATCATCATTATCACTGCTTAGTGAATCTCCCCCCTAGAATTCATGGGATTAAAAGCCCCATTTAAATCAGCTGGAAATGTGATTAGTCCCTAATGGCATTTCATATTCTCCAGAATTGCTACAATTCGCCTTATACATAGTTTAAAAAAAGTGACTTGCACAATGTATACTTATTTTTTAATTATATTTAAGATTTTCCCATTCTTTAAAGTAACCTAAATGTTTGTCATTCTGAGAACCAGTTTGAGATAGAACAGAACTACTCATGTACTGTGTTGACACGTGATTTAGCCACCACAGAAATCTATTCTAAATAGTAACAGATATGTCTTAAGTCTGCTCTATATGGTATCTGTGACATCACATGATTGTTTCAACAAATAGGGTTGCAGCTTAGTGTATTAGAAAACGGTCCTATTTATATGTGGTATGAACAAAAACAAAACTCTTCAATAATTTCTACCAGTGATGGCTTCTGGGAAAAAAAAAGGAGCAGTCAAGTTCCTTTTATGAAAATACATATACTAGTAGGGCTTTTACTACTAAGTTAAACAAGGACACTTCCATTGGGTTACTTATCTAATTTTTTCAACTACAGTGCTTTATTCTATTGTGGTGATCTACTATGAAGAGCCATAGTTTGTAACTCTATATCTCTCATGGAGTACAATATAAAAAACTTTATCATATGGACACCAGCTGCAGTTGTTGATAACAGTTTGCGCCTTAACAACTTTTGTTTTATTCAGCAAGAAAAGCCCCATAATATATATTATATATATATATATATATATATATATATATATATATATATATATATATATATATATATATATATATATGTGTGTGTGTGTGTGTGTGTGTGTGTGCATAGGTGTGTGCACAGGGTGTGCCAGGTGTTCCTAGGCACACCCTAATCAGCCCCATCCGCACCGGATTTTCAGAAGTTAAATGGCGTTTCCGCATATTAATACGGCTGCGGCACCGGCTTTATACCTTAGCCGCTTGCCACGACTATCTGCTGCTGACTGCTGTGCTCGGGGAGACCAAGGGGGCGGGACAAGCACTCGAGCTCAAACGCTGCAAAAGCCTGCATGAGCCTTCCCTTCTTCGTTGCAGCGTTGAGAGGAAGTGATGTCACTTCCTTTCATCTCTCGTTACGTTGGGGGAAGGTGTCAGGGAGCGAACAGTGGGTGAGGAGGCTGCAGGCACTGGCACTGACTCGGCTGTGAGTTTACACACATATATATATATATATATATATATATATATATATATATATATATATATACATACATATATATACGTATATATATATACACACACACACACACACACACACACACACACGTGCGTGCGTGCGTGTGTTTGTGCTTTTGGGTGCACACCCTAATGCAATTGGCTGCACACGCCTATTGTGTGTGTGTGTATGCACGTGTATAGTATATACTTTTTTCCATTAAAAAAATGTATGCCTCCTTTAATACTTATCCAATATATTTTATGTAAACCTTGATCTAATCTGATATATGTGCTGTGACACTAGTAAATGATTTATGTGTCCTGATAAACTGAATGAGAAATCCCTTAGAAGGGCTGTTTTTGTTTTCAGAAATGCAGCATGTAATAGTTGACTCTGTGTGTCCTATGTTCAAAAGAAAAAGTAATCTTAAAAGATATCTTTAATGTCAGTATTTTACTTTTGTCTTTAAAAGGACACATTTTCAAAAAGATAAACTTTTTTTTTACCAGTTAATACTATTTTAGAGAAATAGTCTTAAAGTGGGTACAGCAACTTAATTTCAAAACAAACCAGATTTTTGAAAAATTACGATGTTATCTCCAGTTTTAAAGGGATAGTAACGTCCCATAAAAAAACTTCTACTTTTATAGACCTTAAAAAAATAAACTATGTCCCACAAATCCTATCTCTCAAACCTCTATGGTCTGAGAGATATTCGCTCTGAAAGTTCCCCCCGAAGATTTGAGTCGTGCGACTTGAAGAGGCTCTGCAGCAGAGCCAATATTGCATTATTTAAAAAGAATTACTTCATTGGAAAGGTCTACAAAGTGTGCTTGCAAACCAGCTGACGTCAGGAGAATGGGAGATAGGATTTGTGGGACATAGTTTATTTTTTAAGCTCTATAAAACTAGACTTTTTTTATGGGAAATTAGTGTCCCTTTAACTCAAAAATTACCTCCAAAAAAAATGGAGTCATTCTGGGGTAAACCAACTGCACCAAAGCAGTGAAGTGAAAAGACCCCAAATTTCCACTGATTTAAAAGCAATGTGACTACTCTATAAGTGAAGCAGTTAAAGGGATAGTAATACTTAAAATGTAAAAATATATATGTTGTAGGGTTTATCCCACTGAGTAAAACAAGGATACTCTCACTGCTAAGAGATATTTTATTGAAAAATGATAACAGCTCAAACTTTAATTTTTTAGGTGCAATATCACAGTGGCCTGAAAATTTACAGTGGCGCTGTTGCTACACCATCCTATGGAAATGTATGGTCTACAGACCAGATCAGTCCATAGGATGGTGTAACAACAGCGCCACTGTAAATTTTCAGGCCCCTGTGATATTGCACCTAAACATTTCAAGTTTGAGCTGTTATAATTTTTTAATAAAATATCCCTCAGCAGTGGGAGTACCCTTGTTTTACTCAGTGGGATAAACCCTACAACATATATATTTTTTTACATTTTAAGTATTACTATCCCTTTAAAGCAGTTTAAATCAATGAAAATGCATACTTGTATCCTATAGTGCAACGGTTTTCTCCATAAATCTCTTTTTTTTGTTTAAAATGCCTAGAATGTATAAATACTTTCTTTCCTCCATTTTCTGAGAAATCAATGCTAATACTACATTAATTATAGACTAATAACACATTAAAAAAAATAACTGTCACCTTGAATTTGTTTTACATATTTGAAAACTTCATCCTAAACTGCTTATGTGCTATGTTAAAAAAAGTCCAGCAGATGAATAGGTTACGAAATATTGCCAATGACATTTCTGGGAAAGTGAAAGTGTCCTGGTGCAGCACAGAGCTCAATTAGCATATCACACATCACAAAAAAACTTCATTACCATATGAAAGGTCACTGAAAAGCTTCATTAGTATATGAAACTTCACTGATAACACACAAATACCATATTTAGCATGCATTAGCATGTGTTATGAACATCTCTAACTGTACATTTGCTGGTCTTTTGGCTAACATGGTGTAGGCAGTTTTAATGATGTTTTCAAAATATGCAAACCTGAATCAAGGTGACAGGTCCATGTTTAGGATCAGAGGGGTGTGCTGCATTTAACCCCTTGAATGCATTGGGATACCTCTTAACTATTCAAGGGCATAACAAACCTGTTTAAAGGGATAGTAATGTTTCAAAATAAAAGCAGCTCCAATTAATCTTCATAGTATTTGGGCCATGGAGAGTGTTATTTCAGTACTGTCAGAGTTGTAGTACAAGAGTAACTGAATGATCAAGTATCCCCCTCCTGCCCCTTTTAACTGATATAACACTGCTCACCTCAGAACCGAAATGTGGTGTCCAGATGGCTTGCAGACAGGGACAATCTTCAATTAGCATAAGGGAAAAACCTGAAAAAACTGTCAAGGGGGGCAGGGTTTTCATTGTTCTCATGGTAAGAAGATTGTCCCTTGCTGTGAGATGTCTGGTCTTAAGACCAGATTCCACATCTGAGGGGAGATGGCTTACACTAGGTAAAAGGAGTGGGAGGGGGATACTTTATCATTCAATTACTCTTGAACTACAGCTCTGACAGTATTGAAATAACACTCTCCATGGCCCAAAGAAGATGAAGATTAATTGGAGCTGCTTTTATTTTGAAACATTAATATCCCTTTAAGCAATGTGAATTTGGGAAATGTTTGTCCGCTATTGTTCAGCTGTTTTGCTCCAGAATTGCTCCAGCTTGTTTTGATACATACAGCCCTAAATTTCTATTTTTCTTTTGTCTTGTGATATATGTCTCTAAGGGTCACTATTGAATTTTCTCACATCTGTTTCATGAATCACTAATTTCACATTTGTCACTATTTTGTTTTGTTTATAATTAGGCATAGATCATTAGCAATTGCATTATAATCTATTTCTGAATTAGTGACGAATGATATATAGGTCCACTTGTGAAAATAGCCTAATGTAGAATGCTGCTTACCTTCAAAATAGCCTGCAGTTAAGTGGAAACAGGGCTGAACTGTATCTGTGGGCCAGTGTGCAGGTTGTTCATACTGCCACTATTGGAAGATGTAACCTCTAATGACTGGTAAGCCTAGGTGGGCATCAGTTTATCAAGACTGGGATTACATTGCAAGTGATAAGTGTGTTCATGGTTTCTTTTCTTCCTGTTGAAGGCTATGTGGAAATTTGTAGATACAACCAGTGATAAAATTATCAGTGGAAGAGGATTCCAGGCCCATGTTTTGCTTGAAAATGAGATGGGCAGACCCTCAGTCTCCTTCTACTCCAGTACACATACAAAATGTGAGAGGTTTCTGAGGATGAACAAACAGCACAATGGCCTGTTCTACAGCTAGTCACCACTCAGAAGCATCATGTTTTAGCTCTCTAGTACCATTATAGAGGAGAAATCTCCACGTACATATTAGACTAATCCCTTCCAAAAGGGCGGTCCAGTTCCAAATTGACGGACAAGTCCCCTCTGCATGGAAACACCAGCTAACCCCGGAAGTAAATTTTGCCCTTGTTGGGCCTTGTCAGGCAGGTGCAGCTGAATTCCCCTTCTCCTCCAGTAACAATCATTTGAGGAACACAGGGCAATTCAGGTAAATGACATGGGAGCATCCCTGTCACATTCACGTTACCAATCACAAGTGGCATAACTACAGAGAGTGCAGGTGTGCAAGAGCCTACCACCCAAGGGGGCCCATCAGCCTCAGAGCCTAATAGATACAAGTTATCCCCCTGGAAGAATATTGATGTGTTAGGGAGCCCAAAAAATATTTGCACTGATACCTCCTATAAGTGGTTACACCACTGGTCATCATAACAAGCCTTTAGCCTAGCTCTATTACTGAATTACTTTACAATGTAGCAATTGGTGAGGTGGAACACATGTAAAAACTCACCGATTTCCTGAAACTTTCTCAGTCTGTACTTTTCAGTTAACCCCTCAAATACTAAAGTTTTGCCAGTTTTGCTCCAAACCCATAAAATTGTGTTATTTGGTTCATTGAAGGTCTCTATCTTTGGCTGAAAAAGATCAAAAAGGTTCCTGTGTTTTAATGGGATTTTTGAAGCGCAGACATCCCCAGCCAAACCTGGTGTAATCCCAGCTTGCAAACAGATCTTACAGATTCTGATGTTAGAAAGTTAATTAGAAAATCTTCTTACATGTGACACAGTCACAAGGTGAACAAAAAATCCAAGTCCGATGAAACGTACTGTCCTGAAATAATAACAGACGCATAGAAAACCAGACTATGGGCCTTATTCACAAAATAAAAGGATAAAATGAAGAACGAACCAACTGCACCATAGGGTAGATATAAACATTCTCATTGAAATAAAAGGGATTTTAACCCTTTGAGTGCCAGAGGGGTACACAACGCATTGCAAAGCAATGCGTTGTGTACCCCTCTGGCACTCAAAGGGTTAACCCCTTCAATGTTAAATACCCCATTTAGATTGATGGGAATATTTATTTGTCCTTTAATGTGAAGTTTGGTTGCCCCTGAATTGCCTATTGGGGAAATAAAATCACCATTGAGTTAAATAGGGCTTGTAACCCCTTGAGTGCAAGAGAGGTCCCCAATACATGGTTCTTAAATTCCTTGGAGACCTATATAGCAGTCAAGGGTTTAAAATCCCCATATAGAAACATAGACTGTGATGGCAGATAAGGACCATTCTTCCCATTTAGTCTGCACATATTTCCCACTGTAAAAACATCAAATCTTATTTGGTCCTTGGTCTTGTCTTATGTTCAGGACAGGAACTTCATGCATGGAGAAACTTAGCTGCACTCCAAAGACTCATGAAGTCAAATTATTTTATAATAAAATATCTCCATTTATTGAATACTTTAAAAAACGTATAAATCAAAAGGCAAAGTGGGGATAGACGTGACACCAAAAAGAAAAAGAGGTCCCACGTACTAATGCATTTCATGCTAAAACTAGAGCTTAATCATAAGTCTGTTTCAGTGAAATAATTCTTTTTCATAATGCGATCTCGGCTCAGCTGCAGAACCTCAAGCCTGTCGTACAACAGACTTCCCCTGCAGTCAGTACAACGCTGACTTCAGGGAAGGAGGAGGGAGGGGGGAACTTTGCTTATGGTTTTCTCTCAAACCATAAAAGTTTGAGAGATGAACCTGGGGGCCATTGAATTATTTTTTTTAAAGAGCTACACTATGGGGATTAGTAATATTAAAGTATTACTATCCCTTTAACCTTCCAAGACTCAGTCTTCACATGCTCAGTGCCACAAGATTTGTTTTAAGCCAATGTGGTGCCTTTATTTAAGAAGTGAACTAAAAAATATCCTTGGAATTATAGACCTGTAAGTCTGACCTTGGTAATGCGGAAATCGATTGAAAAGATTATAAGGGATTATATTCAGAAATACATAGGATAAAACAATATTAGTGGAAATCAACATGGTTTTCAACGGGGCGGATTTTCTAAAAAGAAAGGTACCAGGTAACCTTATTTTTGGTGTTTAAAGTGCCAAAAATGTACAGTCACTGATAAAGGATACAGGACCACTGACAAAATGCTCTAAGCCACAGACAAAAAGTGCAGGGCCATTTACCTAGCATGATACAGCTGAAAGTCATCTCTGTGTTTATAAGTAATAGATACTGCCAAACAAATCTATAAAGCTTCTATCAAAAAGCAAGTAAGTCTGTTTTTTTGTTTACCATGTGGCTTTAGATGCTCTCCTTCCTGACCATTAAAGTCAAGTTACCTGCATTTAAATGTATACATTTTATACTTACTTGCTTCATTACAGTCTATGGCCACTTCCTGAGCTTGGCTAAACTTCTAGCAATTGTGCTTGTTCCTGTCATACATTTTGAGCCTCTGCATTCAGGTTTGGACCAACTTTAATCTTGCTCATTTCTTTGAATCAGTTATGTTCAGAAAGTTAGTTTGTTAATGATTCTGTCTTTTCCAGTCAGCCGTGAGTGTGTCAAGTGTGAATGTTTCTTGTTCTTGCAAAGACACAAGTACTGTAGAGCATAAAGTACTCTGCTTTGGTTCTGGCCTATAGATAAGTCTTTTGTGTAGTTTTATGCAGCATCTAACTAAGCTTTGGAGACTACTTATCAGTTATTAATTGGCACCATGTTGTTGTTTGTGGTGGTTTCTGTCCATTTCTTTTTGCTATTCCTTGTTTACTGATCTTAATACAAGGTAGTGTGGATTAGCTTGTTGTCTAGTAAATCCATGCCCACTTAGTCCTATTATTGCCTAGTACATTTCTCTGCCCATTTGCTCTCTCTCTCTCTCTGGAAGTCTATATCTTTACATGGAAACATGTTAAGTCTTTGTTTCAGGATGTCCTCTATATATTTTTTAGCTTTCGTTTGCTCCTTGTTTGTGGCACTTCTGTGAGATTCACTCCAACACCACCTCAAACTTTTTCTGGTCCAGTCATCCTGACCTTGCACTTGGCTCCATTAGCAAGGCTAGGCCAAGGGCATCAGCTCACTCTAGCTACAATCTCTAGTGCCCTACTCAATCTTCTAGAGTAGTGGTATTGAATGGGATCTCAAAGAATCCCTCCTTAGCTCTGCTTTCTGTTTACCATGACACAAACAGCAGTAGCAAAAGCAAAGAAAAAGGGGTATAAGTGGAAGAGTGGACAGCATAATTTTGCCACTGCACAAGTACTAGGTAAGTCCTCTGAAATATTCAGTACACTTTTCAGTACCGGTTATTAAAAATAATATCTAGAATTGGAGAAAGTGCAGCAAAGAGCAACAAAATGTAAGAAGGGAATGGAGAAACTGAATTATGAAGAATGTCTAGCTAAACTTGTTTTATGTTCTCTAAAGAAAAGATGCAAAAGAGAGGATCTTATTAAATTGTACAAGCATATGCAAGGTCAAAACATGTATAATTCAAGTGAAGTTTTCATTCCAATGCCTGATCAAATAACTAGTCGCCACCGAGGAAAGGAGGTATCAACCTCAGCAAGGAGAAGAGGTTCTTTGCAGTAAGGTCTATAAATTATGGATTTATTCTCATAGGGATGTGTGATGGCAGATACAATGGATACATCTGAGAAGACTAGATACATTTGTTACATATGGGCACATACAGGGCTATACTATGTGTTAATACATTTAATAGGAAGTTCTGGTAAAAGACAAAATACCCATCTTGGAAGGATTATATAGTTCTGATTTTCTGGTATATAGTGTGGCAAATATTGAATCTGATGGATGTCTTTTTTCAGACTAATTTACTATGTAATTTTTTTCCTGTATGCATGTGTGTATGAAGCTAATCTTCTCTGGGTGTTACTGTTTCTGTCTCTTATTATCTGATTTAAGTAAGCAGAATTTGCGTTCCCTCTTGGGATCTCGCTGTATAATAGGATCTGAATATGTGCTTATGCCAATCCCTTCTGAGAGCCTAGCACAGAAGCTAGGTTACACACAAGTAAGGCATCATCACAGTGAGTTGGGGGAGGAGCATTCATTATCCTTCACCACTTTGGTGTTACAGATATCTAAAAAGCATTGAGAAGCTTCTAGCATTCAAGAAAATAATAAGAATTTGCTAGCAAATAAAAAGTCTAATTGATTTTAATCCATTGAATGCAATTGTTACTTCTCTGGCACTCAAAGTGTTAAAATCCTTATACAAATCACTGGTGCAGTTGATTTGCTCTAGAATAGTTCATGTTCTTCTCTTGAACATCAGCTATTGTATGATTCAGTCATGCCATAAGCCTTTCGTTGATAATGGGACATGTGAACAGAATACCACTGGTAATCAGAGTTATGAAAGAAAACTTGAGTTCACATCTAGCCCCCTGTTTTGATATCCCTGTCTACTGGCAATGAATAAATGCAAGATGATAAAAAATGGATGGCTTTGGTCAATAGAGCAAAAACATAATGGAATTTGGAGAAGGGCAAATGGATGATGGAATTGCCTGGATACAAGTGAATACATTTTATCTGCACATGTACATATCCACGACACTAGTATCATTTCAATCATTTGGCTGCATTACATTGTTGGGATTTCTGTGAGCAAAAGGGTTAAATAGAAGAAAAGCTACAGCTGGGAATGTTATTAAAAGTGCCAAACCTTTATATTTTTACATAGAGGTTAACCAGAGGTTTTTCTTGCTTTGAGTGCCACTTAAATGGTTAAAAGTGCAATTGAGATAATTAAAATGTGCCTGTGTGTCATATTAGTAATTTTATGTAAACATTTTTTAAGAAATTAACCTTTATGTTTTGGTGGCCCAGTTGGGCATTTTATGCTAATTCCATTCAAGTATGCTAATTAGTTCTGTTTGAGGCCAAGTTTATTCCTCAATCTGCTATTAGAAATTTTTCCAGTGTGTGGGCTCTGGCTAGATTAATTCATGGCATAGTTTGTGGTAATATTGGCCTAGTACATAAACTCATTAGCTTAACCCTTTGAGTGTCAGAGAGGTATCCAGTGCATTGCATTGCAATGTGTTGGCTTCCTCTCTGGTACACAAAGGATTAAAGCACCACAAAAAATAAATATATACTTCTTAAAACTCTTTATATTACAAATATATGGCTAGCACAACATATAGAAAGCCTTTAATTATCTTAAAAAATAATTAAACTTATATTAAAGGAGCAGTAAACGATATGTTATAGAGCTTTTCCTGCTTATTAAAACAAGGCCACTCCCACTGCTATCAGTTGTTTTAGTCAAACTTTATAACCGTTCAAATAGCAAGGAAGTGAATTTACTGTGTTTACTTCCTGATAGTTCTAACTGACAGGAAGTGACTTGGCAGTTTCTGTCACATTCTATGGAGAACTGTAAGTCACTGACTTTCTTCTAAATTAGAATGTAACAGAATAACTAATTGGAATTTGACCACTAGAGGGCACTGTTAATGTAAAAAAACACAGGATTAAACAGTAATGACGCTGGAAATATGCACCTATCAGCAGTGGGAGTACACTTATTTTACTCAACAGGAAATGCCCTACAATATATATATTTTTTCATAACAAAAGTTTACTGCTCCTTTAAGGTGAGACGTTCAGTTTAAACCTTTGAGTACCAGATGGGTGTCCAAGAAAATGTTAGCTCCTTGGATGCTGTAGAGGGGGTCTATATTAATTTGTAATTATTTGGCAGAATTTTACTCAGAGTGCCAACATCTTTATATTACAAAGCACAGGTTAGGATAGATGTCACTCTCCAATTGGTTGATATGTTATGCCTGTCTACAACCGTGGTTATGCAGAAGCATAATGTTTCCTTTGGATTAATGTAAGTAATGGAGGACAGGATAACAAGTCTGCTCTTTCAGGCAGAATATATGGGTTCTGTGAAGAACAGTGTACTGTATGTGCGCAAGATTGAAATATTTCAACAGTTAAGTTTTAGTTTATTGCTCTTATAAGAGATCTATAGAAAAAACACAATTTTATCAGATAAGAGATCTTGTAAGAAATCTATATATAAAAACACATTTTATCAGATAGAATTGCTTAACACTTTGAGTGCCAGAGGTATCCAACACATTACAACTCAATGTATTGGATACCTCTCTGGCACTCAAAGGGTTAATAAATATTTACCTCACAATATAGTCATGACAGAGCAATAGCATTTTATTATGTAACAAATATATGCTATAGGCATAAAGCTGATTTTCATCTAGGTCAGTGACCCTGAATCTGTTGTCGGTGTCCCTTTACCTTCTGTCATTTACCTGGTACTTTTTATCAGTAGTGACTACATTTCTGACACTTTATCCACCAAGAATAGAATGGCCAGGGGGAGACGTACTAAAGTTCGATGCAATAGGGAAGTGTGTCTGTTGATTTGTGGAGATCACTTTATCATGGAGAATACAACACACTCATATTCACTAAGAATTAAGTATGCACAGTGATAGGGAGAGACCCAGATCATTAGCATATGATGCTGGCAATGTCATTAGTGGAACAGAGAAGACAGACTTCAGCACTAAGAATAGTAGCTGATCTCCCTTAAGCCCTTGATCGCCAGAGGAGTGAGCAACATACCACAGAATAATGAATTGCCCACTCCCTCGGGCACTTAAAGGGCTAATGGAAGATATTTCTAAATTACAAAATAGAGCATAAAGTCCCATCCACAGAGCAGCCACTTTCCCAGTAGCCACCAATCAACTGTCAATGTAAACAATACAGAACTGGTAAACCAGCTGATGGATGTAAACAGTGCAGAGCTGACTATCAGCTGATCAAAAACAATGCAGATGAGGGCTACAATCCAATTACACTGCTGTTATGTAATATGAGGCATTCTGCCTCATATTACACAAGAGACCTGTCCCAGGATAGCTCTGCACTGTTTACATGGATCAGCTGATAGACAGTGCTATGCTGTTTACATTGAACAGCTGATAGGTGGCTCTGCACTATCTACATTGAACAGCTGATAGGTGGCTATGGCAAGATTCCCAATTCCTCAACCTCAAGAAGTGAAATTTGTTTCTGTGAGCTCTGACAGCATCTCCAGTTACTGGAGCATGTGGTGAATAGTCACATTAATTTATAAACACACCCTCAGAATACAAACATCTCATTAACCCCTTAACGACCGGGGAATCCGGCCGCGGACGCGACTCAACGACCACGGAGCAAATTTTTTTTTTTGCTCCGTTGGGTTCCGGACTCCCCGAACGGCGTGCAGCCGCGGGGGGAGCCCGGAACTCGATGACAGTCATAGTACGTCATCGGTCGTTAAGTCAAATCGACCCTTGACGTACTATGACCGTCAAGGGTCGTTAAGGGGTTAAGCAAAATTTAAATATGTAAGTGAGACACTGGCAAAAGAGACACTGCACCATCATAAAGCTGGGGAAGACATGGAGAAAGCATGGTGATGTAGTCATAATTAAGGCATACTTGCAGGAATGAGAGGGTGAATCACCTTAGTGCATATCACAAGATGGATCTGATCACATTCACCTCCATTTATTTAGAAAATGTTTTACCTTGGAATAATACATTGAGATTTCTCTCATTTTCAAGTATGTCCTGGAGTGTTTACAGCAAAGAGTAGCATATTTGCACAAATACAGAGACATTACACACACACACAGACACACACACACACACACACACACATATATACACAAACACATACATACCTACCTACCTACCTACCTACTTACATACATACATATATACACACACACATACACCTACATATTAAAAATGTTATATACAGCTGCATATTAATTTTAGATTTAAAGAAGCAGTTATTGTTAAGGATTTTAGAGTGGGAGAAGATCTGATTTTTTCAGGTAGGTTACTCCAGACTTTCAGAGCTCTGAAGAAAAAGGCAGATCGACTGGATTCTTTCTTGTAATGTGGCATGCTCAGTGGGTTGTTAGCAGTGGAGAGGAGGTTATAGTTATTATGGAGTGAGCATACTGCTCATGTAGTCTGGTAGTTTTCTAGAGAAGAGAGGTGAAGAGCACGTCTAGATTCGAGTGTTAGCGAATTTAGTTCTTCTTACATATCACAATGATGGGTTGGGTAATTACATTGGAGGATAAAGCGGCATAAAGATTTATACAGAATGTCACCATGTCGCAACATTGAACTCTTATCAAAGTTTAGTGCATCATCCCCCAGTGCCTTTATTTTTAGTAAATTGCCCCGGGTTATATGGTTTCTCGTACAAAGTAAAACTAGGGTGATCATAATGCTAGGATACTTTTCAAACAAAAGGTATTGCACTAACTAGTGTCTAAAAGGCAGTTTTTTAATATAATACACACCAAGGGAGAAATTTAGTCATTGATTACAGCTCCCAATAGTAAGTGATAGGAACAGCACCATCTGTTGACCAAAACAGAAAATGAAAATCTACTTTGGAAAAAAAAAAAAAGACTAATAACTTTTGCAGACTTTTGCAGTGGATCGTCTCTTATATCACTCAGCAGAAAAATGTGATAAGATATTTTCATGAAAAATATTACTGATCCTTTAACCCTTTGAGGACTAGAGGGCTATGCAAAGCATTTCTTCACATTATTATACCCATTATCCACCATTATTCTTACATAAGAACGTCGGTTACAATAAAAAAACACTATACCAAACAATATAGTTAACAAAATGTTATTCCCAATGTTAATCCCATTTTCTTTTACTGTACTTCACTATTGGCGGCCCTTGTTTGTTCTGGTTTTTTTCTATGTTTTGCCGTGGAGGGTGAGCGTGTCGGTTTGAGGGGGCAGCCACTAATATAGATTTCTTTCAAAGTGGAATATATCGATTTTGGAGATAGGAATCTTTTCTCCAATTTGCCTGTCCTGTCAGTATCGGCATAAGCCACCAATGACGCAGGCCCATTGTGAGTGTACACAATTGGGTGTGGTGGTGGTTCCATTATTTGAAAAAATATTGGTACGCACAGGGGCGCCCCTTGTTGCCTTTTCCCCTCTTTTTTCTCTACAGTTTTCTCAAAACAAATGTATCTTCCCAGATATAATCATCTGTTGATACAAGTTTGCACCCAATAAAGTGCTTTTAATTGAATACTATTGCATCAACTACACATTGTTGCGATGCATCTGTATCCAATGTACACATATAAATGCACTCTTAACCCCTTCAGTGCTGTTTAAATATGAATAATACTATAACTTCTAACAATTGAATTGCACCTTTAAAATTTCCCTATTTCCTATCTCCCTTATATAAAAAACGATTGATCGTATCCTCAAATAATAATAATGGCAAAAATAGTTCCATTCTTATAAAGGTTTATATCATTTTGCACACCAATATATATTTATTGTGCATCAAACCTGGGATATACTGTTTTTATGAACCATTCTTTCCAAAAAACATTTATATTACATTGTGGCTTTGGGCGAATTAATTTGGCGCAAAAGGTTTCACAATAACAGCCGTGTTAAAATCAATGTAGTTGTGAAATAACTGCAAACTTACAACCATGTGCTTTATACAAAATGGCGTCCTCAACCATGTGGCTTTAGAACAATGACAGGCTGGGGGCCTAGCAAGATGGAGTCAGACCATGTATTTGCTCTAAGATGGAAATCTAGGAACAAAGACACATGCTGCTGCCTACACAAGCAAAGGGGCCTGCAGTTTGCTCACACTAATACACTAGCACAATTATTGGAAACCATATTAATTTGCCCACACCCAAAAAGCCAACCTTTTAATTATAGGAAATACCCAGAGAAGTTTGTTCTAATGATCAATACCACAATTAACACAATAACACCCCAGTACTAGCAATAAGCAATGATATTTAATAACAAACAATAATATTAACAATACACTGTATATTATCAAGTATCTTCTAGCTAAACACCTACTAGATTGTTTTTCCCAGAAATATTGTATAAAAGAAAACAAGAGAGAGATACTTAGCTAAAATAAAATCATGGGACAGGAGGCAGGAAAAGCAAGCCAGGGGGACTGGATATAAGCCACCACCTAAAAACAAGGGTTGCTACTAAACAAATCCTGGGATCCAATTCCTTTAAGCATCATGATACTCACCCCTCAACTTTAGGGGCCGGTGGATCCGGTGCTGCTCCCGTAAATCGCAGCAAACGACTTCCACAGACAAGAGGACCACTCGACGGGAGCGCTCACGGAACCACCTCAGCAAGGTAACCACTCCAATAAAGTTAAAACTTTCCGTTTATTTGCACCATTTAAAATCATCCATATTTTTTGCAGACAAAAACTGGAGGTACATCCACGTACGCTTAACGTGTTTCATGTAAAACAACACAATATACACACTTAATCATAGGAGGTCCAGGTGGACTGGATAAATTCTTGCTGGAGGTCTGGGTCATCTCTGCTCTGGAACAGTTCTTGGGTCCTAAGCAATGCATGGAAGCCTTGCTGGATTCTGGACCATCTACTCCACATCCTGCACCATTCCAAGACTCCTCTCCTCCAAGACTGCTTCCCTCCAAGACTTCTCCCCAAGGACTCACTGCACACCTCTTATTTTGTGCCCATCACCAGCCAACTTTACCTGATTGACACGCCCCTCCCCCCCATCTCCTAGAAGCAAGGGAGACAAAAGGGAGCTGGTCCTTTCTTTGTCCTTTTCCCGCCCAAACAAACTAGGGAAAGGACAGAAAAACAAAGGGATATGGGGAAGGCCTGTAAAACGGGAGGACAAGGATTAGTATCAGGATATTTGACCTCAGATTGCGTATATTTGAGATTTGCCTCAACAGTTCTAGCTTTAGCATTGGGAATTTCATCAAAATTAATTAACGTTTCATCTGATGGAAAACCCTTTGCTGCATATGTATTTGTGCACTACGCTTTAAAGCCTTCCACCTCATAAATAAGAACTTGAATTGGACTGCGTTTGAGGGAATCTTCAATTATACCTGCTTTGATAAAATCTGCAATCATACCTGGCCTAGATACCTAGTGCATTGGGAAACATCCTGGTTTACTAAATTTGGGTTTACCTTTGGGTGTTTTTATATTGTCCTCCATTTCCAACTTAATGGTTATGGAGACACCACTTATCTGGTTAAACCTATCCTCCTACTCATATTCCCCCATTTCTGCTAACCTTTGAGTAATCACAAAAATCTGCCCATTCTCAGCAGTACCATTCAACATTGACAGTAAGGATACTTTATCACTGGGAGCAGACCTTAGGAACCTGGACCACATGGTAGGGGTAAATTCCTCTGCATCCAGTCCAGTCCACTGGTCTTTGTCCAAACATTTCATCCCCCATCAAAACACTCAGTCTTTTGCTCAGGGAATTCATGCTCTCAGTTAAATATACTTTAAAGTTAGAATTGTAAACAATACACAAGCATTTCTAATTAACCCCTTAACGACCCTTGACGGTCATAGTACGTCATGGGTCGATCAGAGTTAACGACCCATGACGTACTATGACAGTCATGGAATTCTGGGCTCCCCCCGCGGCTGCATGCCTTTCGGGGAGTCCAGAACCGGAAGGAGCAATAAAAAAAATGCTCCGTGGTCCCTAACTGACCACGCTGCGCCGATCGGCCGGTCGTTAAGGGGTTAAAGCAATTTAACAGTAGAACAGATATGCATGTTTAACCAAGTACCTGAACGGAAGTTAGCAGGCACATGTATGTTTTTACTTTCACACAGGGAGAAAACACGCAAACCACTATGAAAGTTACACAACACACAAACTGTTGAATTTTTTTTGCCTTTCAAGAAAACAAACAAACTTATATACACACACCTGCAAGTCAGGTGACTTCCTATTAGGTTTCAAAGTTAGTTATCCCAATAAAAGGACACACAAGTTTTCTAACTGAAGCACTACTTCAAAGTTAGTTATACTCTATAGAGGCACACAAGGGTTAATTAAAGCACAACTTTAAAGTTTGTAACTTCTGAGCAAAGGCACACAAGGATTAACTGAAGCAAGGCTTCTGAGTTAGTTACAATCTACAAAGAGAAAACAAGGGTTAATTAAACCATGACTTTAAAGTTAGTTACACTCTATAGAAGCACACAAGTCTATAATTGAAGCACAACTTTAAAGTTAGTTACATCTCTGCAAAGACACACAAGGATTAACTGAAGCAAGGCTTCAGAGTTGGTTACACTCTATGGAGAGCACACAAGGGTTAATTAAAGTCACTTAAGAGGAAGTCTTGACAGTACAGAGATATGCATATGCGCAATAAAATCTAGCCACACTAGAAATATTACATCCGGCAGTTGCAGAACCTTGACCTAACGGTTACAATTAAAATTCTTCAAAGTGAGCTCTATGAGGGTAAACAAGGCTTAATTGAAACAATGTAATTGCAAAAGCTCCCTCTTGCCTCTGTATACATCTATACCCACACACATACACAATACCCAGGCATACACATCACAATACCCAGGCACGTATACAAATATGCACCTAATACATATATAAATAATACATAGTGCATATTTATACATATATATGTATATATGCAATACAGACAATACAGATAACTGTAATATGAGCACTTATCTATACACTTCATAGTTTGTATCTCCTCTATGAGGGCACGCAAGCCTATAATCAAAGCATGCAAAGTACACTTGTTACAATTCAAGAGTATTCCAGCACAAAAATCCTCATTTAGTGAATAAGCCCCTTGCAATGTGACAATACTAAAACACACCACTCTTGTAGCAGTGTGGTACTGGTACACAAAAATAACTTTGTAGGCTTACTGACTAAATGTACTTTATTGGTTGCAAACTTAAAATACTGTTTATATTGATTGGTACTGGAGAGGTTAAGAATGTATATTTTGAACACAAACACATCGTAATAGGATGTATCCGATGTAAGTGTGTTCATTATTTTACCTTTTTAATGATATTGTGTAACTATTGCTATATGAATTTTATCCATTACATATTGTGTACATTTTTTGCTAACTATATTGTTTGGTGTAGTTTTTTTTTATTGGAAATAACATTCTTATATAAGGATAGCTCCAGATAGTGGGTATAATTTTGTGGTGGTAAATTGGGGTCCAAGTGTAGCAGAAGTCCCTGTTTCCTGGCTGCAATCCAAAAGGTACATAGATATTTTTTCATATATTCTTGCATATAGCACCACCATATTGTAATATAATTTCTTCACATTGCATTGTTTGGTCTGTGTGGTGTTACATTACCAGACCTAACTGGTATTCAAATAAATTTTATTTTAATTCCAATGAGATTCCACCTGAATCTTCCCCCACAGTAAAATGTCTGAGAAGGCCTACAAGGTATAACAATGTACACAACAGCCAACATAATGACTACAACCTTTCCTGATCCTTTCCAAGTCTCCTGGCAATGAATGAGTGTTTTCCTCCATGTATCAGGTAGTAAAAATGTGAATGTAAAAGAGGTCTGTGTTTATGGTGCCATATTGTTCTATTCTGTGCAGTTTAGTGTAAACAGCTGCAATATCTGCAAATAAAGAATAATAGCACATTTTCTTATTGTATTCTCCTTAAGACGTCTGCCAGAAGAGATACATTGAGATGAATCTCACATCACCAAGTCTGCCCTGGGACACATTACGGAGACAATACACAGAGTACAGATTGCAAAACAGTCTACGTTAACACCTTTGCTGACAGTTATTGTAGAACAGTTCATCCAGTGCTGATTTTCAGCTACATCATGTCAGGTCAATGATCCAGAACCTTTTTTATCTGTTATTACATGAGACCAGCAGAACAATACACCATTACATGCCATCAGCTGAGCAATATTCCATTACATAATGAGGTTGACTCAGAACAAAGAACAAACCTGTGCTCCTCCATACAAATAGTGCAAATGTGTGCCCTATATTGAGCATATATAATACCACTGTGTTAATAAATGTGGGGATTTTGTTCCGTATTTTGGCAAAAACATGTTTAAGCCTGCCAGCCCCATCAACGTACCCCAATATATGCCAAATTCTAATCTAATACACATGTAATATCCTATCTAGATTAAAAACGTTCCCTGAGAAGTACATTTTGTTGTAAGTAAACATGTAGGCAGAACCCTGTAATATAGTATATGTAATGCTTGTGGATCCCAATGTCTATAATTAAAAACAAAAGACATACAGCTATTTAATAAGGTATAAAGAAGGACTTACCTGTACTTATATAACTTTGTAGTCCTACAGTGGGTGGAGACTGGCCCAAGAGCACTGTGAATTCACCAGACCTCCTTTTAGGTCCAAAATGGCCGACCCCCACAGGCCACATGGTGAATAATAATTGAGTACAAACAGACAAGGAGTGTACAAGCTAACACAGGCCAAGAACCATGACTTTAAAGGCCTTTAACTGAAAACAAGTAAATAGGGCAAGATTTATAGTGTTTCATTAGTGATTTTAACTAGAATAAGAAGCAGCAAGAATGAGCAAAGGAGATATGTGACAATGAGAATTAAGAAAAGCAGCTCACAGCGCTAACTCCCCATAATAAATACATATAGTTAATAAAGATAGGGAAAGATAAAGTAACTGAGGTATAGATGACAGCAAGGAACGAGAGGGTTCTCCAGCCCCCAAAAACATCCCATGGCCACTCCTGTCAAAATCTCTGCAAGGACTTGGCCCACCTTTAACTTCCGTCTCAACAACAAAAAAAAACAAACACATGGCCGACTCACGCACACAATGTCCTTACCCAAACCTGTCCTGCTGCCAAAACCTGATTCTGCACAAAGAAATGGAGGGTAGTAGGCAAAGGAGAAGGCTCAGAATGGTGAAAGTTAGAAATGGAGGTAAAGTTCCTATGTTCCTGCACATGTAAAAACTCCGTACTTACTTTCCCAGCTAGCACCACCCCTTCTTATTCGGGTCATTTTGATTCAGCCTGCCTTCTCCTTCCATCACTTCCCTAATATTTTGATGCCTCTCAGTAGCCTCCTACCTAACTTTCCTCTCGGCAGCAACCCACTTAGTCACAACACCCAAGCTCAGCCTCGTCATTTACTTTCCCCCTCCAACATCCAGTTCTCAACATCATTCCATCCCCGGAAGACCAATCCGCCCCCCCCCCCCTCAATGTCAGCATTCCTATGTCTCCCGAGCTCAAAGGCAACTACAATTCAGCTGCTTACTTATGGCATCTCCTGCCATCTACCAAGCCATTCTTCACACAGCTACACTGTTCCACACATTCAACAGGACTGAGGTATGATCTATTCCTCAGCCCTTTAAGTACCAGAGGGGTACACAACATATTGCTTTACAATTAGTTGCATAACCCTCGGGCATTCAAAGGGTTATGTGCCTACTGAACCCCATGTTAGCAGCCATGATCGGGGGATGTGCTGTATATGGGCAGCTGTCAGAAACACACAGTTCGCTAACACACGCCTGTAAGCTCCCTGCTCTGATGTGCTGTATATATGGCAGCTGTCAGAAACACTCACACAGTTGGCTAAAATACCTCTATAAGCTCCCTGCTCTCCCTCACTTGGATTTTGCCCACCCATCCTTTACCCACTCAAACAATTACTGCCCTCCTGTCCAAATGGGCCAATCTTCAAAACTCTGCTTCGGCTCTGTGGCTACACTCAGTAGTGGAACAACACTTGCCTGTCACACACTGTATGAGTGGGCCTCTCACACACTGACATACAATTGTATGGTGCTGGATGTTCACTATTAATTTTTAGTGCCACAAACGTACAGGGAGTTAACTTCCTGTGTGAACAGGAGACTGATAATGCGGTCTTTCACCTCACATTAATTAAAGCATCCACTAATAGACTAGGACAAACCAGTCTGTTAGGCACAGTATTCTGGCACTGTCATTTCACCTTGCCTTTTCTTGCACGACCAGCACCATGCTTCTTTCACTACCTTACTACTAAAATGATGGGCAAAGCCGTCCCACATTGCTAATGTATATTTATATAAATAAAATCTTTCTATGATAATCTCTCTCCCCCTCTATGTGTATGTATGTGTGTGTGTGTGTGTGTGTGTGTGTGTGTGTGTGTGTGTGTGTGTGTGTGTGTAAACACAGGCTATTCAAGATTGTCATTTTGGTGTACTGTCTAACTTTATAATGACAATCAAAACTGACTTAAACCCCCCTTATATACCCATTCCCACATACAAATTTCAACATAGCAACCCATGGAAAATCAGAACCACCCACGATGGGAGGAGTGATAGGTGAATTCCATCCCTCACTGGTGATGATGTCATTAGTTACTGGTAAATACAGGGACTATGGCACAAATTAGTTATAGTACACGTTAAATCATAAAGTGAAATGTTCATGAATCAAAACAATAATCACTATTTCCTTAAATCATAGTATAACTTGAACAGCATTGTAACTGCCATAAATAAGAATTAACATTTTATATCAAATCAACAAATTTTACAAAGTAGCTCAAAAATGCCAATTTTTTTTTTTTTTTACAAACGACTGGATATTAAGTTGCCAACTAATATTGTAAACACTTAAACAGTAACTCAAACAACCAAACAACCATGCAACACTGCCCGAAATCCCAGCTTTGCTGCACCTGTAGTATAGAACCCTACTACATTGCCTTCCAGCTTATCTTTGTTCCACTGGTATTCACAGAACCACGTTACTGTGTGTGCCAGCCCATCATTTTTCAACCAGTTGCTACAGAATGACAATACACAGTCTGCCAGCCCATCTTTTTTCCACTAGTAGTCAGAGAGCCACACTACACTGTCTGTCCCTATAGCCTTGTTCCACTGGTAGCCACAGAATCACACTACATTGTTTTCCAGACCAGTCTTGATTCACAGGTAGCCACAGAGTATGCTCTACATATTAATCCTTTGCGTTGCACACCTCTCTAGAAGTCAGAGGATTAACCCCTTAATGACCCTTGATGGTCATAGCACGTCATGGGTAGATCTGACTTAATGACCCATGGCCTACAATGACTGTCATGGAATTCGGGGCTCCCCCCGCGGCTGCACGCCATTCAGGGAGTCAGGAAACGAAGAAGAAGAAGGGGAAAAAAGGGGTTAATTTACCTCACTGATCCATGTATCACCCACCCCCTTTAATGCCTCCCTATTCAATGCTCCCCCCTTTTCCATGCCACCCCACCACACCTTCGTTCCTTGACTCTACTTACAGGGTTAATGATCTGCCCTCTTTATATTATGCATAGTTGTTATGTACTGCTGTCCTCCCCGATCCATGCAGGTGGGAAGGCTATGTACATCTGTCTGGCAGACAGCTCTATTAGGGAAAGCAGGAAACCACCATCCCAATCCCCATATCCTGCCCACAACAGTCAAGCACTGCCCACTTTATGTGGTAAATTGCATCCACTGGACAATTCCATGTCCAGGCCTTAGTGAACCTGGAGGCTTGGGACAAGAAGGTTCCCAGGTATGAACATAAATAAGTCACACCAGGAATACTGAACTGCAATAGGGTAGAAATAGGGAATGGAGATGGTGAGGAGGTATGGAACGGAGTAGAAATATCTAAGGTGGGAGAGATACATGGAGTAGAGAGGGAGACGACACCTCTGAGTGCCAGAGCAACATGTTGCTGATATACATGAGTGTTTGTATGTATGCATATATGTATATATATATATATTATATATATATATATATATATATATATATATATATATATGTATTTGTGTGTGTGTGTGTGTGTTTTACTGTGTGGGGAAGAGAAGCAGAGTAGGCAAGAGGCAGAGGTGGGACAGTTCTGTAGTCAGCGAGTGAGTAAGTGTGGGGTTGTGTGTGTGTTTTTATGCTACGGATATCACTGGACCAGTACTTTTGTTCCAACACACAGCAGTAGGGAGGAATTTACATAATTCCTCTGTACTGTATCCCAGGAATACATCCAGGCATTTCACTGGTTTGATGACAACTGGCTTTTTTGTCCTCACACCTCAGTAAATGTGAGGCCTTTGATGTACACTGGAGCTGTAAACCTTGGAGCTAGATTACTTACATATATAACTGAGGATGACTTTACCTTATGTTCTCGCATCAATGATTAAGGAAGTAGAAAGGAACTTGCATTAAACACAAGGCCTTTCATGTTCATTATGTGTTTATGTTTGGTGTAAAGTTATCACATATTCCATTAAATCAAGGATGTTTATAAAAAAACTCTCAAACATAAGAGTTGCACTGATTCCTGTACTGGTCTGCCAAATGTTTCTTTAGCATCCCTGTTTTAAAGAGATATGTGGTCACCTTAGGTTGGTAGTCAGTATGTATGTACATTAACATGAGGATCCTGCATGTACATATCCCTATATTTTTATTTACAGCATATGTGGACATGGGTTAATGTATATCAATATATGTGTAGATACATACTCTCCTGCATATAACCCTCTTTTTATAAGGTTTATCAATTTGCATTTCTCACCATATATAAACCAGAAAGCTTTTATTCCTTTTCCATTGCATTGGCTTTGGCAGATGTTCACAAGTACTAATTTCACATTTTGTTTTATTTTGAATCAGGTTTTTCAATCTGAGATTTTTTTGTACTAGCACTATTGTAAAAGAAAATGGACGACGCTTGAACCATTTCAGTGATCCTCCATCTTGCTACATCCTCTGTTACACTAGTACAGAAACTCTTATGTGCTGAAAAGCCAGTATTGTCTCCGATATAATGCAGCTAGTTTTTGAATGATTGAGTGTTGGAGGAGTAGTTAATGAACAGCCACTGGCACTCAAAAGGTTCAAAAAAAAGTGAAAGACTGCTGAATCAATTTAACACCTTGGATGTTTCTAAATGCAATGAGTTACATACTCAAACCTCTTGATAGTCTAATAATCCTATATAATAATTTGCTAGAAAGTTTGTAACGACTCAGTCATGCACAGTAGAGACTGCCCGTGACGAGGCTGATACAGAGCGGGGCGCTCCGAAGGAGCATCCCGCTCTGTATCAGCCGCAGCGTGGGCAGTCTCTACTGAGCATGACTGTACCTCGACAGGCTGGCACTGTATCAGCCATGGCGTGGGCAGTCTCTACTGTGCATGACTGCCCTGCCACCAGCTTGCAGTGGCACTGTGGCCCGTGTAACGGGCTCTTCAACTAGTTCAAAATAAAGAACACAATACAAATGGCAAATAATTAAGTATATGTTAAAAGCTTTACTTTGTCATTTATGAGAGCCTGAATTTCAAATGTTTAACATCCATTTTTGGTTAATTTTTTACTGATTGTTACCAAAACAATTGTAGTGGGGAGATGGAAGAGTAAAATCATATAGATAAAAAATTCTGAGAACAGACACCATAATCTGCTTGTGCTTTGGTCAGCCACTGCTGAGAAGCAGTGGCTGACCAGAGCACAAGCAGATTATGGTGTCTGTTCAGCCACTGCTGAGAAGCTTCAAGGGATATTAATACTTAAGTATTACTAATCCCTATAGCAAAGTACTACTTAGAAAAACGTATTGCCCCCAGTGTCATCTCTCAAACCTTTATGGTTTGAGAGATGAACGCTTCTAAAGTTGCCATCTCCCTCCCCCTTCCCCGTAGTCAGCATTCTAGCTGACTGAAAGGAAGAGAGTCGTACGACTTTTAGTTGGCTATCCAGCACAGCTGGATCGCGTTATTAAAAATAAAACTTTCACTGAAATGGTCTTCTACGTGTGCTTGACTTGCAGAAGACCGTTGTAGTGAATTTTTTTTTTTGTTAACGCGATCGCATCTCTGCTGCAGAGCTGCCTGATGATCTCTGACTGGATTTCCCTGAGTCAGCTAGAATGCTGACTACGGGGAAGGGGGAGGGAGAGGGCAACTTTAGAAGCGTTCATCTCTCAAACCATAAAGGTTTGAGAGATGACACTGGGGGCAATACGTTTTTATTAAGTAGTACTTTGCTATTGGGATTAGTAATACTTAAGTATTACTATCCCTTTCACATATTATGTGTCTAGTGGCATTAGGCAAGAAAATGTTCATATCAGACTGACCCTGCCCAAAAAGGCAGTCCAACACTTATAATACCAGACAAGTCTATTCTATAAGAAAGTGCCTGATATGCCCAGATGTACATTTTGGTCTAATTGGACCTTACCAGAGAGGTGCAGCTGGTTTCTCTAGGTACCAATAACAAGGGATCCAGGTCTGTATTACCACGTATTCTTAGGGTGAAATCCATAAGATCTCAAAAATAAAGTCACTTATAAAAAAACATTGATAATTTGCTTGTTTTGGGCTAGTCATCATTTTAGCTCTCACATACCATGAAAGTGGAGAAAAAAAAATAATACATTGTTCTGTGGTTAGGTACCACATAATAACTTCATGTTTTACTTTTGGTTCAGGGGATTAACTATAGGTGGTTTCTTGTGATGGTGGTGTCCTTCACCCAGGGGAGCTGGTTAGCTCTGCTCTATCCAGAAACCCCTATCCAGTTTCTTATGTCAGTTGGTGGTTGCTGACATCATCACAAATGGCTGCTGTCAACCAATAAGAATAGTGTTGGTGAAACATTCAGTTTTTTCATTAACTCCATGAGCGCCAGAGACTTTTCCTACACATTGCAAAGGTCTGTGTTGGGACCTATTCAAACTTACTCCTGACCGAGCACGAGTGTGTGTGTGTGTGGGGGGGGGGCTGTAGGTTCTAGTTACTCCACTGTTCTAGTTCCATTATAAAGGAGAAGTGAAAGCATAAATTTCATATTCTGTGGTTTGTCACCACTCAGGAGCTTCACTTTATAGCTTTCTATTGCCATCACAGAGGAGAAACAAAAGCATAAATGTCTACTTACCATTCAGGAACTTCCCATTTTAGCTCTCCAGAGCCATTAGATAGGTGAAACAAAACCATAAATCACCAGTTTAAAGGTTACTCACCACCCAGGAGCTTCCAGTTTTAGATTTCTAGTGCCATTACAGAGAAAACTCAAAGGCTTAAAAATCTTGTTTTATGGTTAGACAGTCGCCACTCAGAAGCTTCCCATTTTAACTTTTTAGTTCCATTACACCTGAGAAAATGTCATATGCATATCAGGCTGACCCCTCCCATAACAGCAGTCCAGTGTCAAACTGCCAAATGAAGTGTGCAACAGAACAGATTATTTTATGTGACAAATAGATTATGATGTAAAAATGTAAGACAAAATACACGATTTTCTGACAAACAGCCATTTTGTGTCATAAATTGCTCAGAAGATATATTTTGAGCCACAAATGATTTCTGTGTAAAAGAAAATGTGCTTTCTGGCACCAAATCTATTGTATGAGAGAAAAGAAAATCCATTGTGTGCAGCAAAATCAATTCTGTACTGTAGTAAGTAAAATTTATATCACAAAATTAATTTTGTGACTTATCTATTTTGTATGAAAACAAAATCCGTTATTTCATGTTATTTAACCAATTATATAGGCAAAACGTAAGTCTGGTATACTAACCCCCATCCAAATGTATGATCACTTGGATCTGTTTTGTTTCTTATAAATGGCACAGTTTGTGTTGCTCTGTGTTACTGCTGAGAGTAATGTGTCTCAAACCCCTCTCAGGGGCAAACCAATGAGTTTGATAGAGGGTGTTTCCAAAAATGAAAATAAAAACATGCATTATCAATATCTAAGTTAATATAATTTCCATTAACCCTTGTGTGCCAGAGGGATACACAACACATTGATTTGCAATGTAATGCGTACCCCTCTGGCACTCAGGGTTAAAAAAAATTTACATATCCTTGTTTAGACACCAGAACTGCGCAACCTGTTGGTGGACTAGAATTTTATGGCAGCACGGAGGCTTCATATTATGCATTATCCTTCCTCACTGCCCCCTCAGCAGCAAAGGAAACTTTATTAAAATAACAGTTTAACAGAAGAAAAACTTGCTAGTATGACACTCCTCCCTCCCAACCAATCACCAGTCCTTAATCCTGTAAAACTGGGATACAGCCTTGACTTTCCCTCTTTCCTTTGCTGCTCCCCTCAGAGATAAGTCACCTTTACTAGTTCTCTTGTTTACTTGTGTATCTTGGTTTGTTTTGCCTCTGACTGACAGGCCTGCTGGGGTGTGCTCCACCCTTTGTGTTCCAGTCAGTCATTGCCTATATATATATATTTATACTGTACTTGTATACAGTTGTATGTCTTGGATTGTTTGGCCTCTGACTGACAGGCCTGCTGGGGTGTGCTCCACCCTTTGTGTTCCAGTCAGTCATTGCCTATATATATATATATATATATATATTTATACTGTACTTGTATACAGTTGTATGTCTTGGATTGTTTGGCCTCTGACTGACTGGCCTGCTGGGGTGTGCTCCACCCTTTGTGTTCCAGTCAGTCATTGCCTAGATATATTTATACTGTACTTGTATACAATTGTATGTCTTAGTTTGTTTGGCCTCTGACTGACTGGACTGCTGTGATGTACTCCACCCTTTGTGCTCCAGTCAGTCATTGCCTATATATATATATATTTATACTGTACTTGTATACAATTGTATGTCTTGGTTTGTTTGGCCTCTGACTGACAGGACTGCTGTGATGTGCTCCACCCTTTGTGTTCCAGTCAGTCATTGCCTATATATATATATATATATATATATTTATACTGTACTTGTATACAGTTGTATGTCTTGGATTGTTTGGCCTCTGACTGACTGGCCTGCTGGGGTGTGCTCCACCCTTTGTGTTCCAGTCAGTCATTGCCTAGATATATTTATACTGTACTTGTATACAATTGTATGTCTTAGTTTGTTTGGCCTCTGACTGACTGGACTGCTGTGATGTACTCCACCCTTTGTGCTCCAGTCAGTCATTGCCTATATATATATATATTTATACTGTACTTGTATACAATTGTATGTCTTGGTTTGTTTGGCCTCTGACTGACAGGACTGCTGTGATGTGCTCCACCCTTTGTGTTCCAGTCAGTCATTGCTCATATTTTGAACTGACCTTGTATATTTTGCCTGTTTAATTAACCTGGTATGGGCTTTATGTGGAATTGCTGTTCTGTGCTTTGAGCCGGCCTCCTTTTCATTCAATTTGCAATGTTACTTTCTCCCTGGCCTTGTGTGACCTGCTTTTTCCCCTCGCACCAACCTTTTCGGTGCATCTTTGTGTCTCTGTTCGGTCTGGTCATTTCAATACGCGGACAGCCTTCTACTGTCTCTGACATAGGATCGCTCACCTCGCAGGTTCCTGGGCTAGTTTGCGTCTGAACGTTCCTATTGCTTTTAAGAAGTTTCTTTTCTTTTCCATATCGTTTTTGCTGCAGCATTAATAGCTTTGGCGCTTATTTATTGGGCTACTCATAGCCTTCCAGGCTTCTCCTAGGTAGCCTGTTCCTGAGTATTGTTTTCTCCATCCATTGTGTCTCTTGACATTAATATTTTGGTTATTAACTATATGTCCACTATATATTTGAGTCTATTCTTCCTATACACATAGGTACTTATTTTCAGCCTCTGGTTGCCCAGGGTTTCCGCCTGTATTTTGTATTTATATTATGGGTTTTATCTGTAACCCTAGTAATTGGCATATATCTTTAACCCTAGTAATTTCTATCTAGGCATGGATCTACTGGTATATATCTTTAACCCTAGTAATTCCTATTTAGACATAGATCTACTGGTTTATATCTCTAACCCTAGTAATTCCTATCTAGGCATGGATCTATTGGCATATATCTTTAACCCTAGTAATTACTATCTAGGCATAGATCTACTGGTATATATCTTTAATAGTGATGAGCGAGCATGCTCGGCCGAAGCTCGGTTCGGCTCGAGCATCGCTCTGCTCGGCACATGGCGGTACTCGTACGAGTACCGCATGTGCTCGCCCGCCATGTTCGGGTCTCCTCCCCGCACGTTTCGCGGCTGCTGCGCAGCCAATAAACGTGCAGGGAGGCTCTGACATCAGTGTAATGCCAGCAGCCATGTTGGCTGCTGGCATTACACTGATTGGCTGGCCAGAACCCGTGATCGGGTGCTGTATAGCACCTGACCAGCGAGTTCGGCTCAGTCTTAGCCAGGGAGAGATGAGGATAGGAAGGGAAAGTTAGTGTAGGGAGAAGAAAAGCGATTTAAAAAAAAAAAAAGACTCAAAAGTCCTTTTTAGGACTACTGTGTGTGGGGGCAGCAGTTTATTTTGTTTGGGGGGGCAGAGATATAAAAAAAAAAACTTCACATATTCTGTTCACTGTGCCTAGCCGCAGAGTAGCAGCACATTCTGTTTAGTGTGCAAAGTTGCAGATTAGAGCACATTCTGTTCAGTGTGCAAAGTTGCAGATTAGCAGCACATTCTTTTTAGTGTGCAAAGTTGCAGATTAGAGCACATTCTGTTCAGTGTGCAAAGTTGCAGATTAGCAGCACATTCTTTTTAGTGTGCAAAGTTTCAGATTAGCAGCACATTCTGTTTAGTGTGCAAAGTTTCAGATTAGCAGAACATTCTGTTTAGTGTGCAAAGTGTAAAATATCAAAGTCACATATTTCATTCACTGTGCGTAGCCGCAGATAAGAAGCACATTCTGTTTAGTGTGCAAAGTTGCGTATTAGGAGAACATTCTGTTTACTGTGCAAAGTGTAAAATATCAAAGTCACATATTCCATTCACTGTGCGTAGCCGCAGATAAGAAGCACATTCTGTTTAGTGTGCAAAGTTGCATATTAGGAGAACATTCTGTTAACTGTGCAAACTGTAAAATATCAAAGTCACATATTCCATTCACTGTGCGTAGCCGCAGATAAGAAGCACATTCTGTTTAGTGTGCAAAGTTGCATATTAGGAGAACATTCTGTTAACTGTGCAAACTGTAAAATATCAAAGTCACATATTCCATTCACTGTGCGTAGCCGCAGATAAGAAGCACATTCTGTTTAGTGTGCAAAGTTGCATATTAGGAGAACATTCTGTTAACTGTGCAAACTGTAAAATATCAAAGTCACATATTCCATTCACTGTGCCTAGCCGCAGATAAGAAGCACATTCTGTTTAGTGTGCAAAGTTGCATATTAGGAGAACATTCTGTTTACTGTGCAAAGTGTAAAATATCAAAGTCACATATTCCATTCACTGTGCGTAGCCGCAGATAAGAAGCACATTCTGTTTAGTGTGCAAAGTTGCGTATTAGGAGAACATTCTGTTTACTGTGCAAAGTGTAAAATATCAAAGTCACATATTCCATTCACTGTGCGTAGCCGCAGATAAGAAGCACATTCTGTTTAGTGTGCAAAGTTGCATATTAGAAGAACATTCTGTTAACTGTGCAAACTGTAAAATATCAAAGTCACATATTCCATTCACTGTGCGTAGCCGCAGATAAGAAGCACATTCTGTTTAGTGTGCAAAGTTGCATATTAGGAGAACATTCTGTTAACTGTGCAAACTGTAAAATATCAAAGTCACATATTCCATTCACTGTGCCTAGCCGCAGATAAGAAGCACATTCTGTTTAGTGTGCAAAGTTGCATATTAGGAGAACGTTCTGTTAACTGTGCAAAGTGTAAAATATCAAAGTCACATATTCCATTCACTGTGCGTAGCCGCAGATAAGAAGCACATTCTGTTTAGTGTGCAAAGTTGCGTATTAGGAGAACATTCTGTTTACTGTGCAA
This sequence comes from Rhinophrynus dorsalis, assembly GCA_037306005.1. Lineage (NCBI taxonomy): Eukaryota > Metazoa > Chordata > Amphibia > Anura > Rhinophrynidae > Rhinophrynus > Rhinophrynus dorsalis. Next base: position 106,076,656 of record CM074719.1, on the reverse strand, counting down.
AGTGTAAAATATCAAAGTCACATATTCCATTCACTGTGCGTAGCCGCAGATAAGAAGCACATTCTGTTTAGTGTGCAAAGTTGCATATTAGGAGAACATTCTGTTAACTGTGCAAACTGTAAAATATCAAAGTCACATATTCCATTCACTGTGCCTAGCCGCAGATAAGAAGCACATTCTGTTTAGTGTGCAAAGTTGCATATTAGGAGAACATTCTGTTAACTGTGCAAACTGTAAAATATCAAAGTCACATATTCCATTCACTGTGCCTAGCCACAGATAAGAAGCACATTCTGTTTAGTGTGCAAAGTTGAGTATTAGGAGAACATTCTGTTTACTGTGCAAAGTGTAAAATATCAAAGTCACATATTCCATTCACTGTGCGTAGCCGCAGATAAGAAGCACATTCTGTTTAGTGTGCAAAGTTGCATATTAGGAGAACATTCTGTTAACTGTGCAAACTGTAAAATATCAAAGTCACATATTCCATTCACTGTGCCTAGCCGCAGATAAGAAGCACATTCTGTTTAGTGTGCAAAGTTGCATATTAGGAGAACATTCTGTTAACTGTGCAAACTGTAAAATATCAAAGTCACATATTCCATTCACTGTGCCTAGTCGCAGATAAGAAGCACATTCTGTTTAGTGTGCAAAGTTGCGTATTAGGAGAACATTCTGTTTACTGTGCAAAGTGTAAAATATCAAAGTCACATATTCCATTCACTGTGCGTAGCCGCAGATAAGAAGCACATTCTGTTTAGTGTGCAAAGTTGCATATTAGGAGAACATTCTGTTAACTGTGCAAACTGTAAAATATCAAAGTCACATATTCCATTCACTGTGCATAGCCGCAGATAAGAAGCACATTCTGTTTAGTGTGCAAAGTTGCATATTAGGAGAACATTCTGTTAACTGTGCAAAGTGTAAAATATCAAAGTCACATATTCCATTCACTGTGCGTAGCCGCAGATAAGAAGCACATTCTGTTTAGTGTGCAAAGTTGCATATTAGGAGAACATTCTGTTTACTGTGCAAAGTGTAAAATATCAAAGTCACATATTCCATTCACTGTGCGTAGCCGCAGATAAGAAGCACATTCTGTTTAGTGTGCAAAGTTGCATATTAGGAGAACATTCTGTTAACTGTGCAAACTGTAAAATATCAAAGTCACATATTCCATTCACTGTGCCTAGCCGCAGATAAGAAGCACATTCTGTTTAGTGTGCAAAGTTGCGTATTAGGAGAACATTCTGTTTACTGTGCAAAGTGTAAAATATCAAAGTCACATATTCCATTCACTGTGCGTAGCCGCAGATAAGAAGCACATTCTGTTTAGTGTGCAAAGTTGCATATTAGGAGAACATTCTGTTAACTGTGCAAACTGTAAAATATCAAAGTCACATATTCCATTCACTGTGCGTAGCCGCAGATAAGAAGCACATTCTGTTTAGTGTGCAAAGTTGCATATTAGGAGAACATTCTGTTAACTGTGCAAACTGTAAAATATCAAAGTCACATATTCCATTCACTGTGTCTAACCGCAGATAAGCAGCACATTCTGTTTAGTGTGCAAAGTTGCGTATTAGGAGAACATTCTGTTAACTGTGCAAACTTTAAAATATCAAAGTCACATATTCCATTCACTGTGCCTAGCCGCAGATAAGAAGCACATTCTGTTTAGTGTGCAAAGTTGCGTATTAGGAGAACATTCTGTTTACTGTGCAAAGTGTAAAATATCAAAGTCACATATTCCATTCACTGTGTCTAACCGCAGATAAGCAGCACATTCTGTTTAGTGTGCAAAGTTGCGTATTAGGAGAACATTCTGTTTACTGTGCAAAGTGTAAAATATCAAAGTCACATATTCCATTCACTGTGTCTAACCGCAGATAAGCAGCACATTCTGTTTAGTGTGCAAAGTTGCGTATTAGGAGAACATTCTGTTAACTGTGCAAACTGTAAAATATCAAAGTCACATATTCCATTCACTGTGCCTAGCCGCAGATAAGAAGCACATTCTGTTTAGTGTGCAAAGTTGCGTATTAGGAGAACATTCTGTTTACTGTGCAAAGTGTAAAATATCAAAGTCACATATTCCATTCACTGTGCGTAGCCGCAGATAAGAAGCACATTCTGTTTAGTGTGCAAAGTTGCGTATTAGGAGAACATTCTGTTTACTGTGCAAAGTGTAAAATATCAAAGTCACATATTCCATTCACTGTGCGTAGCCGCAGATAAGAAGCACATTCTGTTTAGTGTGCAAAGTTGCATATTAGGAGAACATTCTGTTAACTGTGCAAACTTTAAAATATCAAAGTCACATATTCCATTCACTGTGCCTAGCCGCAGATAAGAAGCACATTCTGTTTAGTGTGCAAAGTTGCATATTAGGAGAACATTCTGTTAACTGTGCAAACTGTAAAATATCAAAGTCACATATTCCATTCACTGTGCCTAGCCGCAGATAAGAAGCACATTCTGTTTAGTGTGCAAAGTTGCGTATTAGGAGAACATTCTGTTTACTGTGCAAAGTGTAAAATATCAAAGTCACATATCCATTCACTGTGCGTAGCCGCAGATAAGAAGCACATTCTGTTTAGTGTGCAAAGTTGCATATTAGGAGAACATTCTGTTAACTGTGCAAACTGTAAAATATCAAAGTCACATATTCCATTCACTGTGCGTAGCCGCAGATAAGAAGCACATTCTGTTTAGTGTGCAAAGTTGCATATTAGGAGAACATTCTGTTAACTGTGCAAACTGTAAAATATCAAAGTCACATATTCCATTCACTGTGTCTAACCGCAGATAAGCAGCACATTCTGTTTAGTGTGCAAAGTTGCGTATTAGGAGAACATTCTGTTAACTGTGCAAACTGTAAAATATCAAAGTCACATATTCCATTCACTGTGCCTAGCCGCAGATAAGAAGCACATTCTGTTTAGTGTGCAAAGTTGCGTATTAGGAGAACATTCTGTTTACTGTGCAAAGTGTAAAATATCAAAGTCACATATTCCATTCACTGTGTCTAACCGCAGATAAGCAGCACATTCTGTTTAGTGTGCAAAGTTGCGTATTAGGAGAACATTCTGTTTACTGTGCAAAGTGTAAAATATCAAAGTCACATATTCCATTCACTGTGTCTAACCGCAGATAAGCAGCACATTCTGTTTAGTGTGCAAAGTTGCGTATTAGGAGAACATTCTGTTAACTGTGCAAACTGTAAAATATCAAAGTCACATATTCCATTCACTGTGCCTAGCCGCAGATAAGAAGCACATTCTGTTTAGTGTGCAAAGTTGCGTATTAGGAGAACATTCTGTTTACTGTGCAAAGTGTAAAATATCAAAGTCACATATTCCATTCACTGTGCGTAGGTGCAGATAAGAAGCACATTCTGTTTAGTGTGCAAAGTTGCATATTAGGAGAACATTCTGTTTACTGTGCAAAGTGTAAAATATCAAAGTCACATATTCCATTCACTGTGCGTAGGTGCAGATAAGAAGCACATTCTGTTTAGTGTGCAAAGTTGCATATTAGGAGAACATTCTGTTTACTGTGCAAAGTTGCAGATTTGCAGCACATATTCCGTGTAATATGAAGAAGGCGGGTAAAAAGGAACGGGGAAGTGGACGTGATCCTGATAGTTCAGGGCGCGGGTCAGGACGCGTAGAAACTGTGCCTGGTGCCAGAGCACAAGACAGAAAGACATCCACCATACCTAGCTTCATGTCTCAGTTTACAGGGCGTCGCAGGACATCACTCTCGAGGTCAGACCACTGCGAACAGGTGGTCGGTTGGATTTCAGCTGATACTGCTTCCAGTCGGTTAAGCACCACCCTGTCTTCCACCAAGTCCACTCTCAGTAGCCAAGAGTCTGGTCAACATAATCCTCACCCTGATCATCCTTCCTCCCACCATAGAGGATCTGGTCAAAGAAGTGATCCCACACTGGGATATAGTGAGGAGCTCGTGTCATCACCAATCCTTAATTTGAACCTCTCTCCAAGCACGCTTGCAGAGGAACATGACATCTTGTGCCCTGATTCAAAACCTCTAGAGGGTACCCAATCACAAGAAGATGACAGAGGTGAACGGCATTTAAGGTCAAAGGAAGTGGATGATGATGATGATGAGACACAGTTGCCATTAAATCAACCACTATTACTGTCTCAAGACCTTGATGAGGAGGATGATATACAGTTGTCAATGACTGAGTATGTGGTGGGATCAAGACATGAGGAGGATGATCAGAGTGAGGAAGTGGAGGAGGACTTGGTGGACGATGAGGTGACTGACCCCACCTGGGAAGGTGTAGAGCCGAGCGATGACAGCAGTCCTGAGGGTGAGCCATCTGCAGCACCGCAACAGGCTGGAAGAGGCAGTGGTGTGGCTACAGAAAGAAGGCGGACCGCACCAAACCGGCCCGCAAATGTTCCACGGAGCACCCCCTTGCGTAAATCTCCCTTGCCAAGGGGTAGGTGTTCCGCGGTATGGCGTTTTTTTAAGGAAAGTGCGGACGACAAAAGAATTGTAGTTTGCAACCTGTACCACACCAGAATGAGCCGAGGCATGAACACTAGAAACCTCACCACCACCAGCATGATCCGACACATGGCATCCAAGCACCGTAATAAGTGGGAGGAACGCCCGGATCGCCAATCTGTGTCTGCAGGCCACACCACTGCCTCCTCTTCCCCTGTTTTCGGTGCAGGCCAATCGCCTGTCGAAGGCGCAGGCCCGCATACCTCCCGCCCTGCACCTGTACCATCTGAAGCACCATCAGCGACCACATCCACTTCCCTGTCCCAGCACAGCGTCCAAATGTCGTTACCCCAGGCATTTGAGCGCAAGCGAAAATACCCAGCCACCCACCCACAGGCCATAGCACTAACCTCACACGTTTCCAAATTACTGGCCATCGAAATGCTGCCATTTAGGCTTGTGGACACTGAGTCCTTCCGCAGCCTGATGGCAGCAGCTGTCCCTCGGTACGCAGTCCCCAGCCGCCACTACTTTTCCCGGTGTGCCGTCCCCGCCTTACACCACCATGTGTCCCGTAACATCACCCTTGCCCTGACCAACGCAGTTACTGGGAAGGTCCACTTAACGACTGACACATGGACAAGTGCTTGTGGCCAGGGACGCTACATTTCCCTGACGGCACACTGGGTGAATGTCGTGGAGGCTGGGAGCGACTCGGACCCTGGGATGGCACAGGTGCTACCCATGCCGAGGATTGCGGGCCCTACCTCCATCAGGGTTTCCGCTAGCACCTACGTTATTGGCTCCTCCTCCTCCGTTTCCACCTCCGAATTCTCTGCGCGCAGCGCCACTCACCCATCAGCCGGTAGCTGGAAGCAGTGTAGCACTGCAGTGGGGAAGCGTCAACAGGCCGTGCTGAAGCTGATCTGCCTTGGGGACAAACAGCACACGGCCTCAGAGCTGTTGCAGGGGATTAGTCACCAGACCGAGCAGTGGCTCTCGCCACTCAACCTGCAACCAGGCATGGTTGTGTGTGATAATGGGCGTAACTTGGTGGCGGCTTTGGAGCTCGGCAAGCTCACACACGTACCATGCCTAGCGCATGTATTTAATTTAGTGGTTCAGCGATTTCTAAAAACCTACCCCAATTTGCATGATCTCTTGACCAAGGTGCGCCGCGTGTGTGCACATTTCCGTAAGTCATCTACAGCTTCAGCCGACCTGTTGAAGCTGCAGCAGCGCTTACAATTGCCAGCTCACCGGCTGCTGTGTGACGTGAGCACGCGCTGGAACTCCACCTTCCACATGTTGGCCCGGTTTTGTGAGCAGCAGAGGGCAGTAGTGGAGTACCAGCTGTTACACGGTCGTCGCCTCTCCGTTCAACTTCCTCTAATCAGAAGTGAGGAGTGGGAATGGATGTCAGACCTCTGCGAGGTTTTACGCAATTTTGAGGAATCGACACAGATGGTGAGCGGCGATAACGCTATTATCAGTGTAACCATCCCACTTCTGTGTCTACTGAAACGCTCGCTGCTCACAATTAAAACCGACGCTTTGCATGTGGAAGAGGTGGAAATGCGGGAGGAAGAGCTTACACAAGGTGATAGCCAGAGCACCCTCACTTCGTCTTCTCAGCGACAATTGGAGGAGGCGGAGGAGGAGGAGGAGGAGGAGGAAGAAGACACGGTTGCCTCCGCTACAGAGGGTAGCCATGGAACTTTAGTTCCATCTCTTCAGCGTGGGTGGGCAGAAGAGGAGGAAGAGGATGAGGAGATTGAGAGTCATCCTCCTGGTGAGGACAGCGAAATCTTGCCTGTTGGTACTCTGGCACAGATGGCTGACTTTATGTTAGGCTGCCTTTCCCGTGACCCACGCGTTATACGCATTTTAGACAACACGGATTACTGGGTGTTCACCCTTCTGGACCCCCGCTACAAAGAGAATTTCTCATCTCTCATTCCTCCGGTGGAGAGGACAAGCAAAATGGTGCAATACCAGAAGGTTCTTGTTGAAAAATTGCTCCAAAATTTTCCATCTGACAACGCTGGCGGCAGAGTACGTGCTACCTTGGCCAACCGAGAAGGGGAGAAAAGGGGAGCACACAGCAGTTCCGACAAAGGCAGGGCAACACTCTCCAAGGCGTGGGACACCTTCATGACACCCCGCCAGCACCCTCACCCTGATGCGCAGCCTAGTGTCACAAGGAGGGAAAAGTTTTGGAAGATGGTGAAGGAGTACGTAGCAGACCGTGTCAGCGTCCTCAATGATCCCTCTGTGCCTTACAACTACTGGGTGTCCAAGCTGGACACGTGGTATGAACTGGCACTCTACGCCTTGGAGGTGCTGGCCTGCCCTGCCGCCAGCGTTCTGTCTGAGCGGGTATTTAGTGCTGCTGGTGGCATCATAACAGATAAGCGTATCCGCCTTTCCACCGAAAATGCTGATAGGTTGACACTTATAAAAATGAACAAGGCCTGGATTTCCCCTGACTTCTCCACTCCACTGGAGGAAAGCCCCGGGGGAACATAAAGTCACTTTATATATGTTATTTACAATGATGGGAATACTCTGTATTCCCATTCACCCCTTCCACCCAAAAAACGGGTATATGGTTGACTCTCTTCCATATGCCCAGTGATATAATTTTTATATAGGGCCAGCTCACCAGCGGGCCCAGTGATATAATTTTTATATAGGGCCAGCTCACCAGCGGGCGCAGTTTGACAATTTTTGCATAGGTCAGCTCACCAGCGGGCCTTCTCATATAATGTTTTATTGGGTCAGCTCTCTAGCGGGCCCTCTCATATAATGTTTTATAGCGTCAGCTCACTAGCGGGCCTTCGCATATAATGTTTAGGATGGTCAGCTCCGCAGCAGACCCTCACCCATAATGTTTTAGATGGTCGGCTCAGCGCACGTTTCCCTCTTAATCATGGCCCCAGTTCATAAAAATCGAGGAAATTTTTGGGAGAATTTGCCTCTGCGCATGTTTCCCTCTTAATCATGGCCTCAGTTCAGAAAAATCGAGGAAATTTTTGGGAGAATTTGCCTCTGCGCACGTTTCCCTCTTAATCATGGCCTCAGTTCAGAAAAATCGAGGAAATTTTTGGGAGAATTTGCCTCTGCGCACGTTTCCCTCTTAATCATGGCCCCAGTTCCGAAAAATCGATGAAATTTTTTGCAGAATTTGCAGATGATATACAAGTAAATATACAGCAAATACTGTTTGGTAACAATTTTTCGCCTAAAGTCGTTTTTATCTGCCTTTTTGTGTGTTTTACGGTCAGTCTGTAAAAATGGCGTACTACGGGCGAAACATCGTTCCCAGCAGCGACGTTGGAGTCCAAGATGCATCCAGACATCCTCCCTATGCTGTCCCTGAACCATTTCTGTGGTGTTTCCATCATTTTCTGCCCTTTTCCTATGGACCAGGCACCCTCCCCTCATCAGAGCAGGGGGTGCCTGGTGTAATGCTCGAGTCCTCCCATTGACTTCAATGGGGCTCGGGTGCTCGGCCGAGCACTCGAGCCTCCGGGGGCGCTCGGTCAGAGCACCAGAACACCCGAGCATTGGGGTGCTCGATCATCACTAATCTTTAACCCTAGTAATTACTATCTAGGCATAGATCTACTGGTATATATCTTTAACCCTAGTAATTACTATCTAGGCATGGATCTATTGCCATATATCTTTAACCCTAGTAATTTCTATCTAGGCATAGATCTATTGCCATATATCTTTAACCCTAGTAATTTCTATCTAGGCATGGATCTATTGCTATATATCTTTAACTCTAGTAATTCCTATCTAGGCATGGATCTATTGGCATATATCTGTAACCCTAGTAATTCCTATCTAGGCATATATCTACTGGCAAATATCTTAACCCTAGTAATTACTATCTAGGCATAGATTTACTGGCATATAGCTTTAACACCAGTAATTCCTATCTAGGCATAGATCTACTGGTATATATCTTTAACCCTAGTAATTCCTATCTAGGCATTGATCTATTGGCAAGGCATGGATATATTGGCATATCTTTAACCCTAGTAATTCCTATCTAGGCATGGATATATTGGCAAGGCAAGGATCTTGCATATATCTTTAACCTGGTAATTCCTATCTGGGAATATATCTACTGGCATATCTATATTTTACCTTAGTGATTCCTATCTAGGCATGGATCTACTTGCATGTTTTTATCTCTTAATTCCTATGGGCATAGATCTACTTGCATTTATCTTTAACTCTAGTAATTCCTATCCGGGCATAGATATGATTGTATATTTCTTACACCCTACTAAGACCTATCTGAATATGTATGTGTGTATGTGTATATATGTATATATATGAAAGTATGTATGTGTATGTATATATATATATGCTTATGTAAATATTAACCCTAGTAGTTTCGTATCTGGCCACGTGTGTATGTTTATATCTGTATATTATGTTCCACTAACAGTACTCATCTTGTTACTTTGGATCTGCCTATATCTACTATACTTTCCTCCAGTGATGCAGGAGTGCTTTGCCTATCATACACCTACTTGACGCTGGCATTGTGTCTGGCAGGGCTGAGGGGGTTTCCAGTGACCCGGTCTGGGACTTCCCTCTGCTTTTGGCGCACAGACTGCGCAGTTCATCAACTTCATTGAGCAGTCCATGCTGTGCATGTTTATATATGTTTGCCTTCCTTTGAGTCATGTCTGCGGCTCTTTCACACGACCCGGCAGTGGGAAGTACTGCACATGATGCCCCCATCATGTCTGCACAGGCCGTCCCTCGGACGGCTGTTTCTGTCTATCCTGGAGGAGACCTTTCTACTACACGCAGACATACTGACCTTGACTCAGATGAATTTACTTTGGAAAGGCAAATTATGCTGGCGCAGGCTGTACCCTGCTTTGACACCGCAAACTGATGGCGGTCATGACTGGTGCGACTCTGTCCCACTACCCAGACCCTCACCTCAGGAGGAAGTATATCTGAGGAGAATGAAGCATTCAGGGCTAAACCTGACTCCTACTGTATTACCAGTGCTTTTGGGAATGCCTCCCTGTAGCATTTACCTGCAATGGCCAGCTTTGATTTTGTGCGGCTTAGTTCCCACACCAGTGATCCTCTCCTCAAGAGGAAGATTTATTGAGGAAATGAGATCTAGAATGCTGAGTCTAATTTTGCCTATGACGAGTATGGGCAGCTTTAATTGTGTGGCTTAGTTCCCACATGAGACACTCACCTCAAGTGGAGGGTATTTGAAGAAATGAGATCCAGCAGGTTGAGCCCGGTCTCTGCATTTTCCTGATTCCTTGACTATGTTGAGTCTAATCTTGCCTATGCTGAGTATGGGCAGCTTTAATTGTGCGGTTTAGTTCCCACATGAGACACTCACCTCAAGTGGAGGGTATATGAGGAAATGAGATCCAGTGGGTTGAGCCCGGTCTCTGCATGTTCCCGATTCCTTGACTGTGCCACTTCTGGGCAGCTTTGATTTGTGCGGCTTTGCCCCCACATGAGTACCTCTCCTTAAGAGGAAGATCTTTTTGCGGACTTGTGACCACACGTTTTGAACCCGTTGGTTTTCTTGACTACGTCAGCCAATTTTGTTGAGGCATATTGAGTCCTTTTTCTTGACTCCGCCACTTATGGGCGGCTTTGGTTGGTGCAGCTTCATTCCTTTCTGTATCTTTTTTCCTCTAGTGGCAGATATCTGTGGTGGAACACCCTCACGAGTGCAACCTGATTTTTTCTTTTTTTTTTTTCCACTTTAAGTGCGGCCGGTGATGTTGAGGTTTGGGGCCGTCCTCTGGTGGTGATAGTGGTTTTAAGGTTTCCTTTCTTACCTCGGGAAAGTGGGGGGCAGACTCTCCCACTTCTCCCTCTGCTGGTCTTGTTTCTTTCAGTTCCATGGGTGTTACTACCGGCATGAATGTTTCTTCGTTTCTTGAATGTCTCCATTTTCTGTCTTGTTTCCAATTGTCAGTCTTGTCTGGGAGACCCTACGCCAGTTGACTGGCATTCTTGGTTGGGTGTCTTGGCATCTCTGCCGGATAGAGGTTTTTTCCTGTTTCCAGCTGTTTGTTTTCTGTGTCGGTCCCGCATGGTGCCTGCAGTTGCTACACTTTTTGCTAGTTGTAAATACCCTTGCATATTGCGGGTTCAGTCTGGCAACTTTGGTGCATGCTGCACTTCTGTTCCCATCGTGCTTTCTGTTCTCTCTTTGGCTGCAGTATGCCTCTAAGGTGAATCCTCGGTATCTCTCCATTTTCCGGTGTCTTCATCCTTGGTATTTTTCTTTTCTTTCTTTGGGAAGGCCTGCACTGCGTTTTTATTTTTCTTGGTGTTTTGCATGTATCCTCCATTTTTTCCCCTTGTTACACTTTTCAGACTATTTGTCTGTGCTGTTTGGTCTGTTTGCTTTAATGTTTGTGGCTCCTTTAAGAGAGTATCTGACATCAAGGTGTTTAGTACTAGGTCTTTTACCCCTGAAGGTGTTCTTTTCCAGATCTTTCTACGTACTAGATGAAAGTGCGCGTGGTTTCTTACCCATCTTATGAGGTTTGGACGGTAAATTTGAGGAGTACTGTATTTAAACAGTTGCTAATTTCTTTTCGCAAGCCACTGTTACTGGTTTCTGCAGCTACCTTGGCCCACTGGGTTCGATGGATTATGCATCTTGCAGGTATTGATATCACCTTATTCGGAGCACATTCTTCTAGAGTTGCTGTGGCATCAATGGCTTTGCAAGTTGGTGGTAGGTTGGAGGATATACTTAGGCCTGCAAATTAGTCTATGGAGTCCATGTTTAAAGGTTTTTAGTGTAAACCAATTGATTGTTTCTAATCAAGTTGTAGATAATTTGTAGATAAGCTTTAAACTTGCATAATATGAAGCCTCCATGCTGCCATAAAATTCGTGGATTTTCCTAACTATTGTGATGGAAAGTCAGAATTTTATTAAAGACACGGAGGCGAATATTATCCCTCCCTTTGTTTCCCTACCCTACCACATTTCTCTTTGTTTTACAGGTTAACTAACAACCAATGGTTAATTAATTAAGCTTACGTATTCTGCACAGCTGTCGTCCCATGGGTTGAGGATACGGGACTGAAGACTCTGTTATGTTGAACTCAAGGTTTCAGTTATTGGATGGAGAAATCTCCAGCACAAGGATTATAGTTCCGACTGTTGTGATGGATGAATTCAAGAGTTTTCTTCGGTCGCAGGAAAGAGGGAAAGTCAAGGCTGTATCCCAGTTTTACAGGATTAAGGACTGGTGATTGGTTGGGAGGGAGGAGTGTCATACTAGCAAGTTTTTCTTCTGTTAAACTGTTATTTTAATAAAGTTTCCTTTGCTGCTGAGGGGGCAGTGAGGAAGGATAATGCATAATATTCGCCTCCGTGTCTTTAATAAAATTCTGACTTTCCATCACAATAGTTAGGAAAATCCACGAATTCTAGAATCTTCAGATGGCTAATGGCCTTCTGAGAATGATGCCCAGCTGCAAAAGAGCACATGTCCACAAGCAACAAACACTGCTTATTATTTTAGTGCTAAATCTTTGTCCTTCCCTAATCTGATGGGGCAAAAGTGTTCTGAGGAGGGTTTTAGGCAAAAGGAAACCCTCTCACATTGTCTATGCCTCTGATGCTCAAATATACTTTAAAGGAGCAGTAAACTTTTTTTATGAAAACACATTTTATAGAGCATTTCCTTCTGAATAAAAGGTCACTCCCACTGATGTCAGATGTTTTCTTAAAAATGTATAACAGTTCAAATAATCAGGAAGTGAATTTACTGTGTTTACTTCCTGATAGTTCTAACTGACAGGAAGTGACAGGTAGTTTTCCATCACATTCTATGGAGAACTGTATGTCCCTGACTTTCCTGACATTCCTCTCCATTAGAATCTAACAGGAAAATTAATTAGTATTTGACCACTAGAGGGCACTTGTAATGTAAAAAAACATGGGTTTAAACTGTTATAATTCTGGAAATATAAATCTCTCAGCAGTGGGGAGAACCCTTATTTTACTCAATAGGAAAATCCCTACAATATATATTTTTTCATAAAAAAAGTTTACTGCTCCTTTAACGCTAACCACTTGAATGCCAAATGCGTCTCCAATGCATTACGAAACAGTACAGCATTGCACTGGATATGTCTTTAGTATCCGAAGTTTAATATCCACCAATTAATCTAATCTATCTACCAGAAATACAGCATTCTCCATGCACCACCATTTAGTCAGTTTGGGAGTAGGGGAATTCTGAGCCAAACAATGGCATTTATAAAATGTAAAGTGCTGACTTTTATTAATGAGGTTCCCGTAACATCTACAAGAAACGCATGCTACAGTAAATATCAATGAGACTTACAGAAATCCAGTAACAGTTGACATTTCTACCCTTTGTATCTTCTTGGAAAGGTCACTGCACAATGGAGATGAAGCTGGCCAGAAAAGAGTTAAACAAGGCAATATCTATAGTGCTATTAATAATGATTACAGGTTATGTTGATAAGACCCAGCAAGTGTTGTACATTGTGTGCAAAAGGACTCTCTGTCCCTTCCCAACTCATTTTTTTAATAATCATTTTCCTGAATGTAATAGATTGCAGCATCATTTTGCTCATTGCAATTTCCCACCATTGATAAATTGCATTAGGAATGTATTGGCTGATTTTGTAACGGTGAGTGGTTTTTACTAGACACAGGCTGTTTGTCTATAATTTTCTGCTAATGAGATAATATATCTAGGTAGTAAAGGATTATAGGATAAGATATATATCCAGTTAATTAAAATTAACAAGGTCTAATATTAGCAGTGAGTTATTTAAGTTCCTGCACATGAAACAAAGGATAAAAAAATTCAGAGTTGGAATATTTTCTCAAACCCAGTTTCCTTCTGAGCACTGGTTGCCATAACAACTTCAAATGATCCTATATTTTACTTAAAATTTCATTTCATAACAATAATTGTTATAATTATCTGTTTCAGTGCTTTTAGCACACATTTCTCTCGCTCCTATTGTTTCGGATCTCCGGTTGCTGTAACAACAAGGTTGTCCCTGTTTTCTGACAAAGACAAACTTTCCCCTTTTAGATAAATGCAGGTCGAGTTTTCCTGAAATCATAGAGCTTCTGTAACCAATCTGTTTATGTGACTCTGCATATATTTATGCATCAAAAATACACTACACCTCAAGGGCCTTGCTCACAAAAGGGGAGCAATTCTGGAGCAATCAACTGTACCATAGGGTACAAATGAAAAGATTCCCAGACTCCCAGTGATTTAAATTAGGCCTTTAACCCCTTAAAGGAATAGTAATGTTTCAAAATAAAAGCAACTGCAATTAATTTTCATAGTATTTGGGCTATGGATAGTGTTATTTCAGTACTGTCAGAGTTATATTTCAAGAGTAATTGAATGATAAAGGATCCCCCTCCCGCCCCTTTTACTGATGTAAGACTGCTCAGCGCAGATCAGAAAGGTGGTGTCCAGATGGCTTGCAGAGAAGGTCAATCTTCAATTAGCATAATGGAAAAACCTGTCAAGGTGGGCAGGGTTTCATTGTTCTCACAGTAAGAATATACAACCAAATTTAGGTGATCTCTTACTACTTATCATGGTGCCCGTGATTCCTCTGTTTACGACATTGCTACTTCCTGATTTTCCATACTGCATTCTTATTGGTGATCTTCGCTGACTCCTCTTATCGATTGCCTTTATATTCTTGGCGCCGTCACATTGGCGGTGCCCTTTCATAGTGTACCAGTACCTTGTGTTTGATCCTGTGGTTCCTGTTATCCTGTGTATGACCCGGCTAGATTGACTACGTTCCTGTTTGATCGCTGTACCTGAATTTCGTTGTGACCCGGCTTGGCTGACTACCCTGCTCCGTGTACCAACCCGGCTTGGCTGACTCTCCTGCTCTGTGTACCGACCCAGCTTGGCTGACTTTCCTTCTCCGTGTACCAACCCGGCTTGGCTGATTACCTGCTCTGAGTTCCTACTCGGCTATCTGTTGTTCCTGTTCCTTGAGAGCCAGTCTGGCACTGTGTGGTTCCACTCCCTAGTGACCCGGCATTCCCGGTCACCTTGTGCTACTTATTCCCTGACACTTCAGTGTCGGTGAGTCTCCTCGGGTACCCACACCTGTTGTACGCTTGACCCAGCACAGCTTGTCACTCCATCACTACGAGGTTGGCTGCCGTTTCCCTGGGCGCCTCGCTAGTTCACTGTCTGTGCGGCCTTAGGGCCTGGTTGGGGTCTGTAGCGTTCCTTACCCTAGATCTTGGGTTGGTGCGTGTGTTATGTGAGTCCGGTCACAAGCTGGTTGCCTTAGTCCCTTGGGTTGATTCGGTTGCCTTGCAGCTCACTGTCAGTATTGCTTACCACCTAGCACACTAGGGGTTCAGTTGCCTTGCCGCTTACTGTCAGTATTGCTTTACCACCTAGCTACTAGGAGTTTGGTTGCCTTGCCGCTTACTGTCAGTATCGCTATACCACCTAGTGTACTAGGTTTCCGTCGCCTCTCAGCTTCCAGTCAGTCTTGCTGACCTCCCTAGCGTAATAGGGATCCTGTTGCCTCGCTGCGTACTGTGTGTCTCACTGCTATCCATAGCATTCTAGGGGTCCTGTTGCCTTTCCTGTACTCTGTCTACACCAGACAGACTCCCTGGTGTTCTAGAGAGATTGCGCTGGGGTCCTCCTCACGACTAGGGCTTGCTAGTCCGGTTGTTGGCCTAGTTGTTCCAGTTACCACTCTGTAGTATTCTCTGTTTCTGGACTAGAATCTCTCTGCTGCTGTACTAGTCCAGATCCTCAGGATTATTCGTTGGATATATTTCCATATCTGCTTAACTGTTCCTGTATCAGTTGTCTGTTTTACCAGTATATTATCTGTTTCTGTATTTGTTACCGTACTTGTTTTTTCTTAATAAAACTGCGTTTTACTAAACCTTGTCTGAGTGTCTGAAAACCGTTACACTACTGTTCAAAATCAATCTACAGTCCAATGTATTTGGAATCGATGGTTTATGTCTGGAAGAAAGTCTCGTTCCCAAATCCAATGTCTCTTCAAACCCATCCCTTGGATATGTAAATAGAAAGAAAATATTCAATCAGAATCCAATTAATCACCACACTGGGTGAATCGTAATATCCACTTACTTATTAAGTAATTGGAGTTGTGTATGTTGCAGTAATCCCTCCAAAGCAATGCAGTTCTCCTAAGTCTCCGATTATTTGAAATGTTCAATATCTCAATGCAGGATGTGGAAAGATAGAGAGACGATCAGTCAATAATTGTATTGTGTTTTAGCACAAATAATAAATATCTACTCACTCATTAAAGTGGACTTGTCCAGTGTAGAGAGATGCTGTCCATATAGGGTATTTTGGCTTTTGTATCGTACCTCCAAGGGTTAAATCCACCTCTCAGTATGGTTAGCGATACGGTGCCTCTTCACGCATATATACTGAGTCAGCTTCCCATGATGTATGTAGAAACAGAGATACAGAGAGTAAGCATCCAAATAGTAAAGTAAACAAATCAAAATATCTACTCACTCAATAGAATAAGCGAGTCCCACGAAGAACTACAGCGGTTTCTTTTCAATTAAAGTATATGTATCTTGATGTCCAACTTTCTTTCTCCAAAACCGAGAATTATAAAGAGCACTATGGCTTCATTTTGCACTCGAGGAGAACTGCATTGCTTTTGAAGTGGTCTTCATGGAAGACTTGTGGCCAAAAAGCCATACCTCAGTGTGCAAACAAGGCCAAACGATTCAGCCAGGCAAGAAAACACAGGAACTGGCAGCAGGTGCTCTGGACTGAGGACTCAAAATCTGAAATATTCTGCTGTAACAGAAGGCTATTTGTTCCCCTGAAGGGCTGGAGAGCATAACAAGAATGAGTGTCTACAGGCAACAGTGAAGCATGGTCGAGGTTCCTTGCAAGTTTGGGGCTGCATTTCTGCAAATGGAGTTGGGGATTTGGTCAGAATTAATTGTCTCCTTAATGATGAAAAGTACAGGCAGATACGTATCCATCATGCAGTACCATCAGAGAGGCATCTGATAGTCCCCAAATTTATTCTGCAGCATGACAGTGACCCCAAACATACAGCAAAAATCATTAAGAGCTATCTTCAGCATAAAGAAGAACAAGGAGTCCTGGAAGTGATGGTATGGTCCCCACAGAACACTGATCTCAACATTACTGAGTCTGTCTGGGATTATATGAAGAAAAATAATCAACTGAGGCTTCCTAAATCCACAGAAGAACTGTAAATAGTTCTCCAAGATATTTGGAACAACCTACCTGCTGAGTCCCTTAAAAAACTGTGTGCGAGTGTACAAGTATTGCAAGAATTGATGATGCTTTGAAGTCAAAGGTGGTCACACCAAATATTCATTTGAATTAGATTTTTCTTCTGTTCACTCAATAGGCATTTGTTAATTGATAAAAATAAACTATTAACATGTCTATTTCTGAAAGCATTCTTACTTTACAGCATTTTTTCACACATGCCTAAAACTTTTGCACAGTATATCTATAATATAAAAGGCCAGATGTATGTTTGTCCGATGCAGTCATGCACAGTAGAGACTGCCCAAACACACAGAATGCTGGGCTTTTACACTAGTATGTGTGTGTGTGTGTGTATATATAGTTCCATTTCTACAACATGGCAGTAGCAGATAATTATTATTATATCTGGAATGGCAACCCTGCCACATTTAGATATGACAACAGATCAACCTAGGCTCGGGACTGACACAGACACACCAAAGACATGACATCCAGGATTGCCAGGACAGACATACATTTCAGTCCTTTAAGGAGCAGCGATGCACCTGGTATGTCATGGGTTAAATGATCACATGAAGGCGTGATGTGATCATGCCAGGAGGCTGAAACTGACTGCTCCAAGACCGGAGCAGTCAGTTTTAGCTTTTCCCCCAGTAAGCTGGTTCAGCCAATGACATGGATCTGGTCCTCTCGTGTAATAAACCCCCTGGTTCTTAAGGGGTTAAAGAATATATATCATGGGGCAAGGCACAAGGACAAAATTCATAGGAACCGTTAGGGTTTTCTGGCCATAGCAAGGTAAGTGGGGGTTATAATTAGTTGGTGTTAGTTCTCCTTTAATTCTGCCACCAAATGCAGCTGCCTAGCTTGACTAGTGCTTTCACTGGTCACAAATGTTACTTTATTATATGAAATTATGATTCTATGTTTTTGATGGAAAAACTGATTCATCCACTAATATGCATGCACAGTCTTCCACTCAAACTGACAATCCTATGATAATGAAGTGTTTGTCTATTCTGTACTTTAGCTAACTGCAAATGTGTATGTTGTGATACTTGATTTAGTATGCTATATGTATATTCCTGCTATGTGTAAAGTGTATGTGGAAACATGTTTTCTATTTAAAAAAAAACTTTAATATGTTAATATACATTAAAGCAGTAGTGGGCTGCAAACTGGTTGTTGAGAAGAGAGAAGAAAATCCACCTCAGTCAAAATTCTCCAGTTAAAATCAGTTCTTTATTGAGGAAAGTACACAGAACACTGAGGGACAAAAGTCTGATGCGTTTTGCACCAACAGTGCTTAATCATGGTTGTTGAGACCTACAGTTCTCATCATCCCCAGCCAGATAATACTTTAACTCTTTGAATGCCAGAGGGTACTCAAAGGGTTAAAAACTGTATATATCTTATGGTAATCAAAATTATATCAAAGGCTTCTTATTTTATTATTCCTTTTCCTTCTCTTCTCTGTCTTGCACTAGCAATTACAGAACAAATCTACTGTAGATTACGAGACAAGCAAAAAATTCCTATTGACTTCAATGGGGATTTAACCCCTTATATGCTATAGATGTCTCCAACCAGTGCCAGAGTGGCCAGATTCTGAGCTGTGAGTGTGTCCAGAGCGATCTCAATGTCCCTGCTCCAGTTATATATCCCTTTACAGACTATTATTTAACCCCTTGAGACCTCCAGCGCATTGCAGAACAATGACTTGGGATCTCTCTAGCAACCAAGGGGCATACCCTGGAAATTTTCTAGTGTCTCTGGAGGGGGCTTATGTGGTAACATGGGAGGACATAAATGCTGTGATTCGCATCGCAAAGGGGTGGGGCTCCCAGCCAATCAGCTTCCACATTGAGAATGACAAAGCCCACTAGAAAAGCGAGGTAATAAAGGGGGGGGGGTGTTGATCCTTTTTTCCTGCAGCAGCAGTGGCATTGAGAATTATTTTTATTGTGGGCATCATAAACATATGTATTTGCACATCACAGCCTTGTGTTTGGAGATATCTTGGGGGCATTGTGGACTGTCATTTGGGATTTTTCAATGGAACATGACTAATTTAAACTTTTTTATTTTTACGAAAGAACTAGTGGATATTTGTGAACAAGAAGATAAGAAGACAGAAGATACAGAAGATGAAGAAGAAAGAGAAATACAGAAGAAGACTGACAGTGGATGACAGGTAAGTGTTACACCTATGGGTTAGGGGTGTTAGGATAGTGTAGGGCTAGTTTTGTTTCACTTTGCTGTTCATGTTAGGGGTAGTGTAGGGTTAATGGGAGGTGGGGGGGTGACTATGTTTAGAGCTCACTCTCGTTGTTTGACACACTGTTTTCCTTTGATGTTCCCACAAAGGGAAGAAAAATTTGCAATGAGTGTTTGGCCACCACATGGATTTTGGCCACCAATGCTGGTTGACAAAACACAAAAAACAGAGAAGCACAAAGCCGCCTCTAAGTGTATTATTAGAGACCTTCATGATTTCCTCACTAGTACTTACTAGATAAAGAGGCTTTTTTCTTGCCTCTATATATATATATATGTATGCATGGATCTGAAGTATTGCTAGCCTAGAGCTTAACCAGTGCTATGTAGAGGCAAGACAAAGCCTCTTTATCTAGCAAGTTCCGGAATACTAGTGGGGAAATCTTGACGGTCTCTAATAATACACTTGGAGGCAGTTTTGCGCTTCTCTGTTTTTTCTGTTTTGTGTCCCAGGAATAAAGTGAGTGGAGGAGTACTACCCTCACACAGTAAGAAGCTGCACCGTTATAGTGTATCCAGTGAAAGCACACCGATTGGGAGGAGGAAACGAAATAGAACGCTAACTGCACCAGCAGAATCCTGGTAGAGCGCACTAACAGGACGTGATTTGGACCAATGCTGGTTGGTCCATGTACTGGTCCACTTATAAAATAGCTGCGGTACACAAGTAGGTTTCTTGTTCAGAGTTTATTTCTGCCTTACCAACTGTTTTACCAGTAGGCATAATAAAGAGCCCAGTGAGATGATAACATGGAGATAACTTCTCTAGTGATATCACTTCTCCAGTTCCTATGCTATTCTAAGTAGCCTATACAATAAGATGTCTTGCACTTGAAAAATCTTAGTGCATAGACTTCATTAGAATAATACAGGAACTGGAAAAGTGATATGACTTGAGAATTTATTGTTTCCTTATCACACCTGAGTGCATCTCCCCTATAATGTTTTATTTAATCAGGCTGTCTGATATAGACATTTAGTGTCCAGAAAGTATCCTCTCTGTTGCTTTCAATGACACTATCACTTTCTATTGGGGGGGGGGTTATACCCTATTGTGGGATAATGACGAAATAAACATTCCAGCTAGATATACTCTTCAATTTCTAAGTGATTTTATTAAGCCAATTAAAAGCAATGTGTTAGCGACGTCTCCAGTATTCAAAGGGGTTAACCTCCCCCCACTTTATTCAAAGGGATTTTTAACTGTTTCCCTGTTTTAGTTGAACTGCTCACTTTTCACTTTGTCCAAATGATGCCATATTTCCAGCATAGACTTTTTAATTTCTGATGTGACTTCTCCAGCTCTAAATCTATTGCAACAATCTCCTTGGTCCCAACCCAAACCTAAATTCCTTTCTCACTGAAATTAGCAAGGTTGATAAATGGAATGCTGTTTACTGGCCCAGTTTGGCTCTAGATTGCATCTTGGACTCAGATAAATAACCTCTATTCCTTCCAATTACTTTCAATACCTTTAATTTCCTTTGATAAATAGGGTTCTCATTTTTATCATTGCATTTTCCCCTTTTTTTCAGATTGGAGATTTTAGCAATTAACTCTTATTGACCTTTTCTAAACACAATATTTATCTATTTATTTGTTTTTTTCAGTCTTGAAAACTTTAGGGAAAAAAGCAGCAACTGATTATTTTAACCCTTTAAATAGACAGTAAGCTTTAATTAGGCTGACCATATTTGCTCGAGACAAAAACGGGACAGTGTGCAGGACAGACGGTCAGTAGGACACCTTCACTCCGAGTCCAATCGCAGTAAGCTGCAAGCAGCGAGAATGCGTTTGCTCCATCTCGTACTAGTGGTTTTCTCTCTCTGGCCAAAAAGCAGCCCCTGAAGTAAATCTGAACTTCCTTTCTTCGTCACTCATACTAGTGGTTTTACTGTGTTTACTGTAAACATTAGTTACCACAGAGTCTTATGACTTGTCATTATATCACTGTCTAAGAGACTCTATGGTAATCAAAGTATACAGTAAAACCATAGTAAAACCACTAGTGTGATGAAAGGAAATTTCAATTTACTTTATGTTATGAGAAATAAACAAGCCGCGTTCAGTTTTTTACAAAAAATTTAAAACTATATATATAAGTTATATTAAAAACGGGACAAAATTGACATTTATATTAAAAAGAAGGGACAGGCTGGAAATATGAAAAAAACAGGACTGTCCATTTTAAAACGGTACATATGGTCAGCCTAGCTTTAATTTTCCCTTTACATACTGTGCAAGTACATAGTATGTAAAGTCAAATTGACTAGGTTTTAATATTATAATTTTTTTCCATTTTTACCTTTTTAATCCATTGAGTGCCAGTGGTGTACATAATGCATTGCTCTGCAATGCGTTGTGCTAGACTTGTGCAATTTGGTTTGGCTAATTTCGGAATTCGAATGAATAAGGTGTATTCGGCATGATTCGGACCTTCCGCCCACAAAAAAAATCAGAATCCGAAATGGACCTAGTCCAAAATTTTGGTGTAAATTTCGGAAATTTGGACGGCTCTTTCCTGCCTGAAACTATTACAATGTTCCTACATGCTGCTAAAAATAGATCTGGTAAAACAGGCGCTTTACAGTTCATGCAAAGTGCAGATATTAACCACATAAGGACACAAGCAATTTTGCCATTTTTGCTATGTGTGTGTTCATTGTTCAACCATAATTCCTATCTTTGTCATTTATTGCACAAACACATATTATATACCATTTTTTAAAGGGCATAAAGGGCTTTAATTTGATGTGACATATACATATATGTGTGTAGGGGTTTATAAAATACCCCTTCCTGTCTCATTAGAGATTTAATATTATTATTAATTTAGTTTAATGTATTTTTTATTTTTATGTTTAATTTTAATTTTTATTGAATATTTTACATTTTTTTTTTAAATTCGGCCGAATAATTTGAACTATTGCCAAATTACATCCGAGTCGAACAGGTCTGGTCTGAAATTCAGATCCTCCGAATGGGAAAAAAAAATTGTCTGAAATCAAATTTTACTGAAAATTTTTGCCATGCATAAGTCTACTTTGTGCACCCCTCTGGCACTCAAAGGGTTAATTTTATGTTCCTGACATTGAGATACCTGGATCTGTTTCCAGAGATCATTCTGTCAGACTGTGAAAGCAGGGATAATGTAAAAGAGATTTAGTGATCACACACAGAGCACTCAGTGTTACATTGTATCACTGTCCTCGTTTTCACACTGAGAAAGCTCTGGAAAGATGGAAATAGAGATCATGGGAACTCCCTGTTAGTAACATAAATACATATAACAAAAAAAGGTCAAGATAAAAAAAAAAACTCAACTGATCAATTAATAAAAAGTGTGAGCAATTTGCCCTTACATATGGACTTGCACTCTTTGAGCCAGTGAAGAGGAACTTCTCAAATTCCACAAAAATTACAATGCATTCCACCCCAGTATCAATCTAACACTCAGTCACTCACGCACAAACATTAACTTCCTAGACACGACTATCAGTATTCAGAAAAACTCCATCCACACATCCTTGTACCGTAAACCAACAGACAGACCAACCTACCTGAGGAATGATAGCTTTCACCCAAAACACACAAAGAACTCCATCATATACAGCCAGGCCATCAGATATAATCGCATCTGTTCTGACATGGCGGACCGTGACAAGCACCTCCAGAAACTCAGAAGAGACTTTGTAAGACAGGGTTACAGTGCAAGGATTATTGACAGTCAGATACAGAAAGCTACTCACATACCAAGAAAAGATCTGTTGAGCTACAAAGAGCAGCATAAGGGAAACCGTGTGCCACTTGTTGTCACTTACCACCCCCAGGTTGAAGCTCTGCGCAAAATATCAAGAGAACTTCAAGCAACCTTACACACAGATGAAAGACTTAAGAACATATTTCCACAGCCTCCCTTACTCTCCTTCAGACAGCCTCCCAATTTAAAGCAACTGATGGTAAGGAGTGCCCTGAACAAAAATACAAAAAATGGCACATTACCCTGCCTACAAAGTAGGTGTAAAACCTGTGCACACATTTATACCACAG
Source organism: Rhinophrynus dorsalis (assembly GCA_037306005.1). Classification (NCBI taxonomy): domain Eukaryota; kingdom Metazoa; phylum Chordata; class Amphibia; order Anura; family Rhinophrynidae; genus Rhinophrynus; species Rhinophrynus dorsalis. The sequence goes on along the minus strand of CM074719.1, from coordinate 106,053,516 downwards.
ACAAGATACCCATCCCAAACACCCAGTTACACCATAAGATCAATGGTAATTTCACCTGCAAATCATCCAATGTAATATACCTTATCATGTGTGCAAAATGCCCAACAGCTCTTTATGTGGGGGAAACGGGACAGAAATTACATAAGAGGTTTAATTCCCACAGATCCAGTATTAACAACAAAAAGACAGAGACACCAGTGGGAGAACATTTTTGCCAAAGTGGGCACAGTATCAGGGATATTAAATTGACTGTACTAATGGGACAATTTCGCAATCAGAGGGACAGAAAATTATGGGAGGTAAAATTAATGTTACAATTTGACTCTTTGACCTATGGCATGAACAGGGACAGGGAATTCCTGACACAGTACTTAATGGTGAATTAACTTTTACGACAGTCCCTCTGGAATCATAAATACCTGGACCCAGAGGAAGAATGCTATTTAAATCACATCCTCTACCATTGACTGATCAAGGAATTGGTATCTGGACTAACGTTGTTATCTGATTTCCATTATAAACAATGTAATGTGTACTTGTATTTAAGAGAGAAGTTTTCATATTCATCTGTATAACATGCCTGAGGAAGAGACCTAAGAAGTCTTGAAAGCTTGCATTTTAAATCTGTTTAGTTAGCCAATAAAGGTATCAACTTTACAAAAAAACTTTGCATCACATAATGCATTGGACACCTCTCTGCCATGTAAAGGGTTAAAATAAGAGGTCACTATCACTTTAAAGAACATAATGTTGGCCAACATATTGCTTTGCAATGAGTTGCACAGCCTTTGACCCTTACAGTGTTAAGGGAAATAATCCCAATAATATTTCCAGACTTTTTTAATATATTACTGGGATTTTATTAACGTTAACAGGGATCAGTTCCCTAAAAGTATATAAAAAACAATACACGATTTAAACAGGAGTTCATTTTAAAGGAATAGCAATGTTTTATCTTTTCTGATTTTAGTAGTATGATTTATTTTATTTCACTTGGCAACTGTACTTTTCTTACATTGTATCAGAAATTTCTATTCTTCCATTTCTTTGATGGGAGCTCCCTCTACATGCAATCTGTAAAAAAGAGTAAGGTTCATCTGTGCCTGATGTACTAACCAGGACTGTATAAACCAACTGTAGCTATATAGCAGAAAAAGCAACAATGCTCTTTGATTTAAATTAATGCTACAGAGATTTATGATGCTTTGAGAAGCAATGTATTAGAGCAGAAGTTTTCAGTCCTTGGCTAATGGGCCGCATATGGCCCACTATTGCATTTAATGAAGCCCTCCACACAAGGTTTTTGAAATATATCCCCTCCTGACTGCCAGGAACAGAACTGGCAACTATCAGTCAGAAATACAGGAAAGTGATGCTTATGCCTTACACATGCTTTAAGTAGCTTTGGGATCTCCCATCTGGACTGGCTGTGTGGAGGAAGAGCCACACCGCGGGCTGCAGTGAGTAACTTTTAACTGTCCAGTTCTGGCATGGAATTTAAGTACAGAGCTGTAGCGTACATATCCCCAGCCTGCCTCCTCCATCATGTGAAGAAATGGACTGTGATGCCTGTGTCACTCCCTAGTAAGCAGAGTTAGCATCTATCTGAAATACACTGAATTTTCTATGAAAAATTCTGTTTTCAGGCAATTACAAGAGGAATTATGAGGGAAGAATGCAGTTCTATGGGGGAGATATGATGATAGGGGAATGTGTGCTATTGGGGGAGATAATAAGGGATATGTGGCACCATGGAAGGAGATGATGATAGGAGGATGTTGCGCCATGGAAGGAGATGATGATAGGAGGATGTGGTGCCATGGAAGGAGATGATGATAGGAAATTGTGGCGCCATGGAAGGAGATGATGATAGGAGATTGTGGCACCATGGAAGGAGATGATGATAGTAAAATGTGGTGCCATGGAAGTAGATGATGATAGGAGAATGTGGCTCCATGGAAGGAGATGATGATCAGAGAATGTGGCACCATGGGAGGAGAGGATGATAGGAGAATGTGGTGCCATGGGAGGAGATGATGATAGGAGAATGTGGCGCCATGGGAGGAGATGATAGGAGAATGTTTTGCCATGGGAGGAGATGATGAGAGGAGAAAGTGGTGCTTTGGGAGGAGAGGAGAATGTGTTTCTATGGGGGGGATGATGAGGTCAGAATGTGTCACTATGGGATGGGAATGTGGTGCTTTGGGAGAGATGATGAGAGCAAAATGTGTCGCTATGGTGGGAGAAGGTTGTGCTATGAAGGGAGATGATGAGGGGAGAAACTGATGCAATGTGGAGAGATGATGAGGGCAGAATATGTCACTATGGTGTATCTGCACCTCTTTTTATGCAGGCTAGTACCCTATTTGCTCTTGCATCAGCTGAGTGACTCTGCACACTGCTGTGAAGTTTATCATCTATCAGTACTTCTAAATCTTTCTCAAATGATCACAGTTTCCCTTGGGCTATCCTGTGCTTTCTTTCCTCTGTGTGGCCGCCAGCCGGCATGCCCTCTGGCCACTTCCTCATTGCTACATCAGGTAACCAGCACTGCATGGACGCCTGTTTATGGGTCTATTCTGGGTGGCCTAATTGGGTCCCGCCTCCTTCTGCTCCTTTATAACCTCCCTGGGCCTGAGAGTAATTGCCCTTATTTGGTGTTTCTGCTATTGTGTCTTGTGCTCTGTTGTGACCCATGCCTTATCTGAGAATCCGCTCTGTGTATGACTCCGGCTTGGTTCTGACCTGCTCTGGCTGACTAACTATGACCCTGGCTTGTCTGACTACCCACAATGGTTCTGACCTGTGGCTCTGGCTGACTACTCGCTCGGTGTATGACCCGGCTTGTCTGACTACCCACAATGGTTCTGACCTGTGGCTCTGGCTGACTACTCGCTCTGTGTATGACCCGAGCTTGCTTAACCAGTGGCCCTGGCTACTACCTGCTCATTGTAGCCTCCTGTTGCATTCCCTGTGGGCCTGGTTACTTTCACTCCTTGTAGTCCTCGGTTTGCCTGACTAGTGGCCCAGGCTACTACCCGCTCAGCATAGTCTCCTGTTGCCTGACCAGTGGCCTGGTTACTCTTGCTCCGCGTAGTCCCCGGCTTGCCTGACCTGTGACTCTGGCTGCCTACTCGATCCCTACACTACCTGCTTGCCTGACCTGTAGTCTCGGTGCCTCCTGGATCTGGTCTGCTTTCGCTCTCTGTTGCCTTCATTTGCAGACCAAGTGGTGACTTACACATATTCTACCATTCTCTGTTGTCCCACTTGAGCTGCTTCCCTAGTCTCGAGATCCTGAGTAGTGCAGTACACAGTACAGTGTGCAGCTCCGGAGGGACCTTGGGTCCTATTTGCTTGTCTAGGGTTGTGTAGGCTATACTGTTATTTCTGTACCTAATAAATAAAGGTGGTTATATTTTATACAACTGCGTCTGTCCTTCTTTTGCCTGCACACCATGACACTAATGAGGACTACCCAAGTTGTATCCCATTTAGAGTATATGTAGCACGTTTGTTTCTACAGTCCAAATGCATAACCTTACGTTTATCTGCATTAAATGCCATCTGCCACTTTTCTGCCCATTCACTCACATTATCTAAATCCTTCTGCAGAGAAAAAACATCCAGCCCTGTATGTATTTCCTTGCACAGCTAAGTGTCATCAGCAAAGATTGAGACATTACTTTTAATTCCCACTTCTATATCATTAATAAACTAATTCAAAAGCATTGGGCCCAGGACTGAACCCTGTGGCACCCCACTTATAACTTTAGACCAAGTTGAAAAGAATCCATTACAACAACTCCCTGCTATCTATCATTTAACTAGTTCTCAATCCATGTACAGATATCACCGCCCAAACTGAAGCCTTTTAATTTATGCAGTAATCTGTTGTGTGGCACTTTATCAAAGGCTTTTGCAAAATCCAAGTATACTACATCAACAGCAGCTCCCTTTGTGCAAATTACTACTCGCTCTTTCGTAAAATGCAAGTAAGTTAGTCTGACATGATCTATTCTTTATAAAACCATGCTGGCTCCTACTAATAAAATTGTTTGTCTTCACTAGACTTGTGCAATTCGGTTCTTCTGAATTCGGAATTCGTCCAATTTTGGGTAATTCGGTCCTCATTCGGGACTGCTGAAAGGCAAGGGGCATTCATTTTTTTTCCCCCAATCCGAATGGTACTAGGTCAGAAATTCGCAAAAAAAAATTTGGACATTCGGATGACGTTCTCCCCACGCACGCTCTACCTTCCCTCCCTCTCTAGTCTAATGAACTTCTTAGTTTCATGATGGTGGTTGGACTATTGACACTCAGACACCCAGACAGCTTGCATTTCCTGTTAGTCCGTTGTTGGAGCTCAGAGAAGAAGGAGATAGTGCCAGTTGTTGTGTAGGCAGGCAGGTAGCATAGGCACTAGGCAGGCAGCCAGCATTATTGCAAGGGAGAGTCATCTTTGTTTCTGGGCAATATATATGGAATTTGTTTGAATAGTAGAGTGACACAGCCAGTCTCACATTTATTTTGGCAGTCCTATTGCCACTGCAAGGGAGAGTAATTGTTTAAAATGTTAAATTTGGCTGAATAATTTGGAATGTCACCAAATTTCATCTGAGTCGAACAGGTCAGGTCCGAAAGTCAGATCCACCGAATAAAAAAAAAAAAATTGTCTGAAAACTAATTTTACCGAAAATGTTTACCGTGCACAAGTCTAGTCTTCACATAGTTTTGAATACTGTCAGTTAGTAACCCTTCTAATATCTTATCCATTATGGAAGTCATGCTCACAAGTCTATAATTTCCTGGTTTGGATCTTGCTCCCTTTTTGAACAATGGAACCATATCAGTTTTCCTCCAATCACAAATATTAAGTATAATGGTCTTGCTATTACTGAACTAAGTTCCTTAAGTAACATTGGGTGTATACCATCAGGTCCCAGTGCTTTATTCACAATTACTTTTTCCAGCCCCTTATGGACTTTGTCCTCAGTTAGCCATATACATTATGGCAGAAATTCTGTGGTTTTACCCATAGCCTGTCATTGTTGCGTCCTTTGTATATACTGAAGCAAAGAATGTATTTAGGGTGTCAGTCATGGCCTTATCTGCACTAATCAATTAACCTGCCTCAGCCTTAAGAGGACCAGTGTCAATCTTAACCTTTTTGTTATTAATATGCTTGTAGAATTGTTTAGTATTTTTCTTGCTCTCACTTGCAATATTTCTCTCATTTTCAATTTTAGCTAGCTTAATTGCTTGTTTACAGATTTTATTACATTCTTTATATTTTTTAAATGATTCATCTGACCCGTCTGACTTAAACACTTTAAAAACCTGCTACTTGTTTCTCATTTCCATTCAAACCTCATTATTAAGCCACATTGGTTTAACTTTGCCCCTCTTGTGCTTATTCCCCAATGGTATATATTGATGTGTATATTTGTCTAAGAGCATTTAAACAAATTCCATGAGTCTTGTTCATTTTTCTTTGAAGATTACATCCCACGGAAAATCCTTTAAACTGCTTTTAGCTTTTTAAAATTGAATGTTTGCTTAACACTTACTATTGGGTTTCTCATAACAAATTTCAACGAATACCATATTGTGGTCACTGCTATCCAAATGTTCCCTTACTTGTAAACTGTTTATAGTGTCAGAATTGGTTGAGAGCACTAGGTGAAGCAAAGCCTATTTTCTAGTTGGCTCTACTAATTGGGACATACAATTGTCATTAATCATAATTAAAAAAGTTATCTTTGTTGTACTGGATGTCATATTGGTCCAGTGAATGTCAGGATAGTTGAAATCTCCCATTATAATTACATTTTCTGACCTAGAAGACTTTGCCATTTGCAGTAAAAGTTGGTCTTCCTTCAACTACCCATTTTAGGGTGCTTGTAGCAAATTCTCATGAATGTCTTTTTATTATGTGTGCACCAAGTGTGTATTTCAATCCACAGGGACTCTACATTTTCATTGGACCCTTCATTTATATCTTCCTTTATACTGGGTTTTAAGGCATGATTTATATATATAGGCATACCCCCCTTTTATTAACCCTATCCCTCCTAAAAAGTGAATAACAGTCTAGATTGACAGCTAAGTCATATGTATCTTCTAACCAGGTTTCAGACACATCAATTAGATGATACTGCTCATACATTGAAATCATTTCTAGTTCCTCCATCTTACTAGCCAGACTATGAGCATTTGCATGCACACATTTTATATTTTCAGCCTTTCTGAAAGATTTCTTTCTTTGTAAAATATATTTGCCTTATATCAGGCTGTAATAATGGCACCTCCCTATTCGATTAACTAGCCCATTCCCCCTCTCCACCCCCACGTCCTTGGTCTAATCCCATTTCTTCAATAATACTACCTTGCTCATGCTGTGTTGCATCACCCTCCCCATTACAGTTTAAAGTCTTCTCAAACCGTCTAACCATACTAACTCCCAGCACTGTGGCCCCCCTTCCACTATGTTGAAATCCATCTCAACTATAAAGATTGTCCCCAAGGGAAAAGGCCACCCAGTGCTCTAGGAACCCAAACCCCTCCTTACACCAAGTCTATAGCCACGCATTTAACTTCCTAATCTCCTGTTGTCTTTCTGATGTAGTAAGTAGCATAAATAGTATTTCAGAAAATACTACCCTTAGAGGTCCTCTGCTTAAGCTAATATCCTACATCCTTAAAATCCTTCTTAAGGGACCTACATTTTCCACTCAGTTTGATATTAGCACCAACATGTACCATAACAGCTGAGTTATGCCCAGACCCTCCCAACAATCTATAAACCTGATCTGCCACATGTTGAACCCAAGCTCTCGGGAGACAGCAAACTATTCTATTGTAGTGATCCAGCAACAGATTACCCTGTCTGCCAGCAAAGGCATTCCTGTGCCAGCATCCCCAACATCATCACTCAATGTAGCAAATATGTTAGGGTTAGGAAATACAGGAGTGTCATTTCAATTCCTCTGCCCCCACCTTGCTTTGTCTAAATGTAACCCATCTGGCTACCTGCTCTTTATTTGTGCAGTCTCCATCCCCAGAACTACCTATTACCGCTTCCTTCTGCTCAATCAGCAGACCCCTTTCAAGATTGTCCGTTTCCCTCAATGTTGCAATTTGCCTTTCCAGATCACTAATATGAGCTTCAAGAGAGACCACTTGCTCACATCCTAGCAGAGGTATGCACCCTGGAACGATTGTTCCAGGTGTGCGAACATATGGCAGCTTGTGCACTGAGTTAAATGGACAGTCATGATACCACTTATATTATGCCAGTTACCACAAGTTAAAAGGCAGGCAGAAAAAAAATATCTCCACAATTAGGTTAATAAATTGTGTGAGCCCCTTATTTAAATTCCCAACACTTACCACACTTCAGCACTTACACGCTGAAGCAAGATTCACACGTTCAAGTATTCACTGTCCCTCTGCCTCATATAGCAGAAAGCCACCAATTATGACCCAGCAATATTGATATTGTTAGTGATTAAAAATGCATATTATTTGTTGATCATAAACCTTTCTTACTTATGTGGCCCTCGGCTATGGTAACTATATTTGCTACAACCCTGATCAAAACAGCTTGGACAGCGTTTCATTAAAGATTCATCATTTAATGCATTAAAAGCCCTCTTTGAATCAGTTCAGACAATGGGAATTTTTATTTGTCCCCTAAGGTGCAGCTGGTTCACTCCTGGGGGGAGATGTACTAAGGTGTGATAAAGAGAAGATGACATCTCCAGTGAGGTCAAGTCTCCATTTCCTTTGGTATTCTCTGGAGCCTATGCACCAAGATATCTCAAGTGAGAGATATTGTAGCTGATATACTCCATGGAAAAACATAGGAATTGGAGAAGTGATCTCACTAGGAAAGTTATATCCACTTTATCACACCTTCCTACTACAATAGCTTCAGCTTTGTCTGCAAAAGATATACCTAAGGCAGCAATGTGAAGAACACGGGTCTGGGGAGCTATGTAGAATAACAATGGGATTTGAGAAATTTTTGAATGTCCTCTATGGTGCAGTTGATTTATCCCAGAATTACTCAATTTCTTCCTAGTACATCAGCCTCTTTGTGTCTCACTGTCTATTCACTCTCTATTCATATAAGAAGCAGGTGCACAATTTAGGGCTGGATCCAGCTGCAGGGGATGCATTTATGCAGTTGCTGGACTTCCAGCCATTGGCTGGTTGGGAACGTGGACGTCCAACAATGGACTAGCCCTGCCAAAAAGCTCACATAGACTGAGCTTCTATGATGCTTTGGGCCTTGTCTACTCTATCACAATGTGCAGTTGCCCAAACGCTATTGCCCTGTTCACATGGCACAGACAGTGAGATAATCTGAAGTGGATGCTGCATCTGCTCAAACAACTAGCGAAAGTTTGATGGATAGTTACAATGGTCTAGAACTGCATGGTGGTCTATGAGGCCATCATATATGCTGTTCACATGAATATTCCTGGGAACTTCATCCTGCGGAGTCCCCGGAGAGATTGCATGGGCTGTGCCCAGGTTTATGTCAACAATGCAATTTGTTTAATAAAAGAGGTGGGGCTTATTTGGGTGGGCAGGGCTTACCATTATTTTGCTTTGAAGTGGGAGGAAAGTGGGCAGGAATTTGGAAGGAACAGGATGGGAAAGAGGAAAAGTAGGTGGGAAGTTGGTGAAAGAGGGTGAGAAGGAGGAAAAATGGGCAGAGTTCCACAGGAAACTTACCACTGCTAGAGAAACGGCCTCTGTCCCATGAGAACCAGTAATTAACACTAATGGCACTAATGAACAGATGGGCCTAAAATCCAGAGTCACCTGGGTAGATCCGGAGAGTTCTCAGGTATCCACAAGAGTGAGAGGGAGAACAATGCAGGGAAATGGGTGATACGAGCACCATTATGTACTCTAAAATGAGCAAAGGTGAGCGACCCAGCACAAAAGAGTTAAAAGAGTAATTATAACTTGGCAGAGCCCTGTGGAGCATCTGTTATTCCAGTGTTGTCCTGCATAAACAATTCTCTTTAACTTAGTGGTGGGTCATTCACCTGTATTCACCTTTGAGGGAACACCAAGGTGTAGTTTACAGTGCATTGTGTAGCCTGTGAACAAGACCTGGCACATACTACTGATATATAGAATCCTTTACTGATTGCAGGTAGAAAAAAGGGAGAAAAAAGATGAATGTAAAATGTATTAAAGTGATAATATTTCAAAATAAAAGCAGCTTCAATTAATCTTCATAGTATTTGGGCCACGTATAGTGTTATTTCAATACTGTCAGAGTTGTAGTTCAAGAGTAATTGAATGATAAAGTATCCCCCGTCCCTTTTACCTAGTGTAAGCCACCTCCCCTCAGATGTGGAATCTGGTCTTAAGACCAGACAGCTCACAGCAAGGGTCAGTCTTCTTACTGTGACAACAATGAAAACCCTGCCCCCCTTCACAGGTTTTTCCACTGTGCTAATTGAAGATTGTCCCTCTCTGCAAGCCATATGGACACCGCCTTTCTATTCTGAGGTGAGCAGTGTTACATCAGTAAAAGGGGCGGGAGGGGGATAATTTATCATTCAGTTACTCTTGAACTACAACTCTGACAGTATTGCAATAACACTCTACATGATCCAAATACTATTAAGATTACTATTAAGCAATAACATTGTAACTGAAACATTATTAATTCTTTAATTTCAAGTAATACATTTGGTTTTACAGCAAACAAAATAATGGCTTGGGGGACATTCTCCATGTACAGCCTATGATTGCTGCTTTGCAATGCATTGCGTACCCCTCTGGCACCCAAAGGATTAACGGACGCCCGTACACTGGATCTGGCAATCGTTAAGGGGTTAAAGTATTAACAAAGGCAAAATGAGGGCATAGAATGCACTTAACAGATCACATGCAGTTGCTGGCATTGGAGGCTAAGTCCATAACTGCGCTGGTGGTTGTACATTCCCCCAGGGAGGCTGATGTACTATGAAAATTGGTGCAATTCTGGGGCAAACCAACTGTACAGTAGAGATGAAAATTACCATTGATTTAATGCTCAACGGATGTCCCAAAGCATTACTTTGGAGATCTCTCTAGCATTCAACGAGTTAAAAAAAACCCATTTAAATCAATGGACAATGTATATTTATTGCCCATGGTGCACTGGTTTCTCTGGAATTGTACCACTTCTTAGTGTATCAGCCTCAGTGGGTGGATTTCTGAAGGTTAAAGTGTTCAGAACATGCAGTGATCTCCTGACGAAAGCTGCAATAGCATGTGCTGCACCTGGTGTGCTGCCTATATGCGTTAGTGCTTATTGATGCACAAACCATTTTACCTACCTTTGGGGGAGTAAAGGTTTTGCACTTCTTCCTCTATGCCCAGTTTGTAAATAGCCTGCACCTGGAAGCATATGCTTTGAAACACCCACACACTCCCACACTGTGCAAAGCTGCAGTTTCTACACAAAGCTTTTGTACTTTGAAGGAAGGCAGGGGCAGGTTAGCATTACATCCTTGAACAGTCCTTTGCACCAAAATACCATCCATGCCTCATTCTTATATTTCCTGCAGATTCACACAGTTTTCCTCTACACAGTGCTTCTTACAGAGGCTCTTGGGGCCTTATTCATTAAACTAAAGAGGGGCAATTCTAGAAGCAATGCATCGAAGACCTCTCTAGCAATCAAGGGGTTAAAGTATCCATTTAAGTCAAATGGAATTTATAGGATTGGCATCTCCCTGTAAATAATATATACACGGTTTTTTAGAAGCTCTGTCAATTGCAGGAGGTTTTGTATTGGTGCTGGGCTACACAGCAATTTAACTGCTCTATCAGGGGCATTTTAATACAGTGGCAAACCCAGCATTCACCAGTGGCCTCATAACAGTCCCAGAAAGGAGCCAGTTTAATCCTGTGGTAAGATATAGGGATGGGTGAAGCTTTTATTGTGAAAAAAGAAACATGAAAAAAACAGCACTTCCCACCTTCTGCAGGAATTAATGTGAAAAGTAGAGTTTGTCTGCCTTTTTATGTCTTTTTTTCCCCAGTGTATTGATATCAATGATAATAATTATCAATGATAATAATTATCCCCCATCCAAAACTTTGATTTTCCATGTGTATTCCTGTCATGCAGAAGTATAAACAGAGTGTCTGTTTACTGCATGATGTCAGTCTGCAATAGGGAGAAAGAGAGGAAGAAGCTGAATTTTTCATGCTAGCTAGTCTAGGCAGACAGACAAAGAGAGGGAGCTGGAGTTGATTGATAGCACTAGCAGTGGTAGCCACTATCAGTTGTTTTCTGTGTGTGAAGGAAGAAAGGAACATTGAAAAATAAAAATGCAAAATCATTGTGACTTATAAGTGACAGAGTCAGACAGGCGTATGAAGCCTGGAATAACCTGCCTGAAATAATCAGATCTTCTCACAGACTAAAATAAATGCTTCTTTATAGCTAAAAACATTATGTAACTGTTTATAAATTGTTATTATGTATGCACATATGTTTATGTGTGTATGTATATAATGTTTCTCTGTTTGTGTAAATATATAACCCTAAATATGTAATCCTTTTCTGTAAATTATACAGGACATACTTAAAAACGAGAGAAATCTCAACGTATTCTTCCTAGCAAAACATTTTCTAAATAAATAAATAAATAAGTGATAATTCCTGAGCTGGCTGGCTAAGCCTTAGACTCTATTGGGACTGAGTGACTCATACATTCAAGACAAACAGACAGATACAACTTGACATACTGCGTTACTTACAAACACTCAATCCTACATCTACAGGAACAAGAGTAACAAATATATACTAAGTTGTGGTAGTGTTGCACAAGCTGCTGTGCAATTTATACTTTATTGGGAATGGCTGAATCTGAAACTAACAGGAATATCCTGTGCTGTACTGTAAAAATTAACATTCAGTGTCTGAGTGGTTTAATATAAGGAATTATGGGCTAGATTTATAAAAGTGGAGTTGAGCAAAAACTAGTGTTAAAATGGCATTTATTGGGTATTGGGTAGTTGAGTGGTAATGCCATTTTAAGACAGTATAACGCTATGTAGGTAGTTTTTTTTTTAAAGTGTTGTTAGGAATTCTGTAAATATTGTCACAGCAAATTTATAAAGAAATGTCGATATTTGCGACAGTTTAGCGACATCATTTTCACCAAAATTGTAACTACGTCTGACCTGTTCTTATTTCCGTATTTCCTCCACATTTATAAAAGTTCCTAAATATTGTTACAAATACCGGTGCTCCCAGTAAAGCATTATGACATTTTTAGAATCAATTTACAATAACGAACAAGAACCCTTTTTATAAATCTTCCCCATTCTGCTAGCCAGTTCTCTGGACAGTTGCATGGAGTTTAGGTGTAATTATTACTTGACAGAGACACTGACAGTAACCATTAAAAACACATTTGACTGACAGACAAAATATCCTATTCCTACATTTAAACAGAGACCAAGAGTCATAGTAACATTCATCATACATTATTTTCAGTCTGACAAAATATTTCTTCACACTAACAACTGTCCTATCCTTTACAGTAAAAAATCAACACTATTCTCAATGTCTATAAATAATCTAAGACATCATCATCATCGCTGTCACTGCTTCCAAGTCCATTGCCATTTCAGTCACATGCACTATAATTGAAAATACAGTAACAAAAGTCAACGACCCTAGCTATGAGTGCTTCTGCTGCTGTTAAAAGTGCAATGCCATAAATACCTACTGCTAGTACTACTGCAGCGTCTAGCTCTAGTAGTAGTATTAGTAGTTGTAGCAGTCCATAAGGAACCCTTCAGTCTATGAAAGCTACAGTATGGAGATCTGTCACTAATGTTTTAAAAGCTAAACATGTTGCTATCTGTTGTCTCTGTGAAAAACACATGAGCAGGGGGGTAAAACAGGATCACATCTAGACACATCCTCATTGCGATGACCACAACCACAACCACAGGTAGGAATGGGAGACACACAAGCAGCTGGACAGAGATGCAAAGTATAAACGCATTAGAAACACTCATAAAAGTGCACGGGGCCAAGGGGCATGGAATATTAGCATTGTAGTCATCTCAGGGAGTGGGAAAACATTTTCCGTAATAACAAGAAAACCCTATCTTGCCGCTATCTTGCACATGCAAAGCACGGAGGTGAATGACTTAGTTGGAGGTGATAAGAGTCAGAGTACCCACAGCCATCACCAGGTCCACCACCAGGCTGTCACGGTTACCCAGAGAAGTTTAGGAATCAGTACGGTTTAGTTAATGCAGTTTTGGGCAGCAGAGTGGCTCAGTGGTTAGCACTGTTGCTTTGCAGCGCTGGGGTCCTGGGTTCAAATCCCACCAAGGACAACATCTGCAATGAGTTTGTATGTTCTCACTGTGTTTGCGTGGGTTTCCTCCGGGTACTCCGGTTTCCTCCCACACTCCAAAAACATACTGATAGGTGAATTTAGATTGTGAGCCCCAATGGGGACAGGAACCAATATGAGTGTAAAGCGCTGCGGAATCTGTGTGCGCTATATAAATAAAGGATTATTATTATTATTAACAAATGTCATAAAGAGGATATATACAATACATACAACAGGAATAAGCATAGGGTAATAGCCAGCAAGCCTGCTACCAGAAATAATAGGATGCAATGCAATACCACTGTGCTGGAGACTATGCCTTAGCCACTGGAAGTCTCAGCTGGAACCAGGAACAAGAACTGGAACAGGAACCCAGGATCTTGATCCGATAAGGAATGAGGTCTGACTCAGCCTGCAGTCAGCAGGAAATATCACTGACTCACACCTGGAGCAAGTAAGGGTGAATACTCACTCACGCCTGCAGTCAGTAGGTGTCACGGTTTTGTAAGAACACTCAGACAAGTGAGTAAGATAAAATCAGCTTTATTAAGAATAATAAAGTGCACAAGGTCACCCTTTACAGGCCCAGATCCATGGCACTTCCCAAATCTGATACTGGTCAGGGTGCAAAGAGACAAGCAAAACCAAAACAGTAATATAGCAGTCAGGAACAGGTGTCAGGAACCAGGAACAGAACCTCAGCAGTGCCAAGCCTAGGATGTAACCCAACCGGCAAGGCTGTAGGTGACTGCAGGGCAGAATCCCTAGCAATCTAGGGTAACCGGAGGTAACGCAGGCAAGAATGTGCACGGCACTGATCACAGGAGACTAGAGAGACCGGAGGCAACAAACGACAGTGGGGCTTTTTGAAAAGCAAAGGGGATTTTTTATAGTACATTTGGTTTGCCCCATAATTGATTTTAATCTCTTCACTGCTAGATAGATTTCCAATGCATTGAGATTTGAAAGATTAACATCCACATATAAATTAATATGATAATTTATTTGTTCAATATCAAGTAGTTAGTTTGCACTAGAATCAGGGTCTGATAAGCATCCGGAAGCCCCTTGCCATCCTTAGCTCCAGCCATTGTCATGCCCCATATGGCCCTGCTTCTTGTCCCATTCACTGTTTCCTGACACATAATTAACCTTGGCTATAACAAGCAAAGACAAAAAACTTTTAACATATTGATTGCAAAGAGAGATCTCCAACACATTGCAAAAGCAATCAGTTTGAGATCTGTCTAGCATCTAAGGGGTTAAATAATAGCCTATAAAGGGTTATATCATCTGTTGCAAAGACAGTGATTGCTCTGGCCACACCCACTATTCAGAATGTGTATGTGGCCATCACAGCTGGAGGCACGCCTCAGTATTTGGAGCGCTAAGCAGCTGCCTACTCAGCCTATTGGGAAATCTGGCCCTGCCCAGAATTGCTCCAGGTCCTCATAATTCATCAGTCTACCTGTGAGACTGAAGCAGTTTTATCCATTTTAAGTCTTTGCTCTGACACAAGATATGCATTCTTTAATCTTCCAATGCTTTTCTTATTTTGTGGTGAAAAAAAAAGACAGCTGAACCCAGGTTTATCAAATAGTGATAAAACTATAAAGAGAAAAATTAGCACTGTAAATCCAATGTAATTCAGCACACTCCGGCTAGAATGTTTCAGTTAAAAAAATCCTTCCTCATTGATCTTAAGACTCCTCAAAACAACATAGGTTTGGAGAGATTATATTTAGAGCTTTCCCACCAGATGATAAAGCTGGAAGTGCTTGGTACAGATCTCTTACAGTGGAAGAAGTAATTTCTATATACTGATAGGAGTGATTTGTATCAGGCTACATAACAGGCACAGAGCACACCAGATTTATCAAATAATGAGACCCCATAGGACACCATGGGGTTTATGCCTTGATATATGCTATATAGTTATTGTTCTGTTATTGAGGATTGTAATATGTCACCCCCCCATGGATGTTGTTTGCCTGCTGGCTACAATATTGGAAATGAACACCTCCGGTCTCGATTGGAAATAAATCTAATTGGAACCCATTGGAGGGGGTAGTACAATGTTAAAATCAGAGCTAGGAAACCTTTGTCTCTGTAGCAGTTTGGAGACTACGACTCCCATGCTCCTCAATCAGCCGTCGGCTTATTGGTAGCTGATGTGAGATGTAGTCTCCAGCAGCTGCGGAGCCAAAGGTTGCCTACTTCTACATAAGACTAAATGGTCTAAAGGAAAGAAAACAAGTGGTTACACACTCCTGGCTTGTGTAAAAGAGAGCAGTGCCATCTATATTAACCCCTTTTTTGCTGGAGGTGTCTCTGGCATCTAAGGGGATAAGAATAACTATCACTTGGACAATGCCCCATTTTCAGATCTGCTTTTCTGTCAGCAGACTTGATGATGATGATGATGATGATGATGATGAAGCTGTGACTGTATTACAAGCCTTGGCTAAAGTACATCAGCCTCAGGATTTAGATTATGACTGAGCTCAGTCACACTCTTAGTCATATATTCAAAAGAAAAGTAGAGCAAATCTGGGGAAAACCATTTGCACTGTAGCGGAGAACTAAAAATCAATGGGAATTTTGAGGATTTGTTTAGTTTTCCCCTATAGTGCAAATGAATTGACCCAGAATTCCTCCACTTATGAACATATTGCTGTAAACTGCAAACTGTTGAATTAAGCAAATTATACAGTAAGCATTACTATATCTGAGCATGCTCATAAATGAAACATGAGTTGTCTTTGGAGAATAGTAGCTGTTTTGATTCCCACTGGCTTCATAGAGGTTTATTAAACCTAGCTCCCAATTAATCCCCACTAACATTTGAACCTGCGTCACTGTATATGTACTCTACTTATTTCCTGCTGTCTCTGGAGCACTCCACATATCAGTGCCTGCCAAGTTCCCTATCTCCCTGTCTTCAAAGCTCAATTTACAAGTAAGCATTTTAATAACATGAAAACACTAATCACTACACTATCCTTTCACCAAATGCAATTAATTATCTCTTTCCCACGCACTGGGATCCCTAAAGTACTTACCTGTCTAGCTGTTTTTTCTGTAAATCCTCTGGAATGTCAACTCTGTCTATTCACCCATCTGACAGCTACAATAGAAATTTAACCCCAAGGCGCTCGAGAGGTCTTCAACGCATTACTTGTCTCTGGCGTACAAGGTGATAAAGGAATAATAATAATGCCTTATTATAATTTGGATTATTTTGGTGCTATTTGTTTTACCTGTTGGCTTCATTTTCTTAAATTCTGTGCAATTATTTTCATCTGTTATTTAACATTTCTTTCTTGCAATTTCAGCTATGTAAGCACCCTCTTCCTGCAGTCTGCAATAAGGGTCAGTAATTGAAATATATCTGGTTCATAAAAACATGTGGGTATAGCACTGTCTATTCACGTGAGTATTCTGCTCAGCTGAGCTTAAAGGGATAGTAATGTTTCACAAAAAAGCAGGTCTGATTACTCACAGTATTTGGGCTGTGGAGAGCGTTATTTCAATACTATCCAAGTTGTAGTTCAAGGGTAATGGAATGGTAAAGCATCCCCCTCCGGTCCCTTTTACTGATGTAACACCGCTCACCTCAGAGCAGCAAGACTGTCTGCATGGATCGAAGTGAGGGACAATCTTCAGTGTGCATCTGAGGGGAGGCGGCTTACACTAGGTAAAAGAGGTGGGAGGAGAATACTTTATCATTACTCATGAACTACAACTCTGACAGTACTGAAATGCTCCCCATATTAATCAGAGCTGCTTTCTTTGAGAAATATTACTATCCCTTTAACCAGGAACTGATAGGTCATAGAGAGGCAAATAGACAGAGTCTAGGGTGGCCAGGCCTCACCTTTAGCCTGGGACACATGCGAAAAATACATGCTGCAGGGCTGAGTTAATTTCAGTGCAATCCTGAAATATGCCTACTTCCTATGTGTCCCCATTTAAAGGTGAGGTCTGATCACCCTAACAGAGACTGATGTGTTAAAATGAATTGGAGCAATTCTGCGGCAAACCAAGTGCACTATAGGGGATAAATAAAATTCCCATTTATTCCAAATGTGGCTTTTAACAGCCTGAACGCTGAACAAGACTCATGAAAGGAAATGCAATGGAAATCTATCTAGCATTCAAGGGGTTAAAACGGTATTCCCCCTTAGGTGAGCATCTCTGTACTGAAAGAGTTAATAATAACATGTCTCTCATTGCTTTAAATAAGACTTTTAACCAGTGATTCCTCTAAAGCAGGGCTGCCCAGGTTTAGTCCTCAAGGGCCACCAACAGTCCAGGATATAAGGATTTCCCTATCTGTGCACAGGTGACCCAATCAAAATGAATGAGACGCTGACTAACTCACCTGTGGAATGAACTTGAATAGCCCTGCTTGAGGAATGAACTTGAACAGCCCTGCCCTAGGGTGACCAGACCTCACCTTTAACCGCGGACAATATGAAAATTCATACTGCAGGGCTGCTTTGATTTCAGTGCAGTTTTGAAATAGGCCTATTTCCTGTGTGTCCCAGGTTAAAGGGAAGGTCTGGTCAGCTTACTCTAAGGTGAGCAAACCAGCAATGAATAAATTCATGCACAGCTATATTGGAATAACAGATTCACCATGCAGCTCTGCCCAGTTTTAATTACTCTTCTCCTCTATGGCAGGGGAGCTCAAGCCTTTCCTTAACCCTTTGCATGCCAGATGGGTACACAAAGCATTGCAAACCCATCTGGCACTCAAAGGGTTAATCCTCCCCGTGCATGTTTTCAGGATTTCCTCAATTAAACAAAAGTGAATGCTGTTAACTCAGATCCTTCAGATTGATTGAACCACTTATTGATTCACCTGTGTTCATATAAGGAGATCCTGGAAACGTGGACATGGTGTTTGTGGATGAGTATAGGTTTGAGTACCTCTGCTGTATGGTGCAGTTGATTTGCTTCGAAATTGCTCCAGTTCTGCTTCATAGCACATTGGCCTCACAGAGTTCTTATGAGCTTTTGCAGATATAGTTTACAGACTTCTTTTACAGACTGCAGGTAGGGGGCGCTGACATCCCTGAAAGTATTAGAAACAACTGATATAAGGTACCTAAACACAATTAAGGCAAAAAAAAATCTGATTGATGAAGCAAATTAAAATAAACTTCTAAAATAATAAAAGCTAAAATAATGTGTGACTGTTCCTGCTGAGTGCCAGAAGAGTGCTAGCTCAATGCATTGTACAACCCCCTGACACTCAAAGGGTTGAAATATTAATACAAAATGAACCTCTTGAAAGCTAGAGATGTCACCAAAGCATTGGGAAGCAAAATATTTGAGATGTCATTAGCATCCAAGGGGTTAAACAGATTAACCCCCCCCAAACATTTCATTTTGTTTTCCCCTGCATTCTGTTTAATTCTTGTGTGTTTCTAGATGCCCTAGAATTTACCTTTCAGTGTATGTGGACGGATCTCATAATTACTGTGCTTCAAATGGTAATAACAGCATCTGAAAATATTGATATTTACAAAGTGTTGAAAAGTGCGCTTGGTGGTTAGATGTGCCGGATGACTATAATAAACATTTAATGATTACTGGGTATTTTTCTAGCAGTGATTTCGATTTAGTGGAACACATTACAGGGTGTGAGCTGAGTGCAGTGTCTGTATGCCTTCAGCTAAACTCTAGGGTTCTACGTCCTTGTCAGTGCGGTTGGATAATAGAATGCTGCCAATAAATGTGCAATGCATTTCCAAGTAAAGATGATAGCTATAGTCATGGTCAGAAGTTTCAGACCCGCCAATCAATGATGCTGATGTACCAAGAAAACTGTAGCAATTCTGGAGCAAACCAGCTGCACCACTGATTCAAAAGACGTCTTTTAACACATTGAATACCATAGAAAAAACTCTCTAACCTTCTAGGGGTTAAAAATTCCATTTAGATAAGTCCACATTCGCCTTTATATGGTCAGCCACCTCAGTTAAATTTCTTGGTATACATATCCCTAAGGTACCAGTTCTTTATGACTTAAAAAAGCTCTATCCTTAGAATTACAAACTCGGAAAAAATTGCCAACTAATTTTATAGGTAGAATTAAACTTCCAAAAATTCTTTATTTTCCATTTATCAAATGCTTCCATTGTATATAAAAATGCAGACATTTCGGTCATCTATCTGGAATGTCAGGAGACTTAAACTAAACCTTAATAAACGCCAACAACCTCAAAACAATGGAGGCTTGAGTCGTCCTAATCTTAGACTTTTCAGTGTCAGTAGTTTGTATAGGAATTCAAGAGACTGGATTTAATTGTACTTCCACATATACAGGCTATCACAGAGATCAAAACTATGTTCCCTGCCTTAATCTCACATTAAAGCTAGGCAATTTGTCTGAAACCACCTAGTGGTAACAAATATAAATCACTATTTTTACCTTTCACACTAAACATTGACTTCCAAAATGGGGAAATAGAGTCAGTTCAGAAACTGGGCCACCAAAGGTTTACATACAATCGGACAATTAATTAACCCTGATACTAAACAGATTTACTCTTTTTATGACTTTCCAGCTAAATTCCATCTAATCGGCTTTCTCTCAGGTCAATCATTATTCACAGACTGTCCTTCCTAATATTGTAAACTAGTTAGAGAATAATCTATTAAATAGTTTGATCTCCCAACCCTCCCCTGTTTGCTTCACTACAGCCATCTTAAGCAAGAATCTCACACCTCTTTTGTACTTCAGCTCTTCACAGACAGGACCCTTGAAATGGACGATTGATATACCAGGGTAAGATGTACTAAGGTGTGATAAAGATGTAATAAAGTGGAGATGACTTCTCCAGTGATATCACTTCTCCAAGTTATTCAATGGAGCCAATGCATGATTTCTCCAGCTTTGGAGATTTTAATGCATAGGCTCTATAGAAATACTTAGGAACTGGAGTGATATAATCGGAGAAGTCCTCTACCTGCTTTATCAATTCTTTGTCAAGCCTTAGTGCGTAACCCCAAGACCTACTACTCTCTGACATGTTCTCAGCATTCTTTAGTCAGCTAAGGAGTCCCCCTCAACTTATTTTCACGAGTTGTCCTAGAACCTTCTTTATAGAACATATTTACCTCATGTCCTGCCAAAAGTTGTAGACCATACATATACAGACCACTGCCTGAAATGCAACTCTGCAGGTGCCAATTTGATCCATGTTTTTCCTACATCCTCAGATTAACACATTTTGGCAGCCTGTCTCCAAAATTGGGAATCCCAGTAAAGATTACAAATGCACACTTCCTTCTGGGGATAAATAACACTGTCTCACATCTATCTAAATTGACCATTTGGTCAGATAGTAACATTCCCACACTGAAAGAACTATAGGCCAAAACATGACACTTCTCCCAGATATATTGGATTCTAGCTTATCAAAACAAAGAATTAGATGGAGAAAATGTTTTATAACCTGGGAACCCTTTATACTCACTCTAACACATAGTTACTCATGCATTTTTAGAAATAGCTCCTGATACACCAAATGAATGACCATAAGGGAGATGAAAGGGCATGCTGGGGGTGACACTTGGAGGTGAGGACTGAGTCCACTCTGAAAATTGGGTGGATGGGTGTTGTCGCCGGGGGAGAAAATAACTAATAAATTAACTAATAGGTTTTTATTTTATTTTATTTTGTTTGGCGGAGACTGATGCTCTCACTCCATTGATTGCTTTTTTTTGTACTGGCACAGACATCTCAGTGTGCATCATTATGTCTACATCTGTAGCTGGCGGAGTCTGTGTGTATCCATTTTACTTTCTTTCTTACTATCATTTACTGCTAATTTTGTCATGCAACGCTATGATGTCATATATATATATATATATATATATATATATATATATATAGAGGACTTCATTTATGTTTGTCATAGGCCAAACACACCCAGGGGCAGCAGTAAGGTGAAGTTATGCAAAACTCCCTTATACTGCCTATCCCATTGGTGTAAAATGGGTTGTGATTTTGACAGGAGTGGCCATGGGCCTAGCCCCCCTGGCCACACCATTAAAAATCTCTGCAACGAGTTGCACACACTCTACTACACATTGCGACAAAACACTATGCATAAAATTCAATATGCTATACACAAAACAATATTTTCAAATGTAATACTTTATATGCAAAATTCTATATGCAATACGCATTATGCAAAACGCTACACTGAAAACGCCACACACAAAAAACAATATACTATGCGCTATACACAAAACACTATATGCAATACGCAAAACACAAAATGCTATAATCTATATGCAAAATGCAATAAGTTATATGCTATGGATAAAACGCAACATGCTGTATGCAATGTGGAAAAACACTACTCTGTACGCAAAAAGCAAAATTGCAGTACGCTACAGACAACACGTTATACTCTACATACAAAAAGCTATATGTACAACGTCATACGCAAAACTCTATACGCACAATGCTATAAGCACAGAGCACAATGTTATACACTATATGCGAAAAGCAATACGCAAAATGCACAGCACAAAACATTACATACTGTTTGCAAATCTATATACACAAATTGCAAAATGCACATTGCAAAATACAAAAACACTATACGTAAAATACAAAATGTAAAATATTACAGGCAAAAAGTAATATGCACAACATACACTACACGCAAAACAAGCACACACGCACTGAAGCTCACAGGCTCACACACACACTTGCTCAAACATGCTGTCACAAACTGACACGATCACACGACATGCTCACACACACACAATCACGCTCACTGATGGACAGTTTTGTAATGGAGTGCTTTGTAGTGTTGAGCGAGCATGCTCGGCCGATGCTCGGATCAGCTCGAGCATCGCTCTGCTCGGCACATGGCGGTACTCGTACGAGTACCGCATGTGCTCGCCCGCCATGTTCGGGTCTCCTCCCCGCACGTTTTGCGGCTGCTGCGCAGCCAATAAACGTGCAGGGAGGCTCTGACATCGGTGTAATGCCAGCAGCCATGTTGGCTGCTGGCATTACACTGATTGGCTGGCCAGAACCCGTGGTCAGGTGCTGTATAGCACCTGACCATCGAGTTCGGCTCAGTCTTAGCCAGGGAGAGCTGAGGATAGGAAGGGAAAGGCAGTGTAGGGAGGAAAAAAACCAAAATTGTGAAAAAAAAGAACCAAAAGTCCTTTTTAGGACTACTGTGTGTGGGGGCAGCAGGTTATTTTGTGTGTGGGGAAAAAAAAAAAAAAAAAAATATTCTGTTTAGTGTGCAAAGTTGCAGATTAGAGCACATTCTGTTTAGTGTGCACAGTTGCAGATTAGAGCACATTCTGTTTAGTGTGCAAAGTTGCAGATTAGAGCACATTCTGTTTAGTGTGCAAAGTTGCAGATTAGAGCACATTCTGTTTAGTGTGCAAAGTTGCAGATTAGAGCACATTCTGTTAAGTCTTCAAACTAAAATATCAAAGTCACATATTCCATTCAGTGTGCGTCGCCGCAGTTTAGCAGCACATTCTGTGTACTGTGCAGAGTTGAAGAATAGGAAGAAATACTGTTAAGTCTTCAAACTAAAATATCAAAGTCACATATTCCATTCAGTGTGCGTCGCCGCAGTTTAGCAGCACATTCTGTGTACTGTGCAGAGTTGCAGAATAGGAAGAAATACTGTTAAGTCTTCAAACTAAAATATCAAAGTCACATATTCCATTCAGTGTGCTTCGCCGCAGTTTAGCAGCACATTCTGTGTACTGTGCAGAGTTGCAGAATAGGAAGAAATACTGTTAAGTCTTCAAACTAAAATATCAAAGTCACATATTACATTCAGTGTGCTTCGCCGCAGTTTAGCAGCACATTCTGTGTACTGTGCAGAGTTGCAGAATAGGAAGAAATACTGTTAAGTCTTCAAACTAAAATATCAAAGTCACATATTCCATTCAGTGTGCTTCGCCGCAGTTTAGCAGCACATTCTGTGTACTGTGCAGAGTTGCAGAATAGTAAGAAATACTGTTAAGTTTTCAAACTCAAATATTAAAGTCACATATTCCATTCAGTGTGTGTCACCGCCGTTTAGCAGCCTATTCTGTGTACTCTGCACAGTTGCAGAATAGTAAGAAATACTGTTAAGTTTTCAAACTCAAATATTAAAGTCACATATTCCATTCAGTGTGTGTCACCGCCGTTTAGCAGCCTATTCTGTGTACTCTGCACAGTTGCAGAATAGTAAGAAATACTGTTAAGTTTTCAAACTCAAATATTAAAGTCACTTATTCCATTCAGTGTGTGTCACCGCCGTTTAGCAGCCTATTCTGTGTACTCTGCAGAGTTGCAGAATAGTAAGAAATACTGTTAAGTTTTCAAACTCAAATATTAAAGTCACATATTCCATTCAGTGTGTGTCACCGCCGTTTAGCAGCCTATTCTGTGTACTCTGCACAGTTGCAGAATAGTAAGAAATACTGTTAAGTTTTCAAACTCAAATATTAAAGTCACTTATTCCATTCAGTGTGTGTCACCGCCGTTTAGCAGCCTATTCTGTGTACTCTGCACAGTTGCAGAATAGTAAGAAATACTGTTAAGTTTTCAAACTCAAATATTAAAGTCACATATTCCATTCAGTGTGTGTCACCGCCGTTTAGCAGCCTATTCTGTGTACTCTGCACAGTTGGAGAATAGTAAGAAATACTGTTAAGTTTTCAAACTCAATTATTAAAGTCACATATTCCATTCAGTGTGTGTCACCGCCGTTTAGCAGCCTATTCTGTGTACTCTGCACAGTTGCAGAATAGTAAGAAATACTGTTAAGTTTTCAAACTCAAATATTAGTCACATATTCCATTCAGTGTGTGTCACCGCCGTTTAGCAGCCTATTCTGTGTACTCTGCACAGTTGCAGAATAGTAAGAAATACTGTTAAGTTTTCAAACTCAAATATTAAAGTCACTTATTCCATTCAGTGTGTGTCACCGCCGTTTAGCAGCCTATTCTGTGTACTCTGCAGAGTTGCAGAATAGTAAGAAATACTGTTAAGTTTTCAAACTCAAATATTAAAGTCACTTATTCCATTCAGTGTGTGTCACCGCCGTTTAGCAGCCTATTCTGTGTACTCTGCAGAGTTGCAGAATAGTAAGAAATACTGTTAAGTTTTCAAACTCAAATATTAAAGTCACATATTCCGTGTAAGATGAAGAAGGCGGGTAAAAAGGGACGGGGAAGTGGACGTGATCCTGATAGTTCAGGGCGCGGTCAGGACGCGGAGAAACTGTGCCTGGTGCCAGAGCACAAGAAAGAAAGACATCCACCATACCTAGCTTCATGTGTAATTTTACAGGGCGTCGCAGGACATCACTCTCGAGGTCCGACCACTGCGAACAGGTGGTCGGTTGGATGACAGCTGATACTGCTTCCAGTCGGTTAAGCACCACCCTGTCTTCCACCAAGTCCACTCTCAGTAGCCAAGAGTCTGGTCAACATAATCCTCACTCTGATCATCCTTCCTCCCACCATACACGGTCTGGTCAAAGAAGTGATCCCACACTGGGATATAGTGAGGAGCTCGTCTCATCACCAATCCTTCATTTGACCCTCTCTCCAAGCACGCTTGCAGAGGAACATGACATCTTGTGCCCTGATTCACAACCTCTAGAGGCTACCCAATCACAAGAAGATGACAGATGTGAACGGCATTTAAGGTCAAAGGAAGTAGTGGATGATGATGATGATGATGAGACACAGTTGCCATTAAATCAACCACTATTTCCGTCTCAAGACCTTGTTGAGGAGAATGTTATACAGTTGTCAATGACTGAGTATGTGGTGGGATCAAGACTTGAGGAGGATGATCAGAGTGAGGAAGTGGAGGAGGACTTGGTGGACGATGAGGTGACTGACCCCACCTGGGAAGGTGTAGAGCCGAGCGATGACAGCAGTCCTGAGGGTGAGCCATCTGCAGCACCGCAACAGGCTGGAAGAGGCAGTGGTGTGGCTACAGAAAGAAGGCGGACCGCACCAAACCGGCCCGCAAATGTTCCACGGAGCACCCCCTTGCGTAAATCTACCTTGCCAAAGGGTAGGTGTTCCGCGGTATGGCGTTTTTTTAAGGAAAGTGCGGACGACAAAAGAATTGTAGTTTGCAACCTGTGCCACACCAGAATGAGCCGAGGCATGAACACTAGAAACCTCACCACCACCAGCATGATCCGACACATGGCATCCAAGCACCGTAGTAAGTGGGAGGAACGCCTGGATCGCCCATCTGTGTCTGCAGGCCACACCACTGCCTCCTCTTCCCCTGTTTTCGGTGCCGGCCAATCGCCTGTCGAAGGCGCAGGCCCGCATACCTCCCGCCCTGCACCTGTAGCATCTGAAGCACCATCAGCGACCACATCCACTTCCCTGTCCCAGCACAGCGTCCAAATGTCGTTACCCCAGGCATTTGAGCGCAAGAGAAAATACCCAGCCACCCACCCACAGGCCATAGCACTAACCTCACACCTTTCCAAATTACTGGCCATCGAAATGCTGCCATTTAGGCTTGTGGACACTGAGTCCTTCCGCAGCCTGATGGCAGCAGCTGTCCCTCGGTACGCGGTCCCCAGCCGCCACTACTTTTCCCGGTGTGCCATCCCCGCATTACACCACCATGTGTCCCGTAACATCACCCGTGCCCTGACCAACGCAGTTACTGGGAAGGTCCACTTAACGACTGACACATGGACAAGTGCTTGTGGCCAGGGACGCTACATTTCCCTGACGGCACACTGGGTGAATGTCGTGGAGGCTGGGAGCGACTCGGACCCTGGGATGGCACGGGTGCTACCCACTCCGAGGATTGCGGGCCCTACCTCCATCAGGGTTTCCGCCAGCACCTACGTTATTGGCTCCTCCTCCTCCGTTTCCACCTCCGAATTCTCTACACGCAGCGCCACTCCCCCATCAGCCAGTAGCTGGAAGCAGTGTAGCACTGCAGTGGGGAAGCGTCAACAGGCCGTGCTGAAGCTGATCTGCCTTGGGGACAAACAGCACACGGCCTCAGAGCTGTTGCAGGGGATTAGTCACCAGACCGAGCAGTGGGTCTCGCCACTTAACCTGCAACCAGGCATGGTTGTGTGTGATAATGGGCGTAACTTGGTGGCGGCTTTGGAGCTCGGCAAGCTCACACACGTACCATGCCCAGCGCATGTATTTAATTTAGTGGTGCAGCGATTTCTAAAAACCTACCCCAATGTGCATGATCTCTTGACCAAGGTGCGCCGCGTGTGTGCACATTTCCGTAAGTCATCTACAGCTTCGGCCGGCCTGTTGAAGCTGCAGCAGCGCTTACAATTGCCAGCTCACCGGCTGCTGTGTGACGTGAGCACGCGCTGGAACTCCACCTTCCACATGTTGGCCCGGCTTTGTGAGCAGCAGAGGGCAGTAGTGGAGTACCAGCTGTTACACGGTCGTCGCCTCTCCGTTCAACTTCCTGTAATCAGAAGTGAGGAGTGGGAATGGATGTCAGACCTCTGCGAGGTTTTACGCAATTTTGAGGAATCGACACAGATGGTGAGCGGCGAAAACGCTATTATCAGTGTAACCATCCCACTTCTGTGTCTACTGAAACGCTCGCTGCTCACAATTAAAACCGACGCTTTGCATGTGGAAGAGGTGGAAATGGGGGAGGAAGAGCTTACACAAGGTGATAGCCAGAGCACCCTCACTTCGTCTTCTCAGCGACAATTGGAGGAGGCGGAGGAGGAGGAGGAGGAGGAGGAGGAGGAAGACACGGTTGCCTCCGCTACAGAGGGTAGCCATGGAACTTTAGTTCCATCTCTTCAGCGTGGGTGGGCAGAGGAGGAGGAAGAGGATGAGGATATTGAGAGTCATCCTCCTGGTGAGGACAGCGAAATCTTGACTGTTGGTACTCTGGCACACATGGCTGACTTTATGTTAGGCTGCCTTTCCCGTGACCCACGCGTTATACGCATTTTAAACAACACGGATTACTGTGTGTTCACCCTTCTGGACCCCCGCTACAAAGAGAATTTCTCATCTCTCATTCCTCCGGTGGAGAGGACAAGCAAAATGGTGCAATACCAGAAGGTTCTTGTTGAAAAATTGCTCCAAAATTTTCCATCTGACAACGCTGGCGGCAGAGTACGTGCTACCTTAGCCAACAGAGAAGGGGAGAAAAGGGGAGCACACAGCAGTTCCGAGAAAGGCAGGGCAACACTCTCCAAGGCGTGGGACACCTTCATGACACCCCGCCAGCACCCTCACCCTGATGCGCAGCCTAGTGTCACAAGGAGGGAAAAGTTTTGGAAGATGGTGAAGGAGTACGTAGCAGACCGTGTCAGCGTCCTCAATGATCCCTCTGTGCCTTACAACTACTGGGTGTCCAAGCTGGACACGTGGTATGAACTGGCACTCTACGCGTTGGAGGTGCTGGCCTGCCCTGCCGCCAGCGTTCTGTCTGAGCGGGTATTTAGTGCTGCTGGTGGCATCATAACAGATAAGCGTATCCGCCTTTCCACCGACAATGCTGATAGGTTGACACTTATAAAAATGAACAAGGCCTGGATTTCCCCTGACTTCTCCACTCCACTGGAGGAAAGCCGCGGGGGAACATAAACTCACTTTATATATGTTATTTACAATGATGTGAATACTCTGTATTCCCATTCACCCCTTCCACCCAAAAAACGGGTATATGGTTGACTCTTAATCTTCTCATCCTCCTCCTCCTCTTCCATATGCCCTGGGATATAATTTTTATATAGGGCCAGCTCACCAGCGGGCCCTGTGATATAATTTTTATATAGGGCCAGCTCACCAGCGGGCCCTGTGATATAATTTTTATATAGGGCCAGCTCACCAGCGGGCCCTGTTTGACAATTTTTATATAGGTCAGCTCACCAGCGGGCCTTCTCATATAATGTTTTATTGGGTCAGCTCTCTAGCGGGCCCTCTCATATAATGTTTTATAGCGTCAGCTCACTAGCGGGCCTTCGCATATAATGTTTAGGATGGTCAGCTCTGCAGCAGACCCTCACCCATAATGTTTTAGATGGTCAGCTCAGCGCACGTTTCCCTCTTAATCATGGCCTCAGTTCTGAAAATCAAGGAAATTTTTGGGAGAATTTGCCTCTGCGCACGTTTCCCTCTTAATCATGGCCTCAGTTCTGAAAATCAAGGAAATTTTTGGGAGAATTTGCCTCTGCGCACGTTTCCCTCTTAATCATGGCCTCAGTTCTGAAAATCAAGGAAATTTTTGGGAGAATTTGCCTCTGCGCACGTTTCCCTCTTAATCATGGCCTCAGTTCTGAAAATCAAGGAAATTTTTGGGAGAATTTGCCTCTGCGCACGTTTCCCTCTTAATCATGGCCTCACTTCAGAAAATCAAGGAAATTTTTGGGAGAATTTGCAGATGATATACAAGTAAATATACAGCAAATATTGTTTGGTAACAATTTTTCGCCTAAAGTCGTTTTTATTTTCCTTTTTGTGTGTTTTATGGTCAGTCTGTAAAAATGGCGTACTACGGGCGAAAGATCGTTCCCAGCAGCGATGTTGGAGTCCAAGATGCATCCAGACATCCTCCCTATGCTGTCCCTGAACCATTTCTGTGGTGTTTCCATCCTTTTCTGCCCTTTTCCTATGGACCAGGCACCCTCCCCTCATCAGAGCAGGGGGTGCCTGGTGTAATGCTCGAGTCCTCCCATTGACTTCAATGGGGCTCGGGTGCTCGGCCGAGCACTCGAGCCTCAGGGGGTGCTCGGTCAGAGCACCCGAACACCCGAGCATTGGGGTGCTCGCTCATCACTAGTGCTTTGCAATGTGTTGCACAACTTTTTGGAACTGAAAGGGTTAAACATTGAAAATTTAACAAGCCAGTCATTAAAAACATCGCCTCCTTTCTGGATTCACCTGGAAGCCAGAGAAAAATAGTCCTACATGTAAATACACTTTTATAACTGACTTTTATGCTATTTTGCATATGACTCACATACCAGGAATGCTGTTAATCCTATATAATAATTAGCTAAAACGTGTGCAACGACTCAGTCGTGCACAGTAGAGACTGCTGCGCGTGTTGCAGTCATGCGCATGCTGCAGTCATGTGCGGTAGACACTGCCCACGCCGCGGCTGATACAGAGCTAGATGCTCTGAAGAAGCGTCTAGCTCTGTATCAGCTGCGGCGCAGGCAGGGTCTACCACGCATGACTGCCCCGCATGTAACAGGCTCTTCAACTAGTTTGTTTAAAATGAAAATCACTAAACTCGACCTGAAGTTATATTTGTCCTCCATGGAGCAGTTGGTTTGACTTCAGAATTGCTCCTATTCTTCTTAGTAGATCATCATGATTGGCCTAGATTACATTGCAGTTGATAAGTGTTATCAATTGGTGTTCATAACACAACATAAAACCTTGAGTCACCATAATACTGTATAACAGTATTTTACCGAGAAGAATACAGTGAGATCATCTCTTATTTGCGAGTTTGCCTTAAGGTATAGGTTTGATTATCTGATTTAATGATACTCTTTTTATCTATATGAGAATGATAAAAAGACGAGTCGACTGTAAAAGGACCAGACCCTGCAATATTCAGGTTTGAACAGATTCTATAACAGGTGCAGTAACTAACTAAGGTATCTCACCAGCAAAGCAAACACAAAGTAGGCAGGATACTACATTAGCTTATCCTTGTTAACTCATTGAGGGCCAGAGGGGTCTTCAACGCATTTTTAAATAAGAGATCAGTGGCAAACATGATGTCATGATTTATTTAACTTATTAATCCATTTAATCCCATAATTACCCTCCCAAAAATATAATACAAGGTAAGAGTGGTGCCTAGTTTTAAACCCTTATCCTCTGGCATTATTTTCCTATTACTGAGGGGTCACAAACCCTCTCCTTCCCACCTTCCACAGAGAAAAAGCCCTGTTTCCTTTGTTGTCAGGGGGCCCATTCTCCACAGACAGAAGGAAGAAGGCACTCCACTTTATTGGGGCTTCAGGCAGATACTCCCCTTTTGCAATCTATTGAGATCTTTGGAGAAATGTGTACATTAAACTTTTGCTTAGCTATAGTGGAATTGTGTCCCATGCCAGGAATGGACATGTATTCTAACAATTCCTGAATGTTACATTCAGCTGTGATGATATAAAAGGAGAAAGGCATACCACTTAGCTTTAATGTTTGATGTTAAAGGGATAGTAATGTCAGAAAAAAAGTATTAACTATATGGTAGATACAATTAAAAGAGAGTACTTGCACTGA
The DNA here is from genome assembly GCA_037306005.1 of Rhinophrynus dorsalis. Taxonomy (NCBI): domain Eukaryota; kingdom Metazoa; phylum Chordata; class Amphibia; order Anura; family Rhinophrynidae; genus Rhinophrynus; species Rhinophrynus dorsalis. The sequence goes on along the minus strand of CM074719.1, from coordinate 106,022,851 downwards.
TTCGTATCTCTCACACCATTATGGTTTGAGAGATATATGAAAATAAAGTTCTCCACTCCCTCCCCTTTCTGCTTGATGAGCTGTAAAGCTGTCAGAAGCAGATTCTGGTTCCTGGATCAGACAGTGGCTCTTCAGCAGCACCTACATAGCGACACCTAAACATAAATACTTCATCGGAACAGTCTACAACGTGTGCCTGGTTTGCAAGCACACGTTGTAGACGATTCCTATGAAGTATTTATCTTTAGATAGCATTATATCGGTGCTGCAGAAGAGCCACGTCTGGTCAAGCAACCAGAATCTGCTTCTCACAGCTTTACAGCTTGCCTAGAAGAAAGGGGAAGGAGCAGTGAACTTTCTTTTCCTATATCTCTCAAACCATAACGGTTTGAGAGATACAAATAAGTGCAAGTACTCTCTTTTAATTGTATCTACCATATAGGTAATACTTTTTTTCCTGACATAACTACCGCTTTAAGGCTTAGCCTAATGACATCTTTCCTTCAAAGTGGTTGTAAGAACAGTACTCATACTTCAGGGAAATGTTCTTTTAAAATGTACAGAGAACAAAGGTGTGTTGATAGACTGAGTTTAACATTTTTTTCTGGCCATTCTAGATTATGGTGGCATTGCTATTGCTGTCTATTGAGAGCTTGTGTAAGTAAACTTTCAAAATTGTGCCACAGCTACAGCAGCACCATACATTTGTAGTCTGTGAAAATACTGAATACATAATTTTCCAGAAAATTATCTGCATTATAATAACTTTTGAATGAGTAGTCTTACAGCAGCAAGAGCATGTTACTTTTACTGAGAAAGCTAGGCCCTTCAATAAACGTCATTTTCATTACAAGAATTTAATTGGTAGGTCAATAATAGAGATTAGGGATAATCAGCGCTGTACAGATCACCAGAGATCTTAATGAAACTGATGGACTAAAACTGGTAAACCAGCTGTATCATATGGGACACGTGAACATTCCCAATGATTGGACCCTCTGACTGCCAGATGGGTGCACACTGCTTTGCAATGTGTTGTGCACCCCTCTATCACTCAGAGAGTTAAATGGAGCTTTAACCTTTTTGAATGGTATAGATGTCTCCAGGTTATTGCTTGTTCTTGAGTCCTCTTTAGCATTCAAGGGGGTTAAAAACTCTATTTAAATCAATGATAATTTGCCCTAGAATTATTCCTGCAATATGAGTGCTCTCTCAAACAGGTATCGGAATCGATTTACTGGTACTATGGGTGCCAAATTTACAATACTTTCTACACCAAAATTCTCATTATCATGCTTCTTGTGTCATGGGGTGGGTGTCGTTGTAGTGTATGGACATTGCTTTCATCATCTACATATTTAATTTTATATACTATATATAATAAGCAAGGAGTTGAGGAAAGGGGAGTGACTTTAGTTTATTTTGCATACTACAGAAGTGATTTAGGGCTTGCTTGCATTAAAGTGGACCTATCACCTTGAATTTTCTTTACATATTTGAAACCTTCATTCAAAACTGCCCACATGCCATGTTATCCAAAATTCCAGCAGATGTATATTTTAGGAGATAGTAACACTTTAATTTCTGGGAAAAGTGAAAGTGAAAAATTCTTAGTACAGTAGAGAACTTCATTAGCATATGACACGTCACAGAAAATTCCGCTTGAAAGTTTTTACAAAGTTTGTTTGTGTTCACTGGTATGCAATGAATAAAACAATTATATGATCTATAGCAGGGTTAGGCAGCATATCTCCCATGTCTTTCTTTGAGACCCAAATTCCTCTGTCATTCTTTTCCAGCTTGTTGTTTCCCTTTTGTGATGTGTATATATTGCTCCACATCAATAAAGTTCATGTTACTTTTTGGCTAAACTTCTGTATATGTTTTTACAAATTAATATGTGTAAATAAAATATTTTGGTCTTGTTCTAAATCATATATTTAATTACATAAAGAGGTGTCAATAGGTCATGAAGTCACCTAACAATTCTCAATAAAGACCCACCCACCAGCCAAGCCCCCAGCAACACCACCTTGAACAAAACAGTCCCTCTTCTGCCATTTTAAATTTTGTGAGGTATGAGGCAATTTGATACCCTGCAGCTGCTAAGGACCAGATGCCTCATCTTCTGGCTGGGGATCATGGGAATTGTAGTCCTCAACAGTAGGAGGGCCACAAACCCCCCAAACTCGCTCTAGAGCATACAGTGAAGGCTAAATTAAGGCATCTATTTTTAAAATAAAGGTTGAGGTGTTCTGGGGCAAACCAAATGCACATAGAGGAGAAATAAAATATCCCTTTTGATTTAAACGGGATTGCCAACATCTTCAGTGCTAGAGAGGTTGTCACTTTAACCCTTTTACCGCCAGAGGGGTACGCAAGGCTTTGCAGGGCAATGCATTGCATACCTCTCGGGCACTGAAAGGGTTAAACCCATTTAAATCAGTAGGAATTTTTATGCCTTCCCTAGGGTAGATCTGGTTTGCCCCAGAATGTATTACTTTTTCTTTTGAAACTGCAGCCCTATTAGTGCATAACATGAGCTGTACAGGCAGATCTGTGCATTCCCACACATGCGCTTTCCCTGCAGTTTGTGTTGGCAGATAATATAAAAACAAGAAACTTATCAAACTAAAAAACATGTACAAACCAATAAAATCCCACAAGGAAACTGATTAGTGTATTTTAACCAGAAATTAGTCACATCACTGGGAAAGAGATTAATTTTCCATAAAATGGCAAATGTCACCAAAAACTGGCAGAAATATATGTCTTACGTGCATGTATGCAAATGTGGCAATAAATTAGCATGAACAATACTTACATAAACCAGGATGATGTTCTCACCTCTGATCTTAGCTACAGATGGATTCTAGAATTCATGTCACTCATCCTCTAGTTTTTACATTTATGGTAGCTTTGTTCCAAGCATTTTATTTGATGTCTTAGTCTTTACAAGGTTTTTAATTTTATTTAAAGGGTAATTTCATTGTATAGGTTTTGTAAGATTTTCTAATACATTTTGATAAATAATACTTAATTGTATTCTTATTTTGATTCACTCACATTTGTCACCATTACTCTGTGTGTGTGTGGGGGGGCTGGGTTATGTAGAAAAGGGCCCCCTTGCAGGTCCAGATGACAGTGTTTAGAGAATAAGAATTTTTTTAAAATGTATACCTTTATATAGAAAGGTTAGTATCCAAATGGCTTATCTGTCTAATTACTTCTTGTTCCACCATAAGTGCTGCCAACTCAGCTCTGATGTTCTGCTGCTCTGGGTGAGCTGTAGTAGGCTGACCATACGTACCATTTTAAACTGGACAGTACTGTTTTTTTTATATTTCCAGACCGTCCTGTCTTTTTAATCTAAATGTCAATTTTGTCCCATTTTAAATATAATTTATATATAATTTTAAATTTTTTGTAAACAATTGAACACAGTTTGCTTATTTCTCATAAGGTAAAGTAAATTGGAACTTCTTTTCGTCACACTAGTGGTTTTACTGTACACATTGATTACCATAGAGTCTTATGACTCGAGTGACTCATAACTGTCTAAGACTCTCAAGTCTATGGTAAATTACCATAGAGTCTCTCAGACAGTGATATGACGATAAGACTCTATGGCAATCAATGCGTACAGTAAACACAGTAAAACCACTAGTGTGAGTGACGAAGAGGAAGTTCAGATTTACTTCAGGGGCAGGCTTTTTGGCCAGAGAGAGAACACCACTAGCAAGAGACGGAGCAAATGCAGTCTCTCTGCTTGCAGCTTACTATGATCGGACTCGGAGTGACGGAGTCCCACTCAGGGGAGGGCTGGCCTGGGGGGCAGTTGCCCCCTGGGCCGGTTATATGTCTGGGCTGGCGGGCCACTGCTCCTCACTAAATCTCCCAGTTGCTGCTGTAAATGGAACTACACTAGTGATACCAGAGAGCTTACAATTGAAATGGAGCTACACAAATCACACCACAGAGAAACAATCCAAATGGAGCTAAACTAGTAGCATAAACCATTTCTCTTGTAAGCTCTATAGTAGGCTTGAACGATATAGAAATGGGCCACTTGAATGTATTTGCCTCCTGGGCCATAAGTTGCCAGCCCTCCCCTGGTCCCACTGTCCGTCTGTCCCACACCCTGTCCCATTTTTGTCTCAAGGAAATATGGCCAGCCTAGTTATAGTGATGCCATCACAGTGCATGACCACTAAAGTCCCAGGGCTCCTTCCTCCCTCCCTCCCTTCCATCTTTTTCATCTCTTCATCTGCTTCCTCTCTCCATCAATTTCTTGCTCCTTCCATCTGTCAGTCTTGTTCGTCCCTCCATTTCATTCCTCCTTCCCTCAATTTAGTTTCCTCCACTCTAGATTCTTCCCCCTCCAGCATCTCCCTCCTTTTCTCATACAGAGTTTTCTGCCCCCCCCCCCCCAGGGTCTTCTTCATTCCACCTTCTCCCTCCAGCTTTCCCCTGTGTGTATATTTGAGTATGAGTGAGTTATGAATGTGAATAACCAAGGGAGTTATTAACAGGTATGCTGATGCACACAGAAGTGGCCATAGCCAAGCAACAATGCTTTCTTCTTCCCCTCCATACCAGGAGGTGGCCACCCTTTTGTCCATTGGGAGAATAAAAAGAGAGTGTAGTCATCACCTGGTGCCTGTGAGTGGAAGGGGGTGGGGCCATGGAGAGGTAGAAAATTGTGGGAGGGGATAGCTTTTTAAATGATAGTGCAAAGTAAGGGTTAGTAATAACTAGTTTCTTGTCTTTGTCTCTCTCCCTCGCAGCCTCTGCTTTTTTGCCTCTGCTCCTGTGTATCTGCAGCATCATACCTCAGGTTACAGAAAAAGATCACACTAGGTTGAAAGATATCCCATTGCAGATAGAATAAATCTTAGGGACAGGATGTGGCACTCTAGGCATCTTAATCATGGTTTAGCCAGAGATGGTTATGGTTTGCAGAAAGCAATGGCTATGAGGTTGAGTCTGCTGCCACTATGTAGGGCTATTGCCTTTCAAGCACTTGTCATCTCCTTGGTTGATATTGGTTCCCCCGCTGAAGCTCTGCTCTTGTAGAAGCAAGTATGCCTGAGAATTCCCCTCAATCTTAAGTGGTAGGCAGCAGGACACACAGTTTTTGCCATGCTGCCACAGTTGGATGTGGGGGTTTATATGTCTGTTTGACTCCAGACTCACAATTAAGGGATGGAAGGGTCCTCCCTGGATAGTAAATTAATAAAATGCAACTTTTGATAAAGCTGTGACCTCTTTATTTGCCATTGTATCCTCTTGTCTCTGTGTTTTATTGCCTTAGAGCAATGTGGGAAATACAAATATAATGTTTAATGCTTGTGTGATACAGGATCTTTGTGATTTGTACACAGAATGTATGCAATTTATCAGTTATCCTCAGCAAAGAAAGCCAGACGTTTGCTTTGCAGTTGTAGGCTTTGCTTAGTCAGAAGCCAGATAAACCCAAGGGTGAGATCAAATCTGAAATGAGTCTCAGGGCTAGATCTAACATGCAGGATGTATTTTGCCCCGTCTGATCTGGTAATTGCTGTAGTCTTTGGTCTCTGCACAAGATATGCCAAACTAATATGACAAATTACTTATATAGCTTGTTGTGGCAGTGTCCCCTTCCCGATGTATGCACTTACCCTCTGCAACACAATACCTCCCAACATTTCAGATGGCCAAACAGGGACACTTTTGTTTTTGGTGGTGTTGCTGAGGACATGGCTGGTTGGTCAGGAATTACTGAGAACTTTTAGATTATTTCATGACCTGCTGACATCTCTTTATGTAACTGAGTAAATATTTAGACCAAGACTAGATTATTTTATTTACACAGGCTAGTTTATGAACACATTCACTGAAGTTTAAACAAACATTAACCCTTTGAGTGCCAGAGTTGCGTTTGCAATGCGCTGGATAATTCTCTTCCATTCAAAGGGTTAATGTGAGTTTTATTGCTGTGGAACAATGTGATACACTTATATACACACTACACAGCCTGATATCCTAAAAAGAGGGACACCAGGGTAGGAAATATGGATAGAGGGATTGGATCTCAAAGAGGTACTGTCCCAACTAAAGAGGGACACTTAGGAGATATGCTGATATAATGTAATGATCACACTTTATCCTCATGCTCTTATCCCTTTTCTGTATTTGTATTGTACTATTATTGTTTCTGGAAAGCATTGTGTACATATATGGCACTATATAAATAAAGATACATGCATGTAACTCTGTATGTCAGACAGTGACACGCAGACTTACAGTAAAGTCTTCTGCATTACAGATTGCCACGTGAGGTTGCAGTTGTAAACATCAGGAAGTTGCCATGGCGAAGTCTCAGACATCCGCTTTGTTGGTGAGTCTGGTGTACTGAAGGCATTCAGGAGCAAACCATAGGGGTTAAATACAAATTCAAAATTTCTATTGCTCTTAATGGAGACTTTAACCCGTGCAGTGCTAGAGAGGCCTTTAACACATTGCTCACAATGCTTTGAAGGCCTATTCAGCATTCAAGGGATTAAAAGATCCATTTAAATACATTGTTACTTGTCCCCTATGGTGAAGTTGGTTTGCACCAGTTCCTCCTATACATCATCAGCCTCACTGATTTCCATTCGGGTTTTGTTGCAAGATATTGGAGTGAATGTATAAAAATGTCTAACATCCGTTTACTGAGGTACGTACCACAGACTTCCTCTCCTTAACTCTTCTTGTGTCAAGAGGAGGACATTTGTCAGTATGTAGGCATTTTGGGGTGCTGCTTTCTCTTACACCTTGTTTAACCCTTTGAGTGCTAGAGGGGTACACAAGGCATTGCGGAGCAATGCGTTGCTTACCTCTCAGGCACTCAAAGGGTTAAGAAAATATACTAAGCAAGGAAAATGATGTGAGTATATGCTTTATCGAAGGAAATGTACTGTAGAAGACATGGAAGGAATGGAGTTTGTCTTGTTTAACCCTTGCAGCACTCAAAGGGTTAAGGCAGTCTACTGACAAGGCGAAGAGGAAATGCAGTGAGTGTACACCATATCCCTGCACATGATATAGAGCTGGAGTACGGTGCCTGATGACATATGATGTTTCAACAACAGGGGAGATTGTTCACCGGTATGCACTACATCGGTCATATACTCTTGAGCACACCCTGAAGCTCAATTACTTGCATTATAGGCTAACAGTAGTGGAGCTGCCCTGGTGGAGGTATACATACACTCCCACTCTCAAGAAATTTTCCAGTCAAATTGTCTCAAAAATGAAAATGTGTACAAACGTGTAATCCCAGGAAACTGATTAGTGGCTTCTAACCAGAGTAAAACGTAACTGTGGTGATTAATTTCTCACAAAATGGCTAACGTCACCAAAAATTGGAAGAAATATATGTCTTACTCACATTCATGCAAATGTGGCAATAAATTAGCATGAACAAAACATAAATAAACCAGGACAAAATTAGCATCTCTGTTGTTAACTGCATGTTACAATTTAAACATTAATTGTTCCTCATTATAATAATATTTACAGTTATTCGAATGTATTACTCTTTGCATATTTCTATATTTAATTATATAAAATATAGCAATTATATATATATATATATATATATATATATATATATATGATACATATCTGTGTATATAAAATAATATATATATATTTATGTATGTATGTTTAATTGCTGGAGATGTATACAACACATAGCAATAAAGGGTTGTTGTGTTTTATAAAGTAACTGACACTTTGATTAATTGTTTCCATATATATATTATTAACATATTAGGTTGTATGGTTGACTGAATATTAAGTGTGTAAAGTTAACAACAAGCTATTGAGCCTATAAACCATGCATAGCATAAAGTATTGTAGTGGTGTCCAAATAAAAATACATTGATTGCAGTGCGTTATTATACATATGCTTATTTCAAGAAAGTTTTGTCACAGGGCTGTTCAGATATTTCCCTGTATTGACCTAGTAAATATCAATTGTCAACGGGGGAGATGTGCTAGGTGTGATAAAGAGGAGATTACTTCTGCAGTGTGGTAAATTCTCCTAGTCTTATGTTTTTCTATGGAGTATATACACATATCTCTCCATCTTCAACCATATTAGTGCATAGGCCCAACAGAATAACAGGAACTAGAGAAGTGATCTCTGTTTTATTACACCTTAGTGTGTAACCCCCATGAGATCTCAAAGGGATATTTGTGAACAACTATTTTATGGACTCAACATTTCATTGTGTATATCAATGAAGTATGATAAAGTCTGTATAGGGTTATTTCTCAGGTTTTTAGAGATTTAAATATCAATTAAAATGAAATTACAGAAAAGAACACAGCTGTCCACTATCGATTGTCATGTGACCTCCACCCAAATATTCATAATTAAGTGTATAGCCAAGCCATTCACATGCTTTGGCTATACACTTGAGGTTGTGATGTATATCACAACCTACAGCATTGCTCCTGTAAAAGGCCTGCAGATCACTCCTTAGACTGCAATGTAGACCTTTCATGCTGTATATTTCCTGCATTCCTGCATGAACACAGTAAAGATACAGTCTGACTGACTTTGGTGCTTTCATACAAGATGATAGAGGCCAGTGTACAAGGCACCATGGCCCAGCAGCATACTATTCACTACAGGTGACATCAACTATGCTCCATCTCTACATTATCACTCACATAAAAGGGGCCTTGCACTAACTTATCCAAGGCTTTGTTTAAAGGTAAATAGGATTATAAAAACATGTTAAGATAGCTTTACTTTAAAAGAAGTATGAAAACATCCATTTGGGACAACTGCAATCTGAATACCAGTTTCTCTGATTTAAAAGAATAGGAATAATTTAATTTTAACTGTTTTTGTATTTGAATTTCTCCAGTTCTTCTTAGTACTTAAGCTTCTATGTGTGCCTCACCCTTTATCTATGTGTACCTGCTTTTCCATAATACAGAAAATAAAGAGATGATAGAGAGACACACACATGCAGAATTATTCTGATTGTACAGCACTATGAAATAAGTTGGTGCTATATAAATAAAGGAGTACAGTGTTAATAATGATAATTAGTAGTGATGAGCGAGCATGCTCGGCCGAAGCTCGATTCGGCTCGAGCATCGCTCTGCTCGGCACATGGCGGTACTCGTACGAGTACCGCATGTGCTCGTCCGCCATGTTCGGGTCTCCTCCCCGCACGTTTCGCGGCTGCTGCGCAGCCAATAAACGTGCGGGGAGGCTCTGACATCAGTGTAATGCCAGCAGCCATGTTGGCTGCTGGCATTACACTGATTGGCTGGCCAGAACCCGTGATCGGGTGCTGTATAGCACCCGACGCGCGAGTTCGCCTCATTCTTAGCCAGGGAGAGATGAGCTTAGGCAGGGAAAGTCAGTGTAGGGAGAATAAAATTGTTTACACTCTTTCAAGACCCAAAAGTCCTTTTTAGGACTGTTGTGTGTGGGGGCAGCATTTATATTTTGTTTGGGGGGGCACAATTTCCTTTTTTTTGTGGGGGGGATATTTTTAAGGTGACATATAATACTAGATGCACAGGAAGTCAGTGTAGGGAGAATAAAATTGTTGAAACTCTTTCAAGACCCAAAAGTCCTTTTTAGGACTGTTGTGTGTGGGGGCAGCATTTAATTTTTTTTGGGGGTGGCAGAATTTCATTTTTTTGTGGGGGGGGGACATGTTCCAAGGTGACATTGTACTAGGTGCACAGGGACAAATATTTCACAGTGCAGTGACAAGCTGACATATTCTGTTAGGTGCACAGGGCCAATGATTTTACAACGCAGCGACAAAAATGGCCATTTTAAACGTGTGCCTAGCCATAGATTATTGTCACATTCTGTTTAGTGTGCAAATTCACAAATTAACGTCACATATTCCGTTCACTGTGCCTAGCCGCAGATTAGCGTCACATTCTGTTTCGTGTGCCTAGCCGCAGATTAGCGTCACATTCTGTTTCGTGTGCCTAGCCGCAGATTAACGTCACATATTGTTTAGTGTGCCTAGCCGCAGATTAGCGTCACATATTGTTTAGTGTGCCTAGCCGCAGATTAGCGTCACATTCTGTTTCGTGTGCCTAGCCGCAGATTAGCGTCACATTCTGTTTCGTGTGCCTAGCCGCAGATTAGCGTCACATATTGTTTAGTGTGCCTAGCCGCAGATTAACGTCACATATTGTTTAGTGTGCCTAGCCGCAGATTAGCGTCACATATTGTTTAGTGTGCCTAGCCGCAGATTAGTGTCACATTCTGTTTCGTGTGCCTAGCCGCAGATTAGCGTCACATTCTGTTTCGTGTGCCTAGCCGCAGATTAGCGTCACATATTGTTTAGTGTGCCTAGCCGCAGATTAACGTCACATATTGTTTAGTGTGCCTAGCCGCAGATTAGCGTCACATATTGTTTAGTGTGCCTAGCCGCAGATTAGCGTCACATTCTGTTTCGTGTGCCTAGCCGCAGATTAGCGTCACATTCTGTTTCGTGTGCCTAGCCGCAGATTAACGTCACATATTGTTTAGTGTGCCTAGCCGCAGATTAGCGTCACATATTGTTTAGTGTGCCTAGCCGCAGATTAGCGTCACATTCTGTTTCGTGTGCCTAGCCGCAGATTAGCGTCACATTCTGTTTCGTGTGCCTAGCCTCAGATTAGCGTCACATATTGTTTAGTGTGCCTAGCCGCAGATTAACGTCACATATTGTTTAGTGTGCCTAGCCGCAGATTAGCGTCACATATTGTTTAGTGTGCCTAGCCACAGATTAGCGTCACATTCTGTTTCGTGTGCCTAGCCGCAGATTAGCGTCACATTCTGTTTCGTGTGCCTAGCCGCAGATTAGCGTCACATATTGTTTAGTGTGCCTAGCCGCAGATTAGCGTCACATTCTGTTTCGTGTGCCTAGCCGCAGATTACCGGCATATATTCCGTTTAATATGAAGAAGGCGGGTAAAAAGGGACGGGGAAGTGGACGTGATCCTGATAGTTCAGGGCGCGGGTCAGGACGCGTAGAAACTGTGCCTGGTGCCAGAGCACAAGACAGAAAGACATCCACCATACCTAGCTTCATGTCTCAGTTTACAGGGCGTCGCAGGACATCACTCTCGAGGTCAGACCACTGCGAACAGGTGGTCGGTTGGATTTCAGCTGATACTGCTTCCAGTCGGTTAAGCACCACCCTGTCTTCCACCAAGTCCACTCTCACTAGCCAAGAGTCTGGTCAACATAATCCTCACCCTGATCATCCTTCCTCCCACCATAGAGGGTCTTGCCAAAGAAGTGATCCCACACTGGGATATAGTGAGGAGCTCGTCTCATCACCAATCCTTGATTTGAACCTCTCTCCAAGCACGCTTGCAGAGGAACATGAGATCTTGTGCCCTGATTCACAACCTCTAGAGGGTACCCAATCACAAGAAGATGACAGAGGGGAACGGCATTTAAGGTCAAAGGAAGTGGATGATGATGATGAGACACAGTTGCCATCAAATCAACCACAATTACTGTCTCAAGACCTTGATGAGGAGGATGATACACAGTTGTCAATGACTGAGTATGTGGTGGGATCAAGAAATGAGGAGGATGATCAGAGTGAGGAAGTGGAGGAGGACTTGGTGGACGATGAGGTCACTGACCCCACCTGGGAAGGTGGAAAGCCGAGCGATGACAGCAGTCCTGAGGGTGAGCCATCTGCAGCACCGCAACAGGCTGGAAGAGGCAGTGGTGTGGCTAAAGAAAGAAGGCGGACCGCACCAAACCGGCCCTCAAATGTTCCACGGAGCACCCCCTTGCGTAAATCTCCCTTGCCAAGGGCTAGGTGTTCCGCGGTATGGCGTTTTTTTAAGGAAAGTGCGGACGACAAAAGAATTGTAGTTTGCAACCTGTGCCACACCAGAATGAGCCGAGGCATGAACACTAGCAACCTCACCACCACCAGCATGATCCGACACATGGCATCCAAGCACCGTAATAAGTGGGAGGAATGCCCGGATCGCCAATCTGTGTCTGCAGGCCACACCACTGCCTCCTCTTCCCCTGTTTTCGGTGCCGGCCAATCGCCTGTCGAAGGCGCAGGCCCGCATACCTCCCGCCCTGCACCTGTACCATCTGAAGCACCATCAGCGACCACATCCACTTCCCTGTCCCAGCGCAGCGTCCAAATGTCGTTACCCCAGGCATTTGAGCGCAAGCGAAAATACCCAGCCACCCACCCACAGGCCATAGCACTAACCTCACACCTTTCCAAATTACTGGCCATCGAAATGCTGCCATTTAGGCTTGTGGACACTGAGTCCTTCCGCAGCCTGATGGCAGCAGCTGTCCCTCGGTACGCAGTCCCCAGCCGCCACTACTTTTCCCGGTGTGCCGTCCCCGCCTTACACCACCATGTGTCCCTTAACATCACCCGTGCCCTGACCAACGCAGTTACTGGGAAGGTCCACTTAACGACTGACACATGGACAAGTGCTTGTGGCCAGGGATGCTACATTTCCCTGACGGCACACTGGGTGAATGTCGTGGAGGCTGGGAGCGACTCGGACCCTGGGATGGCACAGGTGCTACCCACGCCGAGGATTGCGGGCCCTACCTCCATCAGGGTTTCCGCCAGCACCTACGTTATTGGCTCCTCCTCCTCCGTTTCAACCTCCGAATTCTCTGCGCGCAGCGCCACTCACCCATCAGCCGGTAGCTGGAAGCAGTGTAGCACTGCAGTGGGGAAGCGTCAACAGGCCGTGCTGAAGCTGATCTGCCTTGGGGACAAACAGCACACGGCCTCAGAGCTGTTGCAGGGGATTAGTCACCAGACCGAGCAATGGCTCTCGCCACTCAACCTGCAACCAGGCATGGTTGTGTGTGATAATGGGCGTAACTTGGTGGCGGCTTTGGAGCTCGGCAAGCTCACACACGTACCATGCCTAGCGCATGTATTTAATTTAGTGGTTCAGCGATTTCTAAAAACCTACCCCAATTTGCATGATCTCTTGACGAAGGTGCGCCGCGTGTGTGCACATTTCCGTAAGTCATCTACAGCTTCAGCCGGCCTGTTGACGCTGCAGCAGCGCTTACAATTGCCAGCTCACCGGCTGCTGTGTGACATGAGCACGCGCTGGAACTCCACCTTCCACATGTTGGCCCGGCTTTGTGAGCAGCAGAGGGCAGTAGTGGAGTACCAGCTGTTACACGGTCGTCGCCTCTCCGTTCAACTTCCTCTAATCAGAAGTGAGGAGTGGGAATGGATGTCAGACCTCTGTGAGGTTTTACGCAATTTTGAGGAATCGACACAGATGGTGAGCGGCGATAACGCTATTATCAGTGTAACCATCCCACTTCTGTGTCTACTGAAACGCTCGCTGCTCACAATTAAAACCGACGCTTTGCATGTGGAAGAGGTGGAAATGGGGGAGGAAGAGCTTACACAAGGTGATAGCCAGAGCACCCTCACTTCGTCTTCTCAGCGACAATTGGAGGAGGCGGAGGAGGAAGAGGAGGAGGAAGACACGGTTGCCTCTGCTACAGAGGGTAGCCATGGAACTTTATTTCCATCTCTTCAGCGTGGGTGGGCAGAAGAGGAGGAAGAGGATGAGGAGATTGAGAGTCATCCTCCTGGTGAGGACAGCGAAATCTTGCCTGTTGGTACTCTGGCACACATGGCTGACTTTATGTTAGGCTGCCTTTCCCGTGACCCACGCGTTATACGCATTTTAGACAACACGGATTACTGGGTGTTCACCCTTCTGGACCCCCGCTACAAAGAGAATTTCTCATCTCTCATTCCTCCGGTGGAGAGGACAAGCAAAATGGTGCAATACCAGAAGGTTCTTGTCGAAAAATTGCTCCAAAATTTTCCATCTGACAACGCTGGCGGCAGAGTACGTGCTACCTTGGCCAACCGAGAAGGGGAGAAAAGGGGAGCACACAGCAGTTCCGACAAAGGCAGGGCTACACTCTCCAAGGCGTGGGACACCTTCATGACACCCCGCCAGCACCCTCACCCTGATGCGCGGCCTAGTGTCACAAGGAGGGAAAAGTTTTGGAAGATGGTGAAGGAGTACGTAGCAGACCGTGTCAGCGTCCTCAATGATCCCTCTGTGCCTTACAACTACTGGGTGTCCAAGCTGGACACGTGGTATGAACTGGCACTCTACGCCTTGGAGGTGCTGGCCTGCCCTGCCGCCAGCGTTCTGTCTGAGCGGGTATTTAGTGCTGCTGGTGGCATCATAACAGATAAGCGTATCCGCCTTTCCACCGACAATGCTGATAGGTTGACACTTATAAAAATGAACAAGGCCTGGATTTCCCCTGACTTCTCCACTCCACTGGAGGAAAGCCCCGGGGGAACATAAACTCACTTTATATATGTTATTTACAATGATGGGAATACTCTGTATTCCCATTCACCCCTTCCACCCAAAAAACGGGTATATGGTTGACTCTTAATCTTCTCATCCTCCTCCTCCTCTTCCATATGCCCTGTGATATAATTTTTATATAGGGCCAGCTCACCAGCGGGCCCTGTGATATAATTTTTATATAGGGCCAGCTCACCAGCGGGCCCTGTTTGACAATTTTTGTATAGGTCAGCTCACCAGCGGGCCTTCTCATATAATATTTTATTGGGTCAGCTCTCTAGCGGGCCCTCACATATAATGTTTTATAGCGTCAGCTCACTAGCGGGCCTTCGCATATAATGTTTAGGATGGTCAGCTCCGCAGCAGACCCTCACCCATAATGTTTTAGATGGTCGGCTCAGCAGCAGACCCTCATTCCTAATGTTTTAGATGGTCAGCTTAGCGGCATGCCCTCGCCCCTAATGTTTTAGAGGGTCACCAGCAGGCCATTAATCCTAATTTTTCAAGGCTGTGTATGATGCCCTCCTTTATGTGTAATAAAGGGTGTATTGGAGTGACATTTCAGTCTAATTTTTGGCAGCCCTTTCACTTAGTGCATAGGCTTTATGAGTGTTGGACCACTACCTGAACTATTGTACCACAATGTGAATGAGGCCCTCCATTTTGTGATATACAGGTTGTATCGGAATGCCTCAGGTCCTCCCATTTAATTAAATAGGGCTGGGGTGTTCGACAGAGCAGAAGGTAGTTCTTGGCTTCATCCACTAAGTCACTTCGTCACTTTTACTCAATGGATCAGACCCCACTGTTCCGACTATAAATTTTGGACTTAACAAGGGCAAACGGACATGTTGTAAAACCTGTGGTAGCTGCGGCCTCCGTTCCTGAATGCTGTACCTTACCCGGGCCATAACCACGTTGAACACCTGCTTTACGCTGCGCACGTTTCCCTCTTAATCATGGCCCCAGTTCCGAAAAATCGATGAAATTTTTTGCAGAATTTGCAGATGATATACAAGTAAATATACAGCAAATACTGTTTGGTAACAATTTTTCGCCTAAAATCGTTTTTATCTTCCTTTTTGTGTTTTACGGTCAGTCTGTAAAAATGGTGTACTACGGGCGAAACATCGTTCCCAGCAGTGACGTTGGAGTCCAAGATGCATCCAGACATCCTCCCTATGCTGTCCCTGAACCATTTCTGTGGTGTTTCCATCATTTTCTGACCTTTTCCTATGAACCAGGCACCCTCCCCTCATCAGAGCAGGGGGTGCCTGGTGTAATGCTCGAGTCCTCCCATTGACTTCAATGGGGCTCGGGTGCTCGGCCGAGCACTCGAGCCTCCGGGGGCGCTCGGCCAGAGCACCCGAACACCCGAGCATCGGGGTGCTCGATCATCACTAATAATTAGCCTTTGCAAAGGAGTCTCATACTATTTTTCCAGCCTGCAAGAAGAAGGTGCTCACACAACTGAAAGTGGAAGAAAGAGAATAATTGAAATGGCATGTTTAAGATATGCACACATAATTAACCCTTTAACCTTTTGAATGCCAGAGGGGTACGCAACGCATTGCTTTGAAATGCGTTGCGTACCCCTCTGGCAATCAAAGGGTTAAGGAACAGATGGGGTATTCAATGCACTGCTTAGCAATGCATTGTATACCCCCCTGGTTCTTAATGGGTCAAATCATAATATAGCCACTGGTTAAATGCATTAGAGGGTAACTGTCACCTCCTAATGTTAACAACACTCCATTTAACCTTGTTGTGGCCATAAAATCCTAATGGTACCTGTTAATGTGTCCCTTGTTCTTTCAAAAGGTAATATCTTCAGTCATTCCTAGATTCCATGTCCATGGAGGTAGACATGACTGTTACCCTCTGCTCACTAAGCAATGAGATGTGTATCCGTCTGATGCTTAAGGATATATGTAAGCTCATGCACTCTGCCTGCTTCAGATAAAATATCAGCAACTATCATGTCCGCCTCCATGGACCTGGCATCCCGGACTGTCTAAAGATGGTATTTCTTGAACAAATGCACAAGGGAAAAATGATATATTTTTGGCCATTGTAAGGTAAATGGGAGTTATTATTAGGAGGTTTTTAGTCCTCTTTTAATTCATGCTACAGTTAAAGTTAAAATAAAACATTACTATTCCTTTAACACCCACCTCCCTTCCCAAGACACAAGATGCTAGTGTTCTGTAAAAACATGATAGAGATCCCCTCTGGTCTCAGTTGCTGAGGAGACACTGGCAGGGCCAAGATCCAGGGCTCGGATCAATGCCATGAACTCATTTTCGGACACGCAGCACTAAATCCTGCAGAGAAAGAGGATTAAGACGCAATTATTTATCTTAGCCTCCCTACCCCTTTAGACAGTTGTTATTTCAATGGCAGTCTTGGTATTTAACTAATGAGCACAGCGGTCCCTGAAGTATTCACTTAAGAAGAATAAGCAGCAGGGGAAAGTTGGTGCCCTTTCTTTTAGGATTTGGCTGCTACCTTATCTTAGAAGGGCGTGTTAAAGGTACATCCTCCATTACTCCTGGTAAATATACATTTCAATCAAACATTATAATTACTTTCTTCTTCTTCATAATGAGTAAGCGGAATTGCTGTGCTGCTAATTAAAAAGCAGAGGATGTTCTAAACCAGTGATAACCAACAAAGGGCAGCACGTGTGGCCCTCAGCTACACCAAAGAGCCGTGCATCATGGTAAAAACTATAAAGTAGGGTTTGGAAAAGTAGACTTACTGTTTGGATGCTAGAGAGGTCTCAAACTCATTAATTTACAATGAGTTGGAGACCTCTCCAGGACCTTTGGAAGGACCTGATTTCCAATTTTGTAAATTAAGCAAAAGCTAAGAGCTCCAAATTTTGAGGAGTGCCTCAGCTGTGGTAGCCACACTCCTATTCTGAATTGTGGGTGTAGCCAAAGCACTCTCAGTGTCCTTGCACCAGTGTATATAATGTGTTACATGTTATTATTTAACCCCCTTGGATGCTAGACAGATCTCCAGCGCATAGAGATAAAGGAGTTAAAAAATGTTGTTTTTCTCCTTGCTTGTTACAGGCCAAGGGTATTTTATATTCCAGGAAATAGATGATGAGACTGGGAATGGGAGCGGGGTCATGCAAGAACTGTGGGTGTGGCCATGGGTGGAGCTAAGGGTGGCTAGAGAGCCTTGCCTATAAGCACCTGGGATGTAAATCCAGCCCTGACCCAAAGGGTTACCATCTAAGTGTAAAGGGAGATGTACTCTGAAGCAAAAATGAGGATGTGTGCATGTAGGTGAGGCAACATTGTGTGTGTGATATTGTAGAGGGAAATAATGTACTCTTACCATTGTTCCAGAGGACTTACTGGTGGCTGCAGGAGAAGACTCTGAAGGTTCTAAAACAATAAGCATGTTTTTTATGTTGTATGTATTGATGTCACATTTTCTGGAAAAAATAATCTGCTTCCTTCAGCTGGCATTGACTTATCATGGACTGCTGACATTTTACTGGTCATGTGACATCAGCAACCCTAGTTCCATGCTCAGCCCCTTGGATGCTGCAAATATCTACAGAACTGTTTTACCAAAAAATAGGCAGCTGTCATACAACATATAACACAGGCCTAGATTCTCTGCATTTGGTAAATTATATCACTGATACTATGTAACGAATTCCCATTGTAATCTATGGAGACATTTGTAAGTAAAACACTTGATTAAGCTGTCAGCTGCAATGGAATTCATGACTGGATCTCTCTGTATTGTGTTTGGGCACACAATACTGTCTGATCATGTATGAAGGGTAAAGATGGGTGGGGAAACTCAGTGAGGCTGATGTACTGAGAAAGTGGAGCAATTTTGGTGGTGGTGGTGGGGCGGGGGTGTATGTGGCATAGGGAACAAATTAAAAATCCAGTTGATTTGAATGGGGGAGTGTTAACTGAATGTGAGAATGGTTTTCAACATTTTCTAAGGCAGTGCACTGGGGACTTTTCTAATTAAAAGCTATATTTAAATCAGTGGGAATATTTATTTGTTCCCTAGGTTATAATTGGTTTGCTCCAGAATTGCTTCACTTTCTCTTAGTACATCAGCCTTGGCATTTTGTCATGCTACTGTAGGTGTAAGTGCTTAGTATGTGTGAAAGAACAGCACTCCATGATGTTAATTTAATATAAACTCCAAATTGTGTGAAGATGCTATAAGCTTGTATACTCACTATTAGCAAAGGTTGACACCTGGTACAGTTATGATTTATCCATTATACACTAAAGAATACTGGATACATCTTTAACATCTAAAGAGTTAAGGTGTCCTACTATTCTATACTTAGCTCAAGGCCCCACAGTGACTTAAAACAACCAAGTGGTCTCCAACACATTGCAAAGCAATGTACTGAAAACCTCTTTAGCATGAAAGGGGTTGCACTATCTACATTTTGCCCTGTGTCCAATAGTGGCTTAAAACATTATCAGAAGTGTTTCAAGATTTTGGAATACTCCCTAGCAAGGGGTTAAGATGGCTGACAACAATATCATATATATATCATATATTTTGTCAGAAATGATTTTGTTTGTAACTGTGCAATTTGTGGTCAGGTGAAATAAGAAGTCAGTGAAAGAAATGGATGTTGGGGTGGCATGCAGTGAAAATAATGATACTGCTTCCCACTGACAAGCAAGCAATCAGCTTCATTCACCTGAATGGACAGCACTACTAGGCCATCATGGGGAGACTGATCCATAACATATTACCATTTCTAAATTAAAAGTACTTTGTATGAGTAAACATATGTGTAACATTAATATGCAAAGCACAGTAGCCAGCATTTACTAAACGTCAGATTGCCTTTTGCCTGCAGTGATATGGGTGGGGGTGGGGGGTGCAACACACTGCAAACAACACAGTGTACACCGTTCTGATCATCAAGGGGTTCAACTTAACCCTTTGAGTGCCAGAGATGTACGCTGGCATAACCCTCTGGCACTCAAATGGTTAATTCTGCTATTCCTCCCTTGGGTTTTGCTAGAAGAGTGTGTTGCATGTATTTGTTGTACCCCTCAGCTCAGACTAACATGCATGACACTGATTTCAGTGGGAGTGCGGTACTCTTTCTGGCTAGACTCCCACTAACTAATCTCTCTCTACTTCAGTCAATCTAGAATGCTGTTGTCTGACTCATTTACTTAGCCCTTTGATCTCCAGTGGCAAATTCTTAGACTGACTTCCAATATCTTTCACAATCAGATTCAAAATCCTAGGCCTGTCATACAAATTTCTCTTCAGTAAAGCACCCCTATATATTTCCTCAGTTTTGTCTAATTATTCCCATAGGCATAACATGCACTTTACTTTCAGCTCTCATCCACGTTAATAACCTTTTTTCACTCATGTTTACAAAACTGCTGCCAAGCTGCTCCTCTAACATTCTTAATTTCAAACATTATCTCAAAATGCATCATTTCACAAGAACTTATTTCAAAATGCCTTAGTTCCTTCAATCTTCAGAGTTCTATCAGCTTGCCATTTATACCTTCATTCCTACTTTCCTGATATTACCACCATAATCACTTCTATCCCTCACTTGGACCAATTCTGTGGTTGATAAACATGAAACTTTTTGGTACTTAACTGTACTTTGCCAAGAACAAAAGCAGCAGAAAGTAACATACATGTTATATGTCTAACAATTTAATGGTAGGCAACAACACAGCAATGCTGTGGGAAAAGCCAACAGGATACTCAGTTGTTTAGCAAGAGGTATCAGCAGCAGAATCATGTGTCTCTAATGCTACTTTCTAATAGTGCTAATAGATCACTAATAGTTCACTAATTAGACTTCACGCAAGGCATGATGTGCAGTTTTGGAGACCAAAAGGGGAATGCATGCATATGTTTCAACTCCGAAATACATAATATTTTGTATACCACGCTGGCCTATTGTCTATGTACTATACTATTTAAGTCTGAGATTGTCCTCTTTATTCTGGTTGTATCAAGGGGTGGAGAGTATATTGGTATTTTGGGTCATGCCTTTCATCTGCAGAGGAAATTTGTGTAAAATTCTTCCATTTTTCTGTGCATGTTATAGGGGTGATTTGCTGGCATTAACCCCTTTGAGTGCTATAGGGGTATCCAGTGCATTAACTATCAATGCACTGGATAATAATCTGGCACTCAAAGGGTTTAAGTCATAATACTGGCAGAGTTGTGTGTGCCAGTATGTGATAAAGAGTTCATACATAAGCATAGGTGCAGGTGCATGATTTTCAAGTTAATGTATAAGTGCAGAAAACGATTTGCACTGACAATTCGTACATTCATCTCATACCATAATGTGCAAACAGTTTAGGCAGGTGTGAAAATGCTGTAAAGTAAGAATGCTTTAAAAAAACAGACATGTTAATAGTTTATATGAATCGATTAACAAAATGCATAGTGAGTGAACAGAAGAAAAAGATAAATCAAATCAATATTTGGTGTGACCACTTTGCCTCAAAACAACATCAATTCTTCTAGGTACTCTTGCACAAAGTCAGGGATTTTGTAGGCATATAGTCAGATGTATGATTTAACAATTACACCAAAAAGGGGCTAATGATCAATTTTATATGTAGGTTGAGACACAATCATTAACGGAAACTGAAACAGCTGTGTAGGAGGAATAAAACTGTGTCAGGAACAGCCACACTCGCCTAACACTGTGAGGTTGCTGAAGACAGTTTAAAGTCAAAAGTCATACACCATGGCAAGACTGAGTATAGCAACAAAACAAAAGGTATTTGTATCAGCAATGTCTCTCCCAGGGTTTCCAGGTGTGCTGTCCAAACTCTTTTGAAGAAGCACAAAGAAATGGGCAACGTTGAGGACTGGAGACGCAGTGATCGACCAAGGTAACTTAGTGCAGCACATCAAAAACACATCATTCTTACTTCCATTTGCAGTCGGAAGATGTCCAGCAGTGCCATCAGCTGAGATTTGGAAAAAAACAGAGGGACCCTGGTACACCCATCTACTGTCCAGAGAAGTCTGGTCATAAGTGGTCTTCATGGAAGACTTGTGGCCAAAAGCCACACCTCCGATGTGGAAACAAGGCCAAGCGACTCAACTTTGCACGAAAACACAGAAACTGGGGTGCAGAAAAACAGCAGCAAGTGTTCTGGACTGATAAGTCAAAATTTGGATTATTTGGCTGTAGCAGAAGGCAGTTTGTTTGCTGCAGGCTACAGTGAAGCATGGTGGAGGTTCCTTACAAGTCTGGGGCTGCATTTCTGTAAAAGGAGTTGGGGATTTGGTCAGAATGAATGCTTAGAAGTACAGGCAGATACTGATCCATCATGCAGTACCATCAGGGAGGCATCTGATTGGTCCCACATTTATTCTACAGCATGAAAACGATCCCAAACATATAGCCAAAGTAATTAAGAACTATCATCAATGTAAAGAATAACAAGGAGTCCTGGAAGTGATGGTACAGCCCCCACAGAGCCTTCATCTCAACAACATTCTGTCTGGGATTACATGAAGAGAGAGGGAGAAGCAACTGAGGTTGCCTAAATCCACAGAACTGAGGTTAGTTCTCCAAGATGTTTGGAACAACCTACCTGCTGAGTTCCTTAAAAACTGTGTGCAAGTGTACCTAGAAGAATTCACACTGTTTTTTTTATCATAAATTTTTATTGAAGATTTTCTCCATAAAGGCATGGCAAAGGGTGGTCACACCAAGTATTAATTTGATTTTGATTTTTCTTCTGTTCACTCACTATGCATTTTGATAATTGATAACTATAAACTATTAACTTGTCTATTTTTTAAGGTATTCTTACTTTACAGCATTTTTTCACACCTGTCTAAAACTTTTGCACATTACGGTATCTCCAGAAGGCTCTTCAAAAGAAGGTTTATTAAAACATTGCATGGTCTAAATAACAACACTGGAAGATAGAAAGTGGATATGGGGGGTGTGAGATATGATTGAAGCCAGGGGTGTTGCTTGGTACTAGCTGAATGAGCTAAAACCTCAAGTCTCATGCTTAAAGGGACAGTAATGTCCCACAGAAAAAGGTTTTAGTTTTGTAGAGGATGAAAAAATAAACTCTATGACACAAATCCTATCTTTCAAACTGCTATGGTTTGAGAGATATATGCATTCAAAGTTCCCCCCCTCCCCTTCTCCTGATGTCAGCTGTAAGGCAGACAGCAGCAGATTTGAGTCAGCCGACTTGAGGAGGCTCTTCAGCAGAGCCGAAGCAGCGTTATTTAAAAAGAAGTACTTTGTCGGAACGGTCTACAAAGCGTGCTTGCAAACCAGGCACACTTTGTGGACCTTTCCAATTAAGTAATTATTTTCCAATAACGCGATTTCAGCTCTGCTGCAGAGCCGCCGGCTGGTCCCAGGACCTGGATCTACTGCCGTCAGCACAACGCTGATGTCAGGAGAAGGGGAGGGAAGGGGGAACTTTGAATGCATATATCTCTCAAACCATAGCAGTTTGAGAGATAGGATTTGTGCCATAGAGTTTATTTTTTTATCCTCTACAAAACTATAAGATTTTTTTATGGGACATTACTGTCCATTTAAAGCCTTCTGGTCCTCAAAGGTTTACCTAACCTGCCAAATTCATCAAACTCTGATTAATAAACCACCATCCGGATTGTACATTCGCATTGGCTCTCCTACAGACAACTAGGAATGGTAGGTTAAAGGTTGTTAACATGTAGCTCTCCAGCAGTTGTTAATGCATAACTCCTTTCATAGCAGCATAGTAATATAGTTGATGAGGGTGAAAAAAAACATATGTTAATCAAGTTCAGCCCATACCATATCAACCCTGCTTAAATTATCAATATTGTTATTTAATACATAGGTATCCAATACTTTTTTTGTATGCAGTTACAATATCTGCAAGCACAGCATCCAGAGCCTAAGAATTCCATAACTTTACTGCCCTTACTGTAAAATTCCCTGCCTTTCTTTTAATAAAAAGCACCTTTCCTCTAGTCTTAATAGATAACCTTTTGTTCTTTGTGTAAATACTTCCATGGAGTTCTTTGTAGTGACTTCAAATATATTTGTAAATGGTAATCATATCACCGGATTTACCAATAGGCCGACTAGGCACTGGCCTATGGAGCTCGATTTTCCGGGGGTGCCCGGTAGTGGCCAAGTCACACCCACTAGCCCGCCCATTTTCAATTGCCCAGCCAGTATATTTAATTTAAAAGATGCAGCTACGAGGGAACCGCTTGGTTTAGTAACTGCTGCCTGTGCCTCCTCCTCGTTTGCGCCGCCCCCTCTGTGACTCACTAGCTAAGTCCGTTCACTACTTGCAGCCTTCCAGTCCCTGCTGACCCGGCTGCCATACTGTGTGATGTGGAACTTCCGGCAGTGACGTCAGGGGCGGGCTGGACAGGGGGACAATTGCCCCCTCGGGGCTTTCATAAAACTCTGCTGGTGGGCCGCAGCCTCCCTCCAACTCCCGCTTGCCGCCATCAGAAGGCTGCTGGCCCAGAAACTTGTTTTTGAATTTGTTGGGCAATGGGGTGCCTTAAATGCAGTACAGAAGGGAAGTGTGGAGTTGACCGGAAAGAGACTTTGGTGGTGCGGCGAGCAGCGTTCAGCTGCCTAGTAACCGATGCGTTCTTATGTAGCAGACCAACAGGGAAATCGAAATGACAGAAGGTGGCTGTGTGGCTTCTGTATGCAGCAGAGGGGCAGTGAGTGGCGTCAAGAGAGCACAGAGATAATATGGACATAGATATGACATAGGTATAGAAAGTTGTTCTTTCTCTCCTTCTTTTGACATTATCATGGCTACAATAAAAAGGGTGTAAACATAAGAAGAAAAAAGGGAATAATGGCAAATTAAGCTTTTTTTCACCCTAATTACCTCTATTCACCGAAAGAAGACTAGTTCAAAGGCCTTAATTACTGTAACCTACTGATAAAGGGCATATGTTGTTTGTGTTTTTTAATAAATCATGATGAAAGTGAAGTATTAACACTTTGGGTACCAGGGAGGTGCACAACGCATTGTAAAGCAATGAGATTTATACCTCCCTGGCACACAAAGGGTTAATGATAATAGTCCAGGCTACACTAATTAAGGACTTTGAACTAATGTTCTTTCAGTAAATAGAGGTAATTAGGATGAAAAAGCCTGATTTGACATTATTCCCTTTTTTCTTCCTATATCTTCAATTTTACAAAATAAGATTTGCAAAGGCCAATGCATAGTCATGATATAAAGGCCACCCCCAGCCATAGTTTGTATTTGATTAATAAAAAGGGTTTGCCAGTGTTTGAATGGAAGTGCTAGTGTATGCATGTGTGCCAACGTGTTAATGTGTGTGATAGTATATGCATGTGCGTATTTTAGTGTATGCATGTGTGTGAATGTGTGTACTAGTGCAGGGCTCAAAATTTCATGTCCTGAGCTACTAGCTAGGGATGGGCGAAAATGTTCTCCTCAAACTAAAATCAGCGAATAATGGCACTTTTTGCTAAGCGAATAATTTCCCGCGAAAAGTGCTGATTTTCCGCTTTTTCCCACCCATTGAAATCAATGGGAAGAAAAGTTTTCTACAGCCATATAAAAGGCTGTCAGGCTCTCACAGCTTGCCATTTTGTGTTTGTGAGAAGAGAGAGCAGCACCTTGTTTGAGCAAGAGAAGACAGAGAGAGGAATTGAAGTTTAGTTTAGGGAATCTTTTAGTAGGACATTTGTTCTGTGTAAGTGTGCATTAGGAGAGTCAGTGGGGCAATCTGGGGAGAATAAGGGAGGAAGGAGGTCGACCCCAAATACGCCAAAATTCCATGTGGCTGACTGGCAAGACACAGGCAGCTAGGGATCTATTTGCTTGCTGATCTTGCTGTAATTGTCTCTGTGCTGGGTGGGGAAGTCTGGGGAAAGACTGTTGATTTTGTTTTTCAGTTAGAATATTTTTTGGACACACTGTGATAAGACAACAGGGTGGACAACTTAAAAAAATAAAAAAGTAAATAAAAAAGAATAAAGAACTAAATATATTAGGTGACAGTGACTGACAACTGACTGGGTTTAGGCAAGGCATCATACAGCTCCATCAGTTGTGTTGTGTACCCGTACAGTAAAAAAACACGTAATGTCCAGCAAATGCACAAGGGGAAGGGAGAGGGGAAGGGGTAGGGGAAGGGGGTGGGGTGGAGCAGTGCAGGGACATGAGAGTAAAGTAGTCGTTCAAAAACTGACTTCAGCAATGGTTGCTGAAGCATGTGCAATCAGTGATGATGATGATCCCTCTACTCCAAGGGAGGATGCAGTTTGTCAAGTTCTCAGCAAAATTAGTTCCAGCACCACCAGTGCCAGTAGAAATAAAGAAGCAAATAAGAAGAACACTGAAGACGACAACAAGTCGCATTCAAGTGTTGATGATGCTAGCAATAGCATAATAGAGGAAAGTGTAGCAGCTGAACTGCCTGCTGCATCAGATAACGAGACAAACAAGCACCAAAACACCCATAGTAGGGAACTTTGTTACAATAAAAGTAAAAGGAAATTGTTTGAGACCTCCAAAAGCTTAGGGGAATATAAGGGTAGTAGTGAGCAAACTGGACAAGAAGTGGCAGGTGATGCTGATGCTGCTGAGGATGACCTAATGATGATTGATGATGATGCAGATCTAGAAAAAATCCCTCCAGCATCCTTGTCTTGTTCAGATACAGATGAAGTTGAGAGTGAGGATGATGACAGGGCTATAAGGTTAGCAGAAAGTCAAAGTCTGAATCTTCCACCACTTTTAAGGAACACTGTGTCTGTCTATAAACTGTTTGAGAAAGCCATTGGAAAGTCTGACCCTGGACAAGCACAGATGTCAAAAAGCACACAGTCACCCTATCAGTCATCATCAGCATCATCGCCTCTTCAAAGTCCAAGTCCCACTCAGCCACACACACACACCTGTTTTGAGTACCCAGCAACAACAACACAGGTTAACATTCACAATGTTAGCTATGACGAGTGCCTCTGCTGCTGCTGCTGTAAGTGCTGCACCTTTGACACCTAGTAGTAGTGGCAGTAGAATTGCATCAACATCTAGCCCCAGAAGTAGTAGTAGCAGTAGCACCACCTCAGGAACCCCTCATTCCATGAAGTCCACAGTATGGAGATACTTCACTCTGGATCCTCAAGCTAAGCATGTTGCTATCTGTTGTCTATGCAAAAACCCGTGAGCAGGGGGAAAGCGGGCTCACACCTAGGCACCTCCTCTATGAGATCCCACCTGAAGCACAACCACAGGTCTGACTGGGAGACACAGTGTCAGCAGGCCAAAGGTGCCACAGCTAGCAGCAGCAGAAGCACTTTAAAATGTTCCCAGGGCTCTAGGGCAGAAAAAAGAAGTAGTGAAGTTATTTATGTGTCAGAGAGTGTGCTACTGCCAGTGCCAACAGTTAGTTCAGTCCAAAAACACCTATGGCTCCTGCTGCAGAGGAGTATGATGACTCTGGCTTTGCTGTAGGAGATGGCAAGAGTCATAGACTGCCCACACATGCTGCATCTACTGCCACCACCTCCTCTAGTAATGGTAAAGCAATACATTTTAGGGTTCTTCTGCCATGTCCTGCCAACCCACACTGTCTGAGTTCCTGGGAAGTAGACAAAAACTTCACAAAAACAATCCATAAGTACGCCTTTGGAATGTCATTGAATTACTCTTGAACTACAACTCTGACAGAATTGAAATAACACTCTCCAAAGTCCAAATACTATGATGATTAATTAGAGCTGCTTTTATTATGAAACATTACTATCCCTTTAAGCAGGAAGTTAGGGTTGTGGGCAAAGGACAAATGCATTCTGCATGCTAACACATTTTTCAAGGCATATTTTGCTGTAGAACTCACAACGTTGACTTTCAGCCCCTTATTTCTAAACTTCAGCCCTCACAAGATGTAATATTACAGTAGAAAATGTAGTACCTATTGGAAATAGTTGGAAAATTTATTAAAATAGGCAAAAAAGAGGACATTTTTGCATAGGCGGAAAGGCGAAAGTTTTTGCGGGAAATGCAAAAAATCTGCACGGTTTCGCAAAATTATTCGCTGGAAATTTTTCACACTTTTCGCCCACCCCTACTACTAGCCAGATGGCGGCCTGAAAAGTTACTCGCCACCAGTTTCCACGCCTAGCTCCACCCATATTCCCGCCTTTAACCCCACCCATCACAAGTTCTCTTTGATGAAATTATATTGTTCTATGTTTTAGTCAGAATAAAATTAACAAAACTATTCAATAACAATGTCCACACATGAATTAAAAGGAAAATAAATGCATAAGACATCAACAAGTGGAGGCATAAAATATTTGGTTTAACTGCTGAAACTCTTAATAAACATGGTACAGTTGATTTGTCACACTTTGTCTTTATGCATAAAGGCCATAGCAAGCAGCACAATGCTTAACCTTTTAAAGGCCATAGGATGGTCGAATAATAGCACCACTGTAAAAGTTCCAGCTGCAATAACTTGCGAATAAAACATCTATCAACGGTTGTCATTTCCATGTTTTAAAGGGATAGTAATACTTGAAAATAAGTTTATTTTATATTGTAGCCCTTAAAAAAACATGAAAAATTATATAAGTCTTATCTCCCAAACCATAAAGTAAAATATAGTAAAATTCTCTTTTCCTGGCTGTTTCAGCCAAGTCTGCCATCTAGTGGACAGATTTGGAATTCGGTCCACAGAGCAACCGGCAGCTCTTTAACAGTGCCGAGATCACGATCTTTGAAAAGAACTGCTTAACTGGTACTATCTACAAAGTGTGCCTGGCTTGAAAGCACACTTTGTAGACCATTCCAATTAAGAAATTCTTTTTAAAGATGGTGATCTCAGCACTTCTGTAGAGGCACAACCGGTCCCGGGACCGGATTCCAAATCTGAAGGGTGGAGCAATGATGTCACTCCAGGGGAAACTTTACTTCTGAATATCTCCCAAACCATAAAGGTTTGGGAGATAAGACATATCATTTTTCATGTTTTTTTAAGGGCTACAATATAAAATAAACTTATTTTCAAGTATTACTATCCCTTAAATTAGTAGGATAAAGTATTGCACCACTTTTACATTGTACATCTGCTTCAGTGAAATATGAGGCCATGTGATGGGCTTGTGCCATAGAGCTGAAGGTATACAGATTTTATATAGGATATAATCACTAGTGGATGAAGTAACAAATGGAACAACTTGTATATCTTTATGTATATGAAAATGTCTAGGAATTTCATCTCAACACAGCAGTTTGTGTCTGGGGGAGGACCATGGGACAAATTTCTAACCCACATCACAAGCCTGTCCCCCGGGGAAGCTGAACGAGAGGGCGGCTCTACAGCGACCTGCTGCCTCCTGCTATCCTGCTTGGAAATGACCCGGGCAGAGGCCTCACTATAGTTGGTGTCACCTGGTGCAGTAACTCATGGTCTCAACCTCCTGGATCTCCTCCGTACCATGCTCTGCATCCACAGAAACAATACTCTGACCCCACTCAGTGCTCTGCATCCACAGACATACAATACCCTGACACCACGCAGTGCTCTGCATCCAGACACACAATACCCTTACCCCATTCAGTAGTCTCCAACTACAGACACACAATACTCTGACCCCATTCAGTACTCTCCATCTACAGACACACAATACTCTGACACCATTCAGTACTCTCCATCTACAAACAAACATTACCCTGACCCCATTCAGTACTCTTCATCTACAGAAACAATACTCTGACCCCACTCAGTACTCTCCATCTACAGACACACAATACTCTGACCCCATTCAGTACTCTCCATCTACAGACGCACAATACTCTGACCCCATTCAGTACTCTCCATTAGTGATGAGCGAGCACCCCAATGCTCGGGTGTTCGGGTGCTCTGACCGAGCACCCCCGGAGGCTCGAGTGCTCGGCCGAGCACCCGAGCCCCATTGAAGTCAATGGGAGGACTCGAGCATTACACCAGGCACCCCCTGCTCTGATGAGGGGAGGGTGCCTGGTCCATAGGAAAAGGGCAGAAAATGATGGAAACACCACAGAAATGGTTCAGGGACAGCATAGGGAGGATGTCTGGATGCATCTTGGACTCCAACATCGCTGCTGGGAACGATCTTTCGCCCATAGTACGCCATTTTTACAGACTGACCGTAAAACACACAAAAAGGAAGATAAAAACGACTTTAGGCGAAAAATTGTTACCAAACAGTATTTGCTATATATTTACTTGTATATCATCTGCAAATTCTGCAAAAAATTTCATCGATTTTTCGGAACTGGGGCCATGATTAAGAGGGAAACGTGCGCAGAGGCAAATTCTCCCAAAAATTTCCTTGATTTTTCTGAACTGAGGCCATGATTAAGAGGGAAACGTGCGCAGAGGCAAATTCTCCCAAAAATTTCCTTGATTTTTCTGAACTGAGGCCATGATTAAGAGGGAAACGTGCGCAGAGGCAAATTCTCCCAAAAATTTCCTTGATTTTTCTGAACTGAGGCCATGATTAAGAGGGAAACGTGCGCAGAGGCAAATTCTCCCAAAAATTTCCTTGATTTTTCTGAACTGAGGCCATGATTAAGAGGGAAACGTGCGCAGAGGCAAATTCTCCCAAAAATTTCCTTGATTTTTCTGAACTGAGGCCATGATTAAGAGGGAAACGTGCGCAGAGGCAAATTCTCCCAAAAATTTCCTTGATTTTTCTGAACTGAGGCCATGATTAAGAGGGAAACGTGCGCAAAGGCAAATTCTCCCAAAAATTTCCTCGATTTTTTGAACTGGGGCCATCCTAAACATTATATGCGAAGGCCCGCTAGTGAGCTGACGCTATAAAACATTATATGAGAGGGCCCGCTAGAGAGCTGACCCAATAAAACATTATATGAGAAGGCCCGCTGGTGAGCTGACCTATACAAAAATTGTAAAACTGCGCCCGCTGGTGAGCTGGCCCTATATAAAAATTATATCACAGGGCCCGCTGGTGAGCTGGCCCTATATAAAAATTATATCCCAGGGTATATGGAAGAGAGTCAACCATATACCCGTTTTTTGGGTGGAAGGGGTGAATGGGAATACAGAGTATTCCCATCATTGTAAATAACATATATAAAGTCACTATATGTTCCTCCGGGGCTTTCCTCCAGTGGATTGGAGAAGTCAGGGGAAATCCAGGCCTTGTTCATTTTTATAAGTGTCAACCTATCAGCATTTTCGGTGGAAAGGCGGATACGCTTATCTGTTATGATGCCACCAGCAGCACTAAATACCCGCTCAGACAGAACGCTGGCGGCAGGGCAGGCCAGCACCTCCAAGGCGTAGCGTGCCAGTTCATACCACGTGTCCAGCTTGGACACCCAGTAGTTGTAAGGCACAGAGGGATCATTGAGGACGCTGACACGGTCTGCTACGTACTCCTTCACCATCTTCCAAAACTTTTCCCTCCTTGTGATACTAGGCTGCGCATCAGGGTGAGGGTGCTGGCGGGGTGTCATGAAGGTGTCCCACGCCTTGGAGAGTGTTGCCCTGCCTTTGTCGGAACTGCTGTGTGCTCCCCTTTTCTCCCCTTCTCGGTTGGCCAAGGTAGCACGTACTCTGCCGCCAGCGTTGTCAGATGGAAAATTTTGGAGCAATTTTTCGACAAGAACCTTCTGGTATTGCACCATTTTGCTTGTCCTCTCCACCGGAGGAATGAGAGATGAGAAATTCTCTTTGTAGCGGGGGTCCAGAAGGGTGAACACCCAGTAATCCGTGTTGTCTAAAATGCGTATAACGCGTGGGTCACGGGAAAGGCAGCCTAACATAAAGTCAGCCATGTGTGCCAGAGTACCAACAGGCAAGATTTCGCTGTCCTCACCAGGAGGATGACTCTCAATCTCCTCATCCTCTTCCTCCTCTTCTGCCCACCCACGCTGAAGAGATGGAACTAAAGTTCCATGGCTACCCTCTGTAGCGGAGGCAACCGTGTCTTCCTCCTCCTCCGCCTCCTCCAATTGTCGCTGAGAAGACGAAGTGAGGGTGCTCTGGCTATCACCTTGTGTAAGCTCTTCCTCCCGCATTTCCACCACTTCCACATGCAAAGCGTCAGTTTTAATTGTGAGCAGCGAGCATTTCAGTAGACACAGAAGTGGGATGGTTACACTGATAATAGCGTTATCGCCGCTCACCATCTGTGTCGATTCCTCAAAATTGCGTAAAACCTCACAGAGGTCTGACATCCATTCCCACTCCTCACTTCTGATTAGAGGAAGTTGAACGGAGAGGCGACGACCGTGTAACAGCTGGTACTCCACTACTGCCCTCTGCTGCTCACAAAGCCGGGCCAACATGTGTAAGGTGGAGTTCCAGCGCATGCTCACGTCACACAGCAGCCGGTGAGCTGGCAATTGTAAGCGCTGCTGCAGCTTCAACAGGCCGGCTGAAGCTGTAGATGACTTACGGAAATGTGCACACACGCGGCGCACCTTTGTCAAGAGATCATGCAAATTGGGGTAGGTTTTTAGAAATCGCTGAACCACTAAATTAAATACATGCACTAGGCATGGTACGTGTGTGAGCTTGCCGAGCTCCGAAGCCGCCACCAAGTTACGCCCATTATCACACACAACCATGCCTGGTTGCAGGTTGAGTGGCGAGAGCCATTGCTCGGTCTGGTGACTAATACCCTGCAACAGCTCTGAGGCCGTGTGCTGTTTGTCCCCAAGGCAGATCAGCTTCAGCACGGCCTGTTGACGCTTCCCCACTGCAGTGCTACACTGCTTCCAGCTACCGGCTGATGGGTGAGTGGCGCTGCGCGCAGAGAATTCGGAGGTGGAAACGGAGAAGGAGGAGCCAATAACGTAGGTGCTGGCGGAAACCCTGATGGAGGTAGGGCCCGCAATCCTCGGCGTGGGTAGCACCTGTGCCATCCCAGGGTCCGAGTCGCTCCCAGCCTCCACGACATTCACCCAGTGTGCCGTCAGGGAAATGTAGCGTCCCTGGCCACAAGCACTTGTCCATGTGTCAGTCGTTAAGTGGACCTTCCCAGTAACTGTGTTGGTCAGGGCACGGGTGATGTTACGGGACACATGGTGGTGTAACGCGGGGACGGCACACCGGGAAAAGTAGTGGCGGCTGGGGACTGCGTACCGAGGGACAGCTGCTGCCATCAGGCTGCGGAAGGACTCAGTCTCCACAAGCCTAAATGCCAGCATTTCGATGGCCAGTAATTTGGAAAGGTGTGAGGTTAGTGCTATGGCCTGTGGGTGGGTGGCTGGGTATTTTCGCTTGCGCTCAAATGCCTGGGGTAACGACATTTGGACGCTGCGCTGGGACAGGGAAGTGGATGTGGTCGCTGATGGTGCTTCAGATGGTACAGGTGCAGGGCGGGAGGTATGCGGGCCTGCGCCTTCGACAGGCGATTGGCCGGCACCGAAAACAGGGGAAGAGGAGGCAGTGGTGTGGCCTGCAGACACAGATTGGCGATCCGGGCGTTCCTCCCACTTATTACGGTGCTTGGATGCCATGTGTCGGATCATGCTGGTGGTGGTGAGGTTTCTAGTGTTCATGCCTCGGCTCATTCTGGTGTTGCACAGGTTGCAAACTACAATTCTTTTGTCGTCCGCACTTTCCTTAAAAAAACGCCATACCGCGGAACACCTAGCCCTTGGCAAGGGAGATTTACGCAAGGGGGTGCTCCGTGGAACATTTGCGGGCCGGTTTGGTGCGGTCCGCCTTCTTTCTGTAGCCACACCACTGCCTCTTCCAGCCTGTTGCGGTGCTGCAGATGGCTCACCCTCAGGACTGCTGTCATCGCTCGGCTCTACACCTTCCCAGGTGGGGTCAGTCACCTCATCGTCCACCAAGTCCTCCTCCACTTCCTCACTCTGATCATCCTCCTCATGTCTTGATCCCACCACATACTCAGTCATTGACAACTGTATATCATCCTCCTCATCAAGGTCTTGAGACAGTAATAGTGGTTGATTTAATGGCAACTGTGTCTCATCATCATCATCATCATCCACTTCCTTTGACCTTAAATGCCGTTCACCTCTGTCATCTTCTTGTGATTGGGTACCCTCTAGAGGTTGTGAATCAGGGCACAAGATGTCATGTTCCTCTTCAAGCGTGCTTGGAGAGAGGTTCAAATTAAGGATTGGTGATGAGACGAGCTCCTCACTATATCCCAGTGTGGGATCACTTCTTTGACCAGATCCTCTATGGTGGGAGGAAGGATGATCAGGGTGAGGATTATGTTGACCAGACTCTTGGCTACTGAGAGTGGACTTCGTGGAAGACAGGGTGGTGCTTAACCGACTGGAAGCAGTATCAGCTGACATCCAACCGACCACCTGTTCGCAGTGGTCGGACCTCAAGAGTGATGTCCTGCGACGCCCTGTAAACTGAGACATGAAGCTAGGTATGGTGGATGTCTTTCTGTCTTGTGCTCTGGCACCAGGCACAGTTTCTACGCGTCCTGACCCGCTCCCTGAACTATCAGGATCACGTCCACTTCCCCGTCCCTTTTTACCCGCCTTCTTCATATTACACGGAATATGTGCTGCAAATCTGAAACTTTGCACAGTAAACAGAATGTGCTTCTTAACTGCGGCTACGCAAAGTGAATGGAATATGTGACTTTGATATTTTACAGTTTGAACACTTAACAGAATGTTCTCCTAATCTGAAACTTTGCACAGTAAACAGAATGTGCTTCTTAACTGCGGCTACGCAAAGTGAATGGAATATGTGACTTTGATATTTTACAGTTTGCACAGTTAACAGAATGTTCTCCTAATCTGAAACTTTGCATAGTAAACAGAATGTGCTTCTTAACTGCGGCTACGCAAAGTGAATGGAATATGTGACTTTGATATTTTACAGTTTGCACAGTTAACAGAATGTTCTCCTAATCTGAAACTTTGCACAGTAAACAGAATGTGCTTCTTAACTGCGGCTACGCACAGTGAATGGAATATGTGACTTTGATATTTTACAGTTTGCACAGTTAACAGAATGTTCTCCTAATCTGAAACTTTGCACAGTAAACAGAATGTGCTTCTTAACTGCGGCTACGCACAGTGAATGGAATATGTGACTTTGATATTTTACAGTTTGCACAGTTAACAGAATGTTCTCCTAATCTGAAACTTTGCACAGTAAACAGAATGTGCTTCTTAACTGCGGCTACGCAAAGTGAATGGAATATGTGACTTTGATATTTTACAGTTTGAACACTTAACAGAATGTTCTCCTAATCTGAAACTTTGCACAGTAAACAGAATGTGCTTCTTAACTGCGGCTATGCAAAGTGAATGGAATATGTGACTTTGATATTTTACAGTTTGCACAGTTAACAGAATGTTCTCCTAATCTGAAACTTTGCACAGTAAACAGAATGTGCTTCTTAACTGCGGCTACGCACAGTGAATGGAATATGTGACTTTGATATTTTACAGTTTGAACACTTAACAGAATGTTCTCCTAATCTGAAACTTTGCACAGTAAACAGAATGTGCTTCTTAACTGCGGCTACGCAAAGTGAATGGAATATGTGACTTTGATATTTTACAGTTTGCACAGTTAACAGAATGTTCTCCTAATCTGAAACTTTGCACAGTAAACAGAATGTGCTTCTTAACTGCGGCTACGCACAGTGAATGGAATATGTGACTTTGATATTTTACAGTTTGAACACTTAACAGAATGTTCTCCTAATCTGAAACTTTGCACAGTAAACAGAATGTGCTTCTTAACTGCGGCTACGCACAGTGAATGGAATATGTGACTTTGATATTTTACAGTTTGCACAGTTAACAGAATGTTCTCCTAATCTGAAACTTTGCACAGTAAACAGAATGTGCTTCTTAACTGCGGCTACGCACAGTGAATGGAATATGTGACTTTGATATTTTACAGTTTGAACACTTAACAGAATGTTCTCCTAATCTGAAACTTTGCACAGTAAACAGAATGTGCTTCTTAACTGCGGCTACGCAAAGTGAATGGAATATGTGACTTTGATATTTTACAGTTTGCACAGTTAACAGAATGTTCTCCTAATCTGAAACTTTGCACAGTAAACAGAATGTGCTTCTTAACTGCGGCTACGCAAAGTGAATGGAATATGTGACTTTGATATTTTACAGTTTGCACAGTTAACAGAATGTTCTCCTGATCTGAAACTTTGCACAGTAAACAGAATGTGCTTCTTAACTGCGGCTACGCACAGTGAATGGAATATGTGACTTTGATATTTTACAGTTTGCACAGTTAACAGAATGTTCTCCTAATCTGAAACTTTGCACAGTAAACAGAATGTGCTTCTTAACTGCGGCTACGCACAGTGAATGGAATATGTGACTTTGATATTTTACAGTTTGCACAGTTAACAGAATGTTCTCCTAATCTGAAACTTTGCACAGTAAACAGAATGTGCTTCTTAACTGCGGCTACGCACAGTGAATGGAATATGTGACTTTGATATTTTACAATTTGAACACTTAACAGAATGTTCTCCTAATCTGAAACTTTGCACACTAAAAAGAATGTGCTGCTAATCTGCAACTTTGCACACTGAACAGAATGTGCTCTAATCTGCAACTTTGCACACTAAAAAGAATGTGCTGCTAATCTGCAACTTTGCACACTGAACAGAATGTGCTCTAATCTGCAACTTTGCACACTAAACAGAATGTGCTGCTAATCTGCGGCTAGGCACAGTGAACAGAATATATGAAGATTTTTTTTTTATATCTCTGCCCCCCCAAACAAAATAAACTGCTGCCCCCACACACAGTAGTCCTAAAAAGGACTTTTGGGTCTTTTTTTTTTTCACAATCGCTTTTCTTCTCCCTACACTGACTTTCCCTTCCTATCCTCATCTCTCCCTGGCTAAGACTGAGCCGAACTCGCTGGTCAGGTGCTATACAGCACCCGATCACGGGTTCTGGCCAGCCAATCAGTGTAATGCCAGCAGCCAACATGGCTGCTGGCATTACACTGATGTCAGAGCCTCCCTGCACGTTTATTGGCTGCGCAGCAGCCGCGAAACGTGCGGGGAGGAGACCCGAACATGGCGGGCGAGCACATGCGGTACTCGTACGAGTACTGCCATGTGCCGAGCAGAGCGATGCTCGAGCCGAACCGAGCTTCGGCCGAGCATGCTCGCTCAACACTACTCTCCATCTACAGACACACATTACCCTGACCCCATTCAGTACTCTCCATCTACAGACACACAATACACTGACCCCATTCAGTACTCTCCATCTACAGACACACAATACTCTGACCCCATTCAGTACTCTCCATCTACAGACACACAATACTCTGACCCCATTCAGTACTCTCCATCTACAGACGCACAATACTCTGACCCCATTCAGTACTCTCCATCTACAGACACACATTACCCTGACCCCATTCAGTACTCTCCATCTACAGGCACACAATACTCTGACCCCATTCATTACTCTCCATCTACAGACACACAATATTCTGACCCCATTCAGTACTCTCCATCGATAGACACACAATACCCTGACCCCATTCAGTACTCTCCATCTACAGGCACACAATACTCTGACCCCATTCAGTACTCTCCATCTACAGACACACAATACTCTGACCCCATTCAGTACTCTCCATCTACAGACACACAATACCCTGATCCCATGCATTACTCTCCATCCACAGACACACAATACTCTGACCCCACTCAGTACTCTCCATCTACAGACACACAATACTTTGACCCCATTCACTGCTCTCCATCTACAGACACACAATACTCTGACCCCACTCAGTACTTTTCATCTACAGACACACAATACTCTGACCCCATTCAGTGCTCTCCATCTACAGACACACATTACCCTGACCCCATTCAGTGCTCTCCATCTACAGACATACAATACTCTGACCCCATTCATTACTCTCCATCCACAGAAACACAATACTCTGACCCCATTCAGTACTCTCCATCTACAGACACACATTACCCTGACCCCATTCAGTACTCTCCGTTTACAGACACACAATACTCTGACCCCATTCAGTACTCTTCATCTACAGACACAAAATATTCTGACCCCATTCAGTACTCTCCATCTACAGACACACAATACCCTGATCCCATTCATGACTCTCCATCCACAGACACACAGTACTCTGACCCCGTTCAGTACTCTCCATCTACAGACACACATTACCCTGACCCCATTCAATACTCTCCATCTACAGACACATAATACTTTGACCCCATTCAGTGCTCTCCATCTACAGACACACATTACCCTGACCCCACTCAGTACTCTCCTTCTACAGACACACAATACTCTGACCCCACTCAGTACTTTTCATCTGCAGACACACAATACTCTGACCCCATTCATTACTCTCCATCTACAGACACACAATACTCTGACCCCATTCAGTGCTCTCCATCTACAGACACACATTACCCTGACCCCATTCAGTGCTCTCCATCTACATAAACACAATAACAATACTCTGACCCCGTTCAGTACTCTCCATCTACAGACACACATTACCCTGACCCCATTCAATACTCTCCATCTACAGACACATAATACTTTGACCCCATTCAGTGCTCTCCATCTACAGACACACATTACCCTGACCCCACTCAGTACTCTCCATCTACAGACACACAATACTCTGACCCCACTCAGTACTTTTCATCTGCAGACACACAATACTCTGACCCCATTCATTACTCTCCATCTACAGACACACAATACTCTGACCCCATTCAGTGCTCTCCATCTACAGACACACATTACCCTGACCCCATTCAGTGCTCTCCATCTACATAAACACAATAACAATACTCTGACCCCATTCAGTACTCTCCAACCACAGACACATAATATTTAAGTATTAACCCTTGCATTAGAACTCTGCTGTAGTTTTTTCAGGTTGGAGCCATTAACCCTCTGGCACTCAAAGGGTTAATGACGCCAGCCTGAAAAAGACTACAGCAGTGTTCCAGTGCAAGGATTAATACTTAAATACACCCGACTGCTGTATGAAATACACCTACCTAAGTGAGGTCTTGGCTTAAACAACATAAGAGTTGCTACTACTATAGATGTGACGGTGTCACCTGGTGTGGTCCGCACCCCCCTTTTGACACCACTGGAACTTGTCAAGGAAAAGACTAAATGAGGCCAGTAGCACTGCGAGCAGAAGCAACTCCAGACTGATCAGCTCCAACAGCACTGCAAGTAACTGTACTCCTCCGGCTCTATCCGCAGTACAGCCAGCGTCTGCTGGTTACTTTACGTAACAGGCATATGGGTGGCTGTCAGCATTGGGGTTGTAAGTAGCAAGTGGGGCACAAACTTTGGTAGAGGGACAATTATTTTTATTTAAAGCGGCATGACTGGCATCAATTTCCACTCGCCCTCACTCAATTTCTGCTCGCCAAATGTGAGGAGGTGAGTGGAAATTTTGAGCCTTGTACTAGTGTATGCATGTGTCTGCCAGGATGTCAATTTGTGTGCTAGTGTATACATGTGTGTGACAGAGTATGAATGAGTGTGCATCTGTGCCAATTTGCGAGTGTATGTTCTAGCGTATACATGTGTATGCGTCAGGGTGTGAATGTGTTTGCTAGTGCATGCATTTGTGTTCTAGTGTATGCATGTATGTGCCAGGAAATGAAGGCATGTGAATGTGTGTACTAGTGTGTGGATGTGTGTGCTATGTGTGCCAGTGTGTTAATTTGTATTAGTCTGTAAATGTATTCATATATGTACCAGTATGTGAATGTGTGTGTTTGTGTATACATGTATATGTACTAGTGTGTGAATGTGTATGCTACTGTGTGAATATGTGTACCAGTGTGTGAATTTGTGCACTAGTGTGTGTAAACAGAATGTGCTTCTTAACTGCGGCTATGCAAAGTGAATGGAATATGTGACTTTGATATTTTACAGTTTGCACAGTTAACAGAATGTTCTCCTAATCTGAAACTTTGCACAGTAAACAGAATGTGCTTCTTAACTGCGGCTACGCACAGTGAATGGAATATGTGACTTTGATATTTTACAGTTTGAACACTTAACAGAATGTTCTCCTAATCTGAAACTTTGCACAGTAAACAGAATGTGCTTCTTAACTGCGGCTACGCAAAGTGAATGGAATATGTGACTTTGATATTTTACAGTTTGCACAGTTAACAGAATGTTCTCCTAATCTGAAACTTTGCACAGTAAACAGAATGTGCTTCTTAACTGCGGCTACGCACAGTGAATGGAATATGTGACTTTGATATTTTACAGTTTGAACACTTAACAGAATGTTCTCCTAATCTGAAACTTTGCACAGTAAACAGAATGTGCTTCTTAACTGCGGCTACGCACAGTGAATGGAATATGTGACTTTGATATTTTACAGTTTGCACAGTTAACAGAATGTTCTCCTAATCTGAAACTTTGCACAGTAAACAGAATGTGCTTCTTAACTGCGGCTACGCACAGTGAATGGAATATGTGACTTTGATATTTTACAGTTTGAACACTTAACAGAATGTTCTCCTAATCTGAAACTTTGCACAGTAAACAGAATGTGCTTCTTAACTGCGGCTACGCAAAGTGAATGGAATATGTGACTTTGATATTTTACAGTTTGCACAGTTAACAGAATGTTCTCCTAATCTGAAACTTTGCACAGTAAACAGAATGTGCTTCTTAACTGCGGCTACGCAAAGTGAATGGAATATGTGACTTTGATATTTTACAGTTTGCACAGTTAACAGAATGTTCTCCTGATCTGAAACTTTGCACAGTAAACAGAATGTGCTTCTTAACTGCGGCTACGCACAGTGAATGGAATATGTGACTTTGATATTTTACAGTTTGCACAGTTAACAGAATGTTCTCCTAATCTGAAACTTTGCACAGTAAACAGAATGTGCTTCTTAACTGCGGCTACGCACAGTGAATGGAATATGTGACTTTGATATTTTACAGTTTGCACAGTTAACAGAATGTTCTCCTAATCTGAAACTTTGCACAGTAAACAGAATGTGCTTCTTAACTGCGGCTACGCACAGTGAATGGAATATGTGACTTTGATATTTTACAATTTGAACACTTAACAGAATGTTCTCCTAATCTGAAACTTTGCACACTAAAAAGAATGTGCTGCTAATCTGCAACTTTGCACACTGAACAGAATGTGCTCTAATCTGCAACTTTGCACACTAAAAAGAATGTGCTGCTAATCTGCAACTTTGCACACTGAACAGAATGTGCTCTAATCTGCAACTTTGCACACTAAACAGAATGTGCTGCTAATCTGCGGCTAGGCACAGTGAACAGAATATATGAAGATTTTTTTTTTATATCTCTGCCCCCCCAAACAAAATAAACTGCTGCCCCCACACACAGTAGTCCTAAAAAGGACTTTTGGGTCTTTTTTTTTTTCACAATCGCTTTTCTTCTCCCTACACTGACTTTCCCTTCCTATCCTCATCTCTCCCTGGCTAAGACTGAGCCGAACTCGCTGGTCAGGTGCTATACAGCACCCGATCACGGGTTCTGGCCAGCCAATCAGTGTAATGCCAGCAGCCAACATGGCTGCTGGCATTACACTGATGTCAGAGCCTCCCTGCACGTTTATTGGCTGCGCAGCAGCCGCGAAACGTGCGGGGAGGAGACCCGAACATGGCGGGCGAGCACATGCGGTACTCGTACGAGTACTGCCATGTGCCGAGCAGAGCGATGCTCGAGCCGAACCGAGCTTCGGCCGAGCATGCTCGCTCAACACTACTCTCCATCTACAGACACACATTACCCTGACCCCATTCAGTACTCTCCATCTACAGAACACAATACCCTGACCCCACTCAGTACTCTCCATCTACAGACACACAATACACTGACCCCATTCAGTACTCTCCATCTACAGACACACAATACTCTGACCCCATTCAGTACTCTCCATCTACAGACACACAATACTCTGACCCCATTCAGTACTCTCCATCTACAGACGCACAATACTCTGACCCCATTCAGTACTCTCCATCTACAGACACACATTACCCTGACCCCATTCAGTACTCTCCATCTACAGGCACACAATACTCTGACCCCATTCATTACTCTCCATCTACAGACACACAATATTCTGACCCCATTCAGTACTCTCCATCGATAGACACACAATACCCTGACCCCATTCAGTACTCTCCATCTACAGGCACACAATACTCTGACCCCATTCAGTACTCTCCATCTACAGACACACAATACTCTGACCCCATTCAGTACTCTCCATCTACAGACACACAATACCCTGATCCCATGCATTACTCTCCATCCACAGACACACAATACTCTGACCCCACTCAGTACTCTCCATCTACAGACACACAATACTTTGACCCCATTCACTGCTCTCCATCTACAGACACACAATACTCTGACCCCACTCAGTACTTTTCATCTACAGACACACAATACTCTGACCCCATTCAGTGCTCTCCATCTACAGACACACATTACCCTGACCCCATTCAGTGCTCTCCATCTACAGACATACAATACTCTGACCCCATTCATTACTCTCCATCCACAGAAACACAATACTCTGACCCCATTCAGTACTCTCCATCTACAGACACACATTACCCTGACCCCATTCAGTACTCTCCGTTTACAGACACACAATACTCTGACCCCATTCAGTACTCTTCATCTACAGACACAAAATATTCTGACCCCATTCAGTACTCTCCATCTACAGACACACAATACCCTGATCCCATTCATGACTCTCCATCCACAGACACACAGTACTCTGACCCCGTTCAGTACTCTCCATCTACAGACACACATTACCCTGACCCCATTCAATACTCTCCATCTACAGACACATAATACTTTGACCCCATTCAGTGCTCTCCATCTACAGACACACATTACCCTGACCCCACTCAGTACTCTCCATCTACAGACACACAATACTCTGACCCCACTCAGTACTTTTCATCTGCAGACACACAATACTCTGACC
The DNA here is from genome assembly GCA_037306005.1 of Rhinophrynus dorsalis. NCBI lineage: Eukaryota > Metazoa > Chordata > Amphibia > Anura > Rhinophrynidae > Rhinophrynus > Rhinophrynus dorsalis. The sequence goes on along the minus strand of CM074719.1, from coordinate 105,980,422 downwards.
CCATTCATTACTCTCCATCTACAGACACACAATACTCTGACCCCATTCAGTGCTCTCCATCTACAGACACACATTACCCTGACCCCATTCAGTGCTCTCCATCTACATAAACACAATAACAATACTCTGACCCCGTTCAGTACTCTCCATCTACAGACACACATTACCCTGACCCCATTCAATACTCTCCATCTACAGACACATAATACTTTGACCCCATTCAGTGCTCTCCATCTACAGACACACATTACCCTGACCCCACTCAGTACTCTCCATCTACAGACACACAATACTCTGACCCCACTCAGTACTTTTCATCTGCAGACACACAATACTCTGACCCCATTCATTACTCTCCATCTACAGACACACAATACTCTGACCCCATTCAGTGCTCTCCATCTACAGACACACATTACCCTGACCCCATTCAGTGCTCTCCATCTACATAAACACAATAACAATACTCTGACCCCATTCAGTACTCTCCAACCACAGACACATAATATTTAAGTATTAACCCTTGCATTAGAACTCTGCTGTAGTTTTTTCAGGTTGGAGCCATTAACCCTCTGGCACTCAAAGGGTTAATGACGCCAGCCTGAAAAAGACTACAGCAGAGTTCCAGTGCAAGGATTAATACTTAAATACACCCGACTGCTGTATGAAATACACCTACCTAAGTGAGGTCTTGGCTTAAACAACATAAGAGTTGCTACTACTATAGATGTGACGGTGTCACCTGGTGTGGTCCGCACCCCCCTTTTGACACCACTGGAACTTGTCAAGGAAAAGACTAAATGAGGCCAGTAGCACTGCGAGCAGAAGCAACTCCAGACTGATCAGCTCCAACAGCACTGCAAGTAACTGTACTCCTCCGGCTCTATCCGCAGTACAGCCAGCGTCTGCTGGTTACTTTACGTAACAGGCATATGGGTGGCTGTCAGCATTGGGGTTGTAAGTAGCAAGTGGGGCACAAACTTTGGTAGAGGGACAATTATTTTTATTTAAAGCGGCATGACTGGCATCAATTTCCACTCGCCCTCACTCAATTTCTGCTCGCCAAATGTGAGGAGGTGAGTGGAAATTTTGAGCCTTGTACTAGTGTATGCATGTGTCTGCCAGGATGTCAATTTGTGTGCTAGTGTATACATGTGTGTGACAGAGTATGAATGAGTGTGCATCTGTGCCAATTTGCGAGTGTATGTTCTAGCGTATACATGTGTATGCGTCAGGGTGTGAATGTGTTTGCTAGTGCATGCATTTGTGTTCTAGTGTATGCATGTATGTGCCAGGAAATGAATGCATGTGAATGTGTGTACTAGTGTGTGGATGTGTGTGCTATGTGTGCCAGTGTGTTAATTTGTATTAGTCTGTAAATGTATTCATATATGTACCAGTATGTGAATGTGTGTGTTTGTGTATACATGTATATGTACTAGTGTGTGAATGTGTATGCTACTGTGTGAATATGTGTACCAGTGTGTGAATTTGTGCACTAGTGTGTGTCAGTGTGTGCATGTGTGTGTTAGTGTGTGCCAAGAAGAGGGAGGAAAATTGGAGCATAATCTACGCACAAGCATAGCATATGATGGCATATTATGTGAGATTTAACTTTGTCATTTACTCAAAGTAAATATCTCCAGAACCCACTTGCAAAATGTGTCCTCACATTACTGATTATTTTTTGAGCATTTAGGGAATGTTTATTTGTCCCCGTATTGCAGTCACTTTTCTCCAAAATTACTTCAGATCTTATTAATGTAAGAATGAATTGAAAACTGGATTTGGCCACAAAATGGGTGTGTTTAAATTAGGGTGTGTGTTTAGGGGTGGGGTCAAGGTGGGGCTAAGGGCGCCAGAGGGTACTGCGCTTGAGATGTAAATCTGGCCCTGCATACAGTAACCTCTATTTATACATAATCATGTATCAGATACTGTGCCGGTTAAACAAAAATAATTAGAGGTAACTAAAACAGACTAACTGATTAATGGTTAATTAAAATTGAGCTATGAGGACTGTGGTTAAGTTATAAGGCTACTTGATTATCACAGGAATTTTCCACATCTAGAATATGGAGTACAATTTTGGGCGCCTGTTCTAAAAAAGACATTACTGAACTGGAAAAGGTGCAGAGACGTGCAGCAAAACTGATAAAGGGATTGGAGGATCTGAGTTATAAAGAGAGACTAGCCAGACTGGGTTTGTTTACATTAGAGAAGAGGCGTCTAAGGGGTGATATGATTACCATTTACAAATACATTCAAGGTCAATACAAAGAACTATCCAATGAATTATTTATGCAAAGAGCTGAGCTAAGAACAAGAGGTCATCCATTAAGACTTGAGGAAAGGCACTTTTGACTAAAACATAGGCAGGGATTCTTTACAGTAAGGGCGGTAAGGCTATGGAATTTTTTGCCTCGGGATGTTGTGCTTGCAGATAATGCAACTTCATTCAAAAAAGCAATGGATGCCTATCTAGCACAGAACAATATTGACAATTATGACAGATGGCTTCAAAGCAAATAGGGTATTGATCCGGGGAACTATTTGCCTACCAGTTGGAGTCAAGAAGGAATAGTTCCCCCACACACACTTGAGACTACATTGGAAATTGCTCCAGAGGGCTCTTTTGTTGCCTTCCTCTGGATCAACAGGGGTGTTATTGGCATGGGCTGGACTTGATGGACGCATGTCTTTTTTCAGCCTTATCTACTATGTTACTATGTAATACACTAGCAATTAAAGGGAAAGTAATGTCCCAGAAAAAATATTTTTCATGTTGTAGTTCTTAAAAAGTTGAACAAAGTTAAAAAAAAAAAGCATCTCTCTAACCACTATGGTTTGAGAGATATCTGCATTCAAAGTTTGATGTTTCCTGCTGTCAGCTGTAAAGCTGTCAGAAGGAGATCCGTGTCAGCCGACACGGAGGCTCTGCAGCAGAGCCGCAATTGCGTTATTTACAATTAATTACTTCATTGGAATGGTCCAAAAAGTGTGCCAACATGGATCTCCTGCTGTCAGCTGTAAAACATCAAACTTTAAATGCAGATATCTCTCAAACCATAGCGGTTTGAGAGATAAGTTTTTTGCACTTTGTTAAATTTTTAAAGACTACAACATGCAAAATTTTTTTTCTGAGACATTACTGTCCCTTTAACATTTTCACCACTGCTGACCTTTTAACTATCAGAGATCCTCACCAACATATTGGTCCTGTTGGTTGATATCATTAACCACATATTGGCACTGATTGAATCAAGCAGTATATTCAGTTTGTTACTCTAACCCTTGATATTGCCAATATACGGTTGCCAATATACTATCTAATCATATGTACCCAATTTTTCCAATACTGGGTTAATTACTACTATCTGCTGAACTTGTGCTGCAAAATTGTTTCTCATGTACCGTGGTAATCCGCAACATAGTGCGGTTCGGCTCTTCCACAAGTTTTTTTTATTTGTGTTATAATTTGCCTAGCTTTTATAAGACCTATATTATTCTTAATAAAAGTTACATTATAACCTTCCATTGCCCTCGTTATCAATGGGAGTTGATCCAGTTAATGCTAAAGGGACTGTGGTGTGTCTGGTGCTGCATAGTCTGTTTCCTTTTGCTTTGACATAACACCGTATCAAAGACTTTTGCAAAATCTAAGTATACTACATCAGCAACAATTCCTTTGTCCAGATTACTATTTACCCTTTTGTAAAATTCAAGTAAATTAGTTTGATGTGGTCTGTTCTTCATAAAATGATGCTGGCTCCTACTAATAAAACTGTTGGTCTTCACATAGTCCTGAATACAGTCAGTTAATGACCCTTCTAATATAATAATGCTCACAGGCCTACAATTTCCAGGCTTTGATCTTGCCCTCTCTTTTAATAATAGTACTACATCAGCTTTCCTCCAATCACAGGGCAATATGCCTGATGAAAGGGAATCAATAAATATTACATATAATGGTCTTGCTATTACTGAACTAAATTCCTTAAGCACCCCTGGGTGTATGCCATCAGATCCAGTTTCTCTACTCATAATAATCTTTTCCAATCTCTTCTGAATTTTGTTCTAAGTAAGAGATGTACATGACTGAGGAAATTATGTGATTTTGTCTGTTTGACCATAGCCTGCCATTGTTGCTTCCTTTGTATATACATAAGAATATAATGTATTTAAGGTGTCAGCCTTATCCTCACTAAACAATTCACCCATTTCAGCCTTAAGAGGGCCAATATGAACCTTAAAAAGACAGTAGCCTTCGGAGTAAAACAAGTTTACTCTCACTGTTGAGAGGTGTTTGTTCAAAAGTTATTGCAGCTGAAACTTGAAATTTTTAGATGCAATAGTTCAATGGCCTGAAATTTTGCAGTGATGCTGTTGCTACACTGTCTTATGGATACTTTGGTCAGTTGACCATAAACCTCAACAGGGTGGTGTAGCAACAGCATCACTGTAACATTTCAGACCATTGAGATTTTGCACCTAAATTAATTCAGGTTTCAGCTAGTACCCTTGTTTTACTCAACAGACTAAAACCTACAGTATATTTTTTACATATTAGGTGTTACTAGCTTTTTGTTGTTTTGTTTAGGATTTTTCTTATTCTCTTTTGCAAAACCATTCTTATTTTCAATTTTAGCTAACCTAATTGCTTATTTGCTGATTTTATTGTATTCTTTATATTTCTTTAAAATGATACATCTGACCCTTCTGACACTTTAAAAGCCTGCTTCCTATTTCTCATTTGCCTCATTATTACGCCACATTGGTCTTAATTTGCTCCGCTTATACTTATTCCCCAATGGTATATATTGAAACCTATATTTATCAAAGAGCATTTTAAACAAATTCCACTTTTATTGTGCATTTTTATCTTTGAACACTATATCCCACTGAATGTTTCTTAATACTGCTTTAAGTATTGTAAAATTAACATTTTTAATATTGACTGCTAATGGGTTTCTCTTAATACAGTCAAAGGATACCATACTGTGGTCACTCCTGCCTAAATGTTCCCTTACCTGTATAATGTTTATCATGTCTGAATTGTTTGAGAGCAATAGGTCCAGCAAGGCCACATATCTAATTGGCTCCTCTGCAAGTTGGGACATGAAATTATCATTAACCATACTTAAAAAATATTTCTCTTTATTGTGATTGAAGTCATATTTCTCCAGTCAATTTAAGGGTTGTTGAAATTTCCCATTATGATTACATTTCCTAAATGAAAAACCTTTACATTTGCAGGAAGTTGGGCTTCTTCAAACTCTCCGAAATTAGGCGGCAATGCAGGTGCAGGGAGATAGAGACTTAGTGACAAATCTAGTAATAGAGATGGATGGGCAGATAGAGTGGTGACGCTGTAGTGGTATATAGAGTGGGAGAGATGAGGGACAGATTTCATGGATGAAATATGAGTAAACAGTGTAGGGGAGACAGGGATAGATAGTGTAGGTAGTATGGGAGACATCTATAATAATGCAGGTGGATGTACTACAGTTTGGGGATAATGCCTTTGTCAGCTACAAACTTAAAAAATAAGGGATATTTAATAAAATAGGATCCAACTGGGAGCGATTATGAACAGTTTGATTTAGGGGAGATAGAGTGAATGAGATGGAGATGAAGAAAATGTGGGGAATTTGGGGGACAGAGTTGTAGAGATGCGAGAGCAGATAATGTACTAGAATGGAAAGCAGAGATAGTGTAATAAATGAGAAGGAAAGGCAGCTAAAGTACAGGGTAAAAGGAAAGTGTGACAGGCAGATGCAGACAATGAGGGAGATGGAACAGAGGCAGTAGGAAAATGGTGTGTTAGAGACAGTGTGGAGGGTAAAGCAGAAATTGAGAATGAGGGAGAGGGGGCAAAGTTTTGGGACAGAAATAAATAGGATAGGCTATCATGGTGCCCGTGATTCCTTGTTTACATTTTTCTGTTGGTTATCCAATATGAGGTCCTCGTTGGTTGCCCTGTGTTTAGCCCTCCCAGTATAGCCTTTATATACTGGGCTCCTGCACCCTCTCACTGCCCTTTCGTGGTGTTCCTGTGCCAGTGCTACGTTTGTTATTGAGGTTTCAGTGTACCGACTTGGCTTGCCTGACTACTCTCCTGTTCCTGCGCCTGTGTACCGACCCGGACTGCCTGACTACTCTCCAGTGATTGTTCCTGTGTATCGACCCGGCCTGGCTTACGTTCCAGCTACCGTGTACCGACCCGGATTGGCTGACGTTCCTGCTCCTGTAGCCTGACCCGGTCTGGCTGACGTTCCTGCTCCTGGATTCCGACTCGGCAGTTTCCTGTTGTGGTCCTGGTCGCTTCGGCGACATTCTGACTTCCGGTGCCTTACCTTGGTTGGCACCTCTGACCCCGCAGGCTTGCCTAGTATTCCCATTTGGCTCTACAGAGCCCCTCTGGCCTAGTCCTCCATTCCGCATAACCGGTTGCAAGTGTTGCCTCCGTGATTGCACCGGTACATTGCCATTGGCTATGATCCACTCTGTCTAAACCGGTTGCAAGTGTTGCCTCCGTGATTGCATCGGTATACTGTAATTGGTTCGCTCCACTCTGTCAAAACCGGTTGCAAGTGTTGCCTCCGTGATTGCACCGGTACATTGCCACTGGATAGGCTCCACTCTGTCTAAACCGGATGCAAGTGTTGCCTCCGTGATAGCACCGGTACATTGCCGTTGGCTGCGCTCCACTCTGTCAAAACCGGTTGCAAGTGTTGCCTCCGTGATTGCACCGGTATACTGCCATTGGTTCGCTCCACTCTGTCTAAACCAGTTGCAAGTATTGCCTCCATGATTGCACCGGTATACTGCCATTGGTTCACTCCACTCTGTCAAAACCGGTTGCAAGTGTTGCCTCCGTGATAGCACCGGTACATTGCCATTGGTTATGCTCCACTCTGTCAAAACTGGTTGCAAGCGTTGCCTCCGTGATTGCACTGATACATTGCCATTGGTTACGCTCCACTCTTTCAAAACCGGTTGCAAGTGTTGCTTCCGTGTCAGCACCGGTAGTGCTCCTGTTTACTTCAGTGGACTGGTACTCGCTGTGAACTCAGTCTTTGGCGTGTTCAAGAAGCAGCTTATTATCAGCACATATGGGACTGTTTTCCTTTCTTGATGAACGTTAACTCCAGCATTGCTGTAACCTGGAAACCTTATCATCTGCCTGACCCGTGTCAGCATAAACTGTTTGTCTCCTATATTTGTGCTGGACCTGTGTGGGCCTAATTAACCTGTCGTGTGTCTGTACTATAGGATTTATATTACAGGACCTGTGAGGGTTCTTTATGTATTATTGTATTTAATAAAACTGTGTTTTTTATCCTAACTCTGTGTCTGTGAGTCAAACAAACCGTTACATAGGCAGCACATATAAAGGGAAGATGATAAGAAAGAAGAGAAGCAAAGAATGGTAAACAGTCTGGCAACTTAAATAACTGATGGATGAGTTGGGAGAATGCAGTCACCTACTAATTCAAGATATGAAACCATCATCCAATCAGAATGCACTGCAAGTTATGAACTAAATGTTATTGGACCATCACCCAAATAACAAGGTAAGGTCTAATATCTGATGAACGGTGTCCATGGTGATAGGTTAGTGTTCCAAGTTTTATGATTGGAGGGTTGAAATAAACTTGGACTGCAAGATGTCATTTCCCTACAACTCTTCCACCCATCAGTTTCATTTATGGGCTATTTATTAATACATTATAATAAGCCAATATCACTCAGATATTTTAGGAAGTTTTTTACAAACCTATTAACCCTTTGAGTGCCAGAGGAGCACGAAACACAGGATTAATGTTGCTACTCCAGTGAAAATCCTAATAGTTAATTTGACAATTGTGTTAAGTATTAGAAAAAGATCACATGGTAAATCAAGGCATGTATTTGCTAGCTCATGAGCCTAGTTGAGCATCTCTGATTTTTCTTTCTACATATGCAAATTGCTCCTGGGGTTGGTCACCCTAAGAGTAATGAGGGGAATCCAGACATGGACCCCTTGCTCACAGTGCCTAGAGGGATCAGCTGCACCTCACCGATGAGGCCCAAGAAGGCCGAAACGTACATCTGGGGTTAGCTGTTTCCCTTGTTCAGAGAGGACTTGTCTGGCATTTCTTGGCTAGACTGTCATTTGGCAGGACCAGTATGAATTGCTTCAGAAGATTTTCTCTCTGTGTATGGCACTGGTGAGCTAAAAGAGATTGCACGCTGGGCGTGAGAACACAGACCCAGTGAGTTTCTTGCATGTATTTGCTAGCTCGTGAGCCTAGTTGAGCATCTCTGACTTTTCTTTGTACATATGCAAATTGCTCTTGGGGTTGGTCACCCTAAAAGTAATGAGGGGAATCCAGACGTTGACCCCTTGCTCACAGTGCCTAGAGGGATCAGCTGCACCTCACCGACGCAGCCCACGGGGCCCAAGAAGGCCAAAACGTACGTCTGGGGTTAGCTGTTTCCCTTGTTCAGGGAGTACATTTGGCAGGACCAGTATGATATGCTTCAGAAGATTTTCTCTCTGTGTGTGGCACTGGTGAGCTAAAAGAGATTGCACCCTGGGCGTGAGGACACAGTCCCAGTGAGCTTCTTGCATGTATTTGCTAGCTCATGAGCCTAGCTGAGCATCTCTGACTTTTTTTTCTACATGGTAAATCAAATAATCAAACAGTCCTAAGTTTAGTACAGGTTTCAGGCTGGCTAGTTGCTCAGTTTAAAATGTGATAAACTGTAACTAGGACTGACATATGCAGATGGGTATTCTGCATATGTACAATGCTAAGCTGAACTGTGACCAGATGACCTGTTTTCAATAATGGTGAGGGTATACAAACCTGCTTTCATTATGAAGTGATGCATTAGAGATATTGCTAGCATTCATGGGGTTAAAATCCCCTTTTATATCAATGGGAGTTTGGGAATTTTGAATTCTCCCCTATGGTGAAGTTGGTTTCCTACATACATACCCCTCATTGTATTGTTTAGCTTATCCCTAGTGCTGAATTTTGTTAATACTGCTGAATGAAGGGCAAACAAACAAAGAATTCTGGCACAAGAGCTTGCTATCTGCTCAAACCATCATGACACTTTGAGCGATCTCTCTACAATTGCGCATTCTCATTCTGTACATGTCTTGCTTCCTTATCAAAAAATCAGCCCGAGGAGAAGGGGAGAGCTACCTGTTAAAAAGATGCTTTATGATGTTGCCTTCGCACCAACACCAGCAGCAACGAGTGCTGGACAGCTCCCTCCTGACACAAAGAAATACTGCTGCCTGCCTGATAATTGGATGTACAACTGCCAGATGACAAACTTACTCTACAGGTTACAGGATTTCCACTGTCAGAAAAATGGCCGAGTGGAAATAACACAATTGTTGATGTTTAACACGATATAGGTTGATTCTGGATATCTTTTCTTTTGGAGTAAAAAAGAGACTGAGAAAAATATACATTAACTCTTTGGGAGACATAGTACACTTAAAGGTTTAGTGAACGTTTAAAAATCCCTACTTCCTTTGGCCTAAATGCATAAAGGAAGAGTAGAAATTTTGATGCAAACCAACTACACATTGGAGACATATGAATTGTCCATGTGCAGCTTTTGTACTGCTTTGGACATAGGCATACAAATCAAGTGCTCTCACTCTGGGGTATGTAGTATAGCACAAACGCTCAAACATATACTCCACCACTAAAGGGATAGAATATTTTAATATGGAAAAATATATATTGCAGAGTATATCCTGCTGATTAAAATGTGTACTCTCACTGCTGATAATTTTATTATTCAAAAGTTACTGCATCTTAAACTTGCATTTTTGGGGTGCAGTACTTCCATTACCAGGAATTTTATAGTGGCACTGCTGCTACATCAGTCTATGGACAGCTATGGTCACTTGACCATACACCTCAAGAGGATGCCATAGCAACAGCACCACTGGGAAATTTCAGGCCATGTAGGTGCTAGCCCAAAAAATGCACTTTGAGCTGTAAAATACCTCATCATTGGGATTGTCCTTATTTTACTCAGCAAAATAAACCTCACAATATATTTTTTAAGCATATCTATGCATTTCAGACTCTAATGCCAATGAGCCCCAAACACCTCCCCTACAAAATGAGCAGGATAATTGAGTCATTTTATGCATTTCATCTGCTGCTTGGTAGTATCTGGTACCTGAAATGCCCTTATACTGTCATGCTGCCATCCCCTTGCATAAGCAACACTATCAGCTGAATTTTCAGCATAGATAGCAAAACGCAGGCAAGTTCCATCAATTATTTTAGCACTGAATTGTATTATTACGGCTTTCTCACAGGGGGATATAAAACTTCATTTTGATTGAAATCTGTCTTTCAACCCCTTGATTGCTAGAGATTTTGCCAACGTATTGCTTTTCTATATGTTGAGGGCTAAGTCTGAAAAAGTTTTACTTCTTTCTAAAACATCCTATGGGGTAGCATGGTAACTTGTGGTAATAACCAGAATTGTTGTGGTATTTCTTAGAGGCAAATGATAAGTATGCATCCTTCCTCTCAATTTGAGTTTGACATCCCTGGTCTAAATGGAAGTCCACTTCTGCCTGCAGTCATATTTTATCAAGGGGGGAGGGGTATATTGGAGAGATTTATATTTCCTGAGTTATTACAGTTTGCACTTTTGCACAGATGGGTCAGTCAAAATGAAGGAGCCACTCATTAACTCACCTATGCTTAATTAGAATATCCTTATATCCTGCTGGCCTATTGATGTCCCTTGAGGATTCAACTTGGACACCCCTGAATTAGAACTTTTAGGAAGTAATCACTCTGTAATTCACTTTCTGACAATTTGAACTGTTATGCCATTTGAATAAAGCAACGGACAGTGGTGGGAGCACACTTGTTTTACTGAAGAGGAAAAGCCCTATAACATATACAAGGGGTTAATAGCTCCATGTAAATAAACCGGAATATTAATTTTCACTATAGGGTGAAGGTGGTTTACTCCAAAATTGTACCTCTTTAGTTTAATGAATAGGGAAGAGTAAAGCTGATGTACTAAGAAATACTGAGCGATTCTGGAGAAAATCAACTGCACATAGGAAGAAATTAAAACAATTTTTTACTGCTCATTTAAATAAACATATCCAGCAATTCATACCTCTGTCGTTTATAGATGGTTGATCAGTCATTTTAGGTTTTTTTCAGCATTAATGGTGTGGTGAGTTTTTCTTGCATGCTTTCAGATGATGATGACCTTTTGTAATGACCCTTGGATCTCATGGACATCTCATCCCACAGGCTGTGTAAGAACAAGGCAGTAGATACTTTGCAGTTTAGACCGTGCTTCAGTCACCTCCTGTTCTGTATAATAATCTGTTTTCAATTCTGACCTCCGTGCCCCTGGATCACAGCATTCGGAATTACTGTAACTCCCCAGACCCACCACCTTCCCCGAATCTTCTTTCAGACTAATAAAAGTTTGATGAAATATAAGTGAGAACAGACAAAATTTGCTACATGGAATTAGCACATAACATTTCACACCTTCTTTCTGTCTGGATGCCAAGGTGTGCGCCACATAGAATGACTTGTAACAATTCTGTACTGGAACAGTAATTGTAAATGAATAGATTAACTACAAAGGCGTCTTCACCAGTTATATCAGTTATATGTCAATTCTCTATGGGTTCTCTGAAAAATGATTTAATGAGCATATGTTTGATATTCAGAGCATCACTGCAAAGTGCAGAAAATGTGTCCCTCTCTGCTTTTCATTTCAGGCCTGATGCAAAAGTATCAAATACTTTTTTACTCAGACATCACCCACAAAGGTGCATGTTATCTGAGAAGCATGTTGAATGAAAGGCTCCTTACAACCAGGGGTGTGCAGATGATGTGTTTTTCTCCTTATAGGAAATAAGGGCTATAATTCACCTTTTAAACTTGCCTCTGGAAGATGTTTCCATACTCACTTTCATATTCATGCCATGAGTTCCAGTGTTCCTACATGGTATTTCCCATGTTCCTACATATAACAATTGGAATGTCTAGCTCTGTCACTCCTTATGTTATGTAAAATTTTTTCTTAGCATATTACAATGTAAGGAAAACAGTTTACCTGTGATTTATACAGTGATTATTTTGGTGAAAGTCAAAGTACACTGTTTTTCCTACAATGTGTTGAGTGCTAAGGTAAAGTGTTACCTATTGGTGTGCTGTTGGCCATGCTTAGAAGTGTTTAGCGTCCAGCTAATATAACTATGGTCAATTTTTTTTATTGTTTCCAAAGTTCCCGTAATAATGTTGCAACCCATACATATGTCACTGTTATTATTATTATTCTTTATTTATATAGTGTCAACTTATTCTGCAGCCCTATACAATAGGGAATAGCCATACACAGATATTAAACAGTACAAATGTAACATGGAAAACAAAATCAGTGAGCCCTGCACATGAGAGCTTGCAGTCTAGATGAAGGTAGGTGGGACACAGAAGTGCCCCCTGCCACATGAACTGCCGGTCAGTGGGTGGGAGAGAGAAATGCTGTTGAGTGCAGTGGTCCAGGGAAGTGGTAGTTCTGTTTGGGAGAAAGAGACAAAGTGAACAATGAGGTTGTGATGGGGTTGTAGGTGGGAGAGTGATTGTAGATGTGAATGAGAGTCAGCAGATGTTGGATGGGATGTTGGTCTGGCCTTGCTCATAATGATTATGGAGGTAGTTGATAGGCTTCCCTGAAGAGGTGAGTTTTCAGGTAGCGTTTGAAGATCTGAAGGCTGGGGTAGAGTCAGCATGCAGACATGCATGTATTCTCAGGCAGGCACACACTCATTCTCTGTAGCCCACAGAGTAGAAGAAATCAGAGGATGGGTTCTTCCATGGGAAGTGAAAGACCCTGTTTAGAACCGATTTCTTTCCACTGTGGAACATTCCATAAATCCAGAGCTGCATTTCCCAATAGACAGAGCAGGCAACTGCCTAGAGTTTCATGTTTGCGGAGCGCCTCTGTTGTGCTGGCCACACTCTCACTCTGAATTTGGGCCATATGTATAAGACACAAGGGGCTGGATTCAAATGTATGTACTAATTTTATCTCTGCTTTTATCTCCAGGTGTCCCCATAGACATCAATAGGAACATTTTTGATAAAATGAGAGGTAACACTTATTTCTGCATTTGAATCCACTCCAAGGTGAGCAATCCTTGTCAAATCTACTGCACCTTATGAAGCTAGTACAAATTACTGCTTGAATACTAAAGAGGTCTTCAACACATTGGGGCAAATGTACGACAGTGATTATGGTCCCTACGTTGCCTTAGTCATCTTAACATATAAAGTTTCCCCTTAAAGCCAGTTGTGTAAAAACCACTTGTGAATGTTCCAAGGCATTCCAATACTCAGCTCCAAGATCTGCTCAATGTATTAACATAGTGTAGACAACATGGTATATGGCTATATTTTATTGCTGAAGCTATGTTTTCTGCTTCTCTCTTCCACACTATTATAGTGAGGAAGACAGAGGCAGAGAACAGTGACAACGGCAATGTATATAATACATTGCCTTTGTCATTGGCTCAACCAGCACATGTGATCACTCTAGCAGCAATCACATTAATCAGCTCAATGGGGAAAGGCTGAAACTGACTGCTCTGGTCTTGGAGCAGTCAGTTACAGCCTCCCTGGCATGATCACAGATCTCCCTAAGGCAGCTCCGATCATTTAACCCATGAAGTGCCAGGTCCTTCAATGGTTCTTAAAGGTTTGAAATATGTGATGATACTGGCATATCTTTGGAGTGGGGTGTATTTGCAAGTATGCAATACAACAAACAAATATGGCAGCATATACCCTACTATGTAACCTCTAGAGATAGAGGCTAACACCATGTGCTTACGTTAGCATAGCTGAACATGCGCCCCACTGAGAAACAACCTTATCAATTCAATTCAAAGGATTTTTTGTTCGTCAAATGAGGCAGTCGGTTTGCTTTAGAATTGTTCTACTTTTGCCTTTATAAATTTACCCTACTAAGTCTCATATCCAGTGCTAAAAGTGTTTGAAATATAGATGTAACATGTCCTATCAGAGTTGAGGGCAAGATGTTTGACCACCTGTTCCACTTGTAGTCAACCTTCAACACTCAAATTATTGGAGACTCCATCTCTTATCATTCCCAACCAGCTGTTGATTGGTTTGGAATGATGGGAACTGTACTCTCCAACAGCTGGAGTAAAAAAGGTTGTCTACCTCTGAATTATTTCGTCTCCAGTAACAATATTAAAGTACCCTTGGGAGAAAGTCATGGACCTATATTTTCCAGTGTGTTGCCCTTAGCACTTTCCTCTATCTCTTATAGGGACCAAATACTTTAAAATACTAATATATTAGCATCTATTAAATTGTTTAACTACATTTTTTCTTTACTTATGTGAACTTGCTTTGACTCTGCTCTTTCAATTGTTCTTCCACCTGCACCGATGTGAGAACCCTCTAGCTGCAGACTAAAAAGAACCTGCAACTCCCCTTTTTCTGCAAAGTATAATACGAATTCCGAGTATTTCCCATTCTATTATCTGCTCAGTGGGACAGCCAACACAGTAGATCAGAGAGTGAGAAGGGTTTATGTCCTCTCGTCCTGCCACCAACTGTCATGTCTGCCTCCAGGGACATGACATAGAGGACTGATTGAAGATGTTATCTCTTGAACCAAAGCACTAAAGCAAGATTTATAGAAACCATTTTAATTTTCTGGCTATAGTAAGCCAAGAAGGTGTTATTATTAGGAGATGTTGAGTTCTATTTTCCATCTACCTTCTAAATGAATGAAAATAAGTATAGGAAAGTATTTTACTAGAAAGAATACATTGAGGTTTGAACAGTTTCTATAGCTAGTGCAATAAACAACTGAGGTCTCTCAGCTGACTAAAAAGGACCAATCAACTGACACAGGTACAGGAAAAAGTTGCTGAAAGTAGACAGAGCTTGAACTTTACAGTAAACATATATCTGTGCCTTTTATGGAGACTGAGGTTGTGTTATGGCACAACAAGTGTTAACTTGGATGCTTTGGCCCATTGGAGTAAACCAATGGTACCATAGGGAACAAATATAAAATCCTGTCAAATTAAATAGGGCTTTAAGCCCTTGAATGCTATAGAGGTATCCAGTACAATTGTGAAGCAATGCATTGGAGACCTCGCTGACATGCAAGGGGTTAAAGCGTAGTGTTTAAATGCATGACCATTGAGGAATTACTTGTCCCCAATGGAGCACTCGGTTTACTCCAGAATAACTCCAGGTTCCTTTTATAAATATGGGCTTTTGTGAGCCAGAAGTGATGTTACGGAATGCAATATGTTAATGTGATATTCCCATTCCTGTATGATAAAATCATGATTGTTTTATGATTCTTATTATAATTTTACTTTATATAATGCCGACGTATTCCGCAGCGCTGTACAATAGGGAACAGACATGCAGAGACATTAAATAGTATCAATGGAACATAGAAATCCAAAGGATCAGAGGGCCCTGCTCATGAGAGCTTTCAGTTGTATGTTAGATGTTAGAGGCATCCAAAATGTATTACAATGCAATCTATTGGGGATCACACTAGCATACAATGGGTTACAGGGGCGGACTGACAGGACTCAGGGCCCCTGGTCCAAAAAGAGGTCTGGGCCCCCTGTGCAATCATAGGCCCCTCCTCATTAAGCCATCCATTACTCCGGCAAGAGCATGTAGTACCCCCACAAGCCATTCAGTACACCCACAAGCCATCCAGCATCCCCACAAGCCATACCCCCACAAGCCATCCATTACCCATCAGACCATCCATTACTCCCACAAGCTAGCCAGTACCCCCCCAGGCCATACCCACCTAGGCCATCCAGGACCTCCCCAATCCATCCAGTAACTCCCTCCATGCCATCAAGTACCCCCCCACCCAGGCCATGCCCACCCATGCCATGCAGTACCCCCCTACTTGTATTGTGTGCACTGAGTGGTGGTGTGTCTTCTTCTGCTGACTGCTGCTGTCTGTCATTCAGCCTCAGTGTCACTGCCGCGCTCCCCAGTCTGACTCCTGTTGCGTACTCTGGTGAGTTGGCGGGCTAGGTGGTCATGAAAGTGACATCCAGTCCCTGTGGTGCACTGGATCTGAGTCCCACTCTCCCTCTCCCAGTATCATCAAGTGCCCGGGCCCCTGTGGGCCGTGATGACAATACATAATTGCGCAGGCATTCGCAGAGACAAGAGAGAGGCATGGAAGAGAAGTGCTTGCTGCCAGCCGCTGCCAGACAGTAACAAGCAGTCTGGACTCTGGCAGCAAGCGGTGAAGACATCATGCCTAAGTTTCCTGGCTGCATAGATGCAAATGGGAAGGGTCGGGAATCGGATCATGGGCACTGGACACGGACAGGCAGTATTGTAATGATGAGCCTCAATACTTCATTGAACACCATGTGGAGGCCACTTTAAATAGGCACTGGCGGGCCCAAACAGACTGGCAAGCAGGAGGACGCACTCTGAAGTCTGACACATTATAAACAGACAGGAAAGCTGGTGGATGCACTCTCTCGCACATTATAAACAGGCAAGCAGGCGCTGTGGCAGACTGGTAAATATATGCTGACAATCTGACATTGCTGGTGGAGGCGGCGGGCCCACCTCAGTCGCGGGCCCTCGGTCTGTGACCAAATGCCTGAATGGTCAGTCTACCCCTGATGGGTTAATCCAGATTTCTTTGTATTTTTCCCTTGGACATAGAAAGCAGTCATAACCTTGTAGTCTAGTAAATTATATTTCAAGGAGATATTATTTTACTCCTTTGATGGAAAAGGAGCCAACACACAAGGTTGGAAAATGTAGCATTCAGTGGGTTAATAGCAGAAGACTTTTTTTTTCCACTTGCCTACAAGTGATTAAGACTCATATTCACCCCATGTACAGAAGTAATGTCTGCAGCAGCGAGAGGTGAATTCCAAAACAACTGACGGCCCATTGATTTCCCGCTGTTCTTTTCAGAGACTCTGCCTTGTGAAAAGAGCTTTTAGGAGCAAAGACAGCATTTAAACTACTCTCTGAAGGTGGTAACTATTGGGCTTATTTATCAAGCATGAGAAACAGACCTAAAAGGAAAAGTTATGTAATTAGACCGGAAATTTTGCTTACATTTGTCAAAAAGCCCTTCACTAATGGCATCCTGGATACTTTTTTTCAAACAAAATGACATGCACTGCGTGTTATTAGTGGCTGATTCAGAACTTAGGAATCATGTTAGCGTGTCATGATAAAGTCAGGCAGAGAAGTAACGTACTGAGGGCAATGTACAAATGTGAATGCACTCTAAAATAGGTGTAAAAGATCTTTTTTGCGCAATGTTCTATATTTGCTTATAGCAAAAGGTTGCTGCTTTACTGTGCTTGCACCATAGCTCCCAAAATTTCAAATGGCCAAAGAGGGTCACTGTTAATTTTAGGTGGTGTTGAGGGGGTGTGACTGGTGGGCAGGGTATTACTGAGATTTTTTAAATAATTTCATGACCTATTGAAACCACTTTGTGTATCTGAATAAATAATTTAGAGCATAATCCAGTGCGTTGGATTCCTTTCTGGCACTGACAGTGTTAAAGGAGAATTAAGTCTA
The DNA here is from genome assembly GCA_037306005.1 of Rhinophrynus dorsalis. Lineage (NCBI taxonomy): Eukaryota > Metazoa > Chordata > Amphibia > Anura > Rhinophrynidae > Rhinophrynus > Rhinophrynus dorsalis. The sequence continues at coordinate 105,962,768 of CM074719.1, read as the reverse complement.
TTCATAATAACCTCCCAACTTGATTTTTTCACTTGCTTCATGGTACAAAAGATGCATTCAAACAGTCCTGTCTGTCATATCCATGGTGGCGGACATGACACTTGCATGCAGGACCACATGGCCGCAACCTCTTCTCATTGCACATAGTATTCTTAACCCTTTAAGGGCCAGAGGAGTGTGCACTGCATTGCTTTTCAATTAATTCCATGCCCATCTGGTCCTTAAAGAGTTAATTATTCTCAATCACTCTGTATGCTTCAGCCTGAAACAACTACCAGCAACATTCATGTCCGCCTCCATAGACAAGATATCTAAGACTGATTGAAGATGTTATCTCTTAAAAAAATGTGCAAGGGCAACATTCATAAGGGCCATTAGGATTTCCTGGACATAGCAAAGTAATTTGAGGGTTATTCTTAGGAGGTGTTGGTTTTTCCTTTAATGCCTTGTTTGTGTTAGTTGCTTGCTGTTACAGCTTACCTTGACTTCAGCATCATCTGCAGGCGTGAGGCTTCAAGCATGCTGCAGGCCTCTGTTTTATCTGTTTGCTTCCTGTAGTCTCCTCCTACCAACTTCCTACTTCCTCCCTCTGAGCTGCTCCTCCTTATTCCTGTGAAGGGGTTTAAAGGGCAGACTGAGGCCTGACTCAGTTGCATTTGCGTTGTTGTTCATAGCAGTTCTGTTACCTTGGGCTCCATGTATGACCTGGCTAGTCTTCCATCCATTCTAGTGCTGACCTGTGGCTCTGCCTGACTATTCTTTTGCCTAACCCCTAATAGTGGACATCCAATCCGGTGCTGACTTGTGGTTCTGGCTGACTACCTGAACTGTGCATGACCCGGCTTGTCTAACTACCCCCTCTGGTGCTGACTTGGGCTCTGTCTGACTAATCTTTCATCTTTTTGCCTGGTGAAATCTAGTGCGGGCCTGGGGCTCTGGTAGACTTGCATAGCTGACTGCAGACGTGAGTCAGTTTTCACCTTACTTCTACTGACTGCAGGAGTGAGTCAGTATTTGCTCCTACTGACTGCAGGCGTGAGTGAGTATTCACCCTTACTGGCTCCAGCTGTGAGTCAGTGATATTTCCTTCTGACTGCAGACTGAGTCAGATCTCATTTCTCGTTGGATCAAGATCATGGGTTCCTGTTCCTGTTCCTGTTCCTGGTTCCAGCTGAGACTTCCAGTGGCTAAGGTCTAGTCTCCAGCACAGTGGTTTAGCATTGCAACCTATTATTTCTGATCGCAGGCTTGCTGGCTATTACCCTGTGCTTATTCCTATTTTATATATTGTATATATCTTCTTTATGTCATTTGTTAATAAATTGCATTAACTAACCATACTGACTCCTGAACTTCTCTGGGTAACCGTGACACTTGCACTGGTGGAGCATGAATACAGTTGGAGAATTTTCAAGTTTACAAATAAATGAAGCAAATATGCTACCGTGGCTGTTTAGTACATTGCCCTGCCAGACTACATGGGTGTCACCATGCTACTGATTTCAGTTGATATAACATAGATTTTAGATCTCCATCCCTTAAAGTAGATTTACACCTTTCCCCTGCTAACTACCTTTATATCTTTCCTGGTATAATTCAATCACCTTTTGTCAATTTATATATTCTTCCAAATAAATGCACATGCATACAACATTATCTACAATGAAGCTGATGTAGTGCACATTCATAGACTCACTGCAAGAAAAACAGAAGGTCATGGAACCCTGGAAGGATAAAGAAGACAGTGTTCCCTGTGGGTCTTCAGTGGAGCATTGACTAACTGGTAATAATCATCCAGGACCATATGTATAAAAATAATAGTGGTGCAATTCTGGGAAACCAACTGCACCATAGGGCACAAATAAAACTAAACTCTTTTTTTGTTTTTAGCAGGATGGGGGCAGCAATTATTTTCTTTGAATATATGATTTCCTACTCAGGAGGTTGCAATCTGCTCTGTAAGAACCATCAGCAAGTGAAGGTGCAAAGAAAAATACTTCCACAACTAAATAAAAAGATCACTTGTAATAAAGTGAAATGTTCTCATTTATTGTTCCTTGTGGCATCCTTTATCTACAGATCAGAGTGTGATTGTTACAACAACATGCCTTAGCAAATAAGAATTATCTGCATTTTTTGAGCCGGTGACAAATGTTTCCTTGCCTCTTGTTCTGTCACATTAATATGTTTGCCTCTTGTTAAAAAAAAAAATAAAAAAATAAAAATCTAAACAAAAAAACCCAACTTGTTTTATTTGAAAGGGATGGAGGTTGTTTTTTTTTAACTTTCATTGTTCTTATGTTTGAAAGTATCACACTCCTTTTATGGTTACAGACAAACAGGAACAAAGTATATTAGGAGCAAAGACAGCATCTGGCCTCAAAGGGTTACATAGCTTACTAAACATGCTGATAAACAGCACATACAGATCAACACTAGGGGTGTCGCTGTGTTCCCAGGAGAAATCCAGCGAAAACCACATCATGTCCGTGAAAATCCACTTTAAACCAGTGATTAAAATCTTTGTGTTTTTTGCCCACTGGCTCCAAAAGGGTCTGACAGCGCAGGCGCACGGACGTCACTGTGACGAGATGTCCGTGCTTCCTGCTCCTGTGACCATTGGAAAAACGCCAAAATCTTTGGAACCGGGTAATATTTCTGGAGACTAGCACTACTAAGCAGCTAGTCGCCAGATGAAGACTGATTTCAGGTTAAGTTATTGCGGGGTGGTAGTTCCCCTTTAAATGCCCTGATGAAACACAGACACCATGACATTTATGTCAAACATGTTAAAGCCAAACACCCACCACAGAAATCAAGCACTACTGTTGCTGTACCCTCTGACTCTCCAGAAAGGCAACAAGAGGTGAAGTGGAGATCAAAGAGGAGGAAGAATAGAGCAACCCAGGCAGAGACTGGAAGTTCCATGAAGAGTGAAACAACTAGTTTGCCATCACCACCTTCCACTAGGATAACTACATCTGCCAATCCACCTCGTTCATCATTACCCCCCTCCCCCCCGCCACCAAATGATAGCCACTCTGTTGACGTTAGGATGTGGCAGTTTGTGTCCACCCATTGTATACTGTGTGGTTCACTGACCACAGATGACAGTTTGGTGGAGGAGAATCGCAAGCAGTGCATCAAGCAGCATCTGAGGAGATTCCATCCTGCAGAATATGCTAAGATGGTGGCAGGGAGGGTTCATCATTACTATTAAACTGTCAGCAAGTTGTCATGTGTTCCTAGTGGGGTGTGGACAAGGGGTATAGTGATAGCGGCAGTACTTGGGTTCTGGTGTCATGGTGTTTGGATACAGTTGTGCCCCAGATGTTATTTACCACATACACTGTGCACATTGCAGTTGCTGATGAGAGCCACAGTTTCTGCTCTCAAGGGAAACATTTCTATTCTAATAACAACACATCTATGATTTTGGAGGAGGGGCAGGTGGAGAAGAATTATTGGCCAACTTCTTCTTTTCTCCACATATACTGTGGTTTACTTATTGTGCTGATACTGCCTCAGGCACATTACTGGAGCTATTGTGGCAAGTGGAACCTTCATCATCCATCACCCATGTTACTGCTATTGTTGATTGATCCCATTCCCTGCTTTCAGTTGCCTAATCATCCTGTTGCTTAAACAACTCTGTAGCAGCAGCAAGAACAGCAGTCGCAAATTCCGCAATTATGGACTCAGGATGACATTTGACAATGGCCATCATGACCTGCTGGCACTAGGCCAGTAACACATTTTTTTTTCTCTGGGCTTGTACATTAAAAATAATAATAATAATAATAATGATAATAAAACCATAGTCCTACAAAAAAAAAATAAACAATTTTTGTGGGTTTGTTTCTAACAAGCCTAAGTCCTACAAATCAGTGTTTCCTTATGGCTTGTGCCAAACAAGCTTAAAGGGATAGTATTACTTCAAAATTACTATCGCTCATATTGTAGTCCTTAATAAACTGAGTTAAATGACACCAGCGGCATCTCTCAAACCTTTATGGTTTAAGAGATAGCCGCTTTCAAAGTTTCCTCTCCCCTGCTGTCAGCGTTCTGCTGCCAGCAGGGGAATCCTGTCCCGGGACAGGTGGAGGCTCTTAAACAGAGCCAATATCTCATTATGGAAGGAAAAACGATTAATTGAAACAGTCTTCTACGTGTGCTTGGTTACCAGGCACACGTAGAAGACTGTTTCAATTAATCATTTTTCCTTCCATAACGAGATATTGGCTCTGCTGAAGAGCCTCCGCTTGATTCAGAGACCGGATTCCTCTGCTGGCAGCAGAACGCTGACAGCAGGGGAGCGGAAACTTTGAAAGCTGCTATCTCTTAAACCATAAAGGTTTGAGAGATGCCATTGGTGTCATTTAACTCAGTTTATTAAGGGCTATAATATGAGGGATAGTAATTTTGAAGTAATACTATCCCTTTAAATCCTACAAATCAATGTTTCCTCAGGGCGTGGGCTTCTAACAACAAATCTAACAAATCATCCTCTACAAAATACTCTATCAAGTATCAGTCCACCCCAGTGGCAACTTATGAACAGGGGGTTCCTGTCTCTATCACTTTACATTCAAATTTCTTATTTTATTTATTTTTTTATTAACTGTCCCCTCAATACTAGTCAAGAACCCCCCAAAACAAATTCCCTGTTCAACTGATTCATTCCCCAGACTCCACCCACAAACACAGTTACACTCCTCAGACCCCTTTAATACCATGTCTTATGGGAGGTTTTAATTGTATTTAGAACTGCCCCCTCAATCCCAGTAAACAACCCATCCAACAAAAAAGCAAATTCCCTGTTCAACTAATTCTTTCCCCACACCCCACCAACACAGGCACCTTCATGCCCCTTTTATACTATTGATTTCAATGGAATGAGCTAGGCAAAAATGTGGCAAATCAGCACTTTTTGTGGGAAATTATTCACAAAGTGGAAGTGCCATCATTTGCCGATTTCAGTTTGAGACGAAAATTTTCTCCCATCCCTAATCAACACAATTTAAGTTCTATCTGGAAACTGAAATGTATATAATATTAAAATATATGCATATCCTGTGAATGCTACAGTGTGCCCTTTGACATAAGAACAACTTGTTTTTAACCATTTGGATCCAGACTGGGCAACCTGAGGCCCTTCAGCTGTGCATATCTGCAATTCCCATCATCCCCAGCCAGCCATACATTATTGCTGATATTAAAAAAACTTTTTCTGCAGCAATCAAAACTTTCTGGTTACCATATTTAGAGTAGGATGGCAAGTTTCATCCATGCTTAATTATTGTCAGTCAAGCAACATCCAGCTGAGGATGACCTTGAGGGCTATAGGTTACCTTCCCTGATTTACAGGTTTACAGCTATACAATGCATAGTAAAACTGTACCTATGCATTGCCAGATCTTAAATGTAGGGCAGTGACGTTCTTCCTAGCTGGATTCCCCTAAGGATCCCCATTCTGTCTCTAAGCTATGCCATATGCCTTGAGGGATACAGGACTTTCAGGATGTTGCAAACATTAAATATCTCTAGGGCATCTCCCGTTGCCCTCGCGATAACCAGTCAATTCATGGATAATGTTTTCGGTATGTGTGAGTTCCTCAGGGCATCCCTAAGGGTTTTATCAGTTCTGCAGTAGCGATTTTGGGATATGTACTCAATCCTGATTTGACCACAGCTTGTGGGTTCCACAACAATTAGATAAATCCCATTAACCTATCAAAGTGTAGTTTAATATGCTTAAAGGGATAGTAATACTTAAAATGTAAAAAAATATATGTTGTAGGATTTATCCCCCTGAGTAAAACAAGAGTACTCCCACTGCTGAAAGGTGTTTCATTCAAAAGTTATTAATTTTCAAAGTTGAATTTTTTAGGAGCAATATCACAGTGGCCTGAAATTGTACAGTGGCGCTGTTGCTACACCATCCTATGGAGATTTATGGTCAACTGACCAGAGTTGTCCATAGACTCGTGTAGCAACAGCGCCACTGTACAATTTCAGGCCACTGTGATATTGCACCTAAAAAATTCAACTTTGAAAATTAATAACTTTTGAATGAAACACCTTTCAGCAGTGGGAGTACTCTTGTTTTACTCAGGGGGATAAACCCTACAACATATTTTTTTTTACATTTTAAGTATTACTGTCCCTTTAAAGGGATAGTAATGTTACATAATAAAAACAGCTCTAATTAATCATCATAGTATTTGGACTTTGGAGAGTGTTATTTCAGTTCTGTCAGAGTTGTAGTTCAGGAGTTATTCAATGACAAAGTGTCCCCCCGCCCCTTTTACTGATGTAACACTGCTCAGCCAGATCAGAAGGGAGGTGCCCAGGTAGATTGCACAGAGGGACAATCTTCAATTAAGATAAGGGAAAAACCTGAAAAGCTTGTCAAGGGGGGCAGGGCTTTCATTGTTTTCATATAAAGAAGATTGTCCCCTGCTGTTAACTGTCTGGTCTTACAACCAGATTCACATCTGAGAAGAGATGACTTACACTAGGTAAAAGGGGCAGGGAGGGGAAACTTTGCTTGTGAATATCTCTTAAACCATAAAGGTTTGAGAGATAAGACTTATATTGTTCTTCATGTTTTTTAATGCCTACAAAATAAAATAAAGTTAAAACGAAGTATTACTATCACTTTAAGAAGTAAAAATCCAGAGCAAATCAATTGGACCATATGAGACAAATAACAATTTCAGTGCAGTGCAGTGCATTAGAGACCTTTCTAGCATTCAAGTGGGTTAAAACTCCCATTTAAATCAATGGGGCTTTTAATATCTCCCCATGGTGTAGTTAGTTTGTGTCAGAATTGCATATGTCCCAGGTGGTGTTGCTGGGGCGTGTGGCTGGTGGGCCGAGCATTACAAAGAATTTTTAGGTTATTTCATGACCTACTGACACCACTTTGTCTAACTGAATAAATGGTTTACAGCAATACCCATGTTTTTTATTTACACAGTTTTTTATTTACACTAATTTATAAACACATATAATAACATTTAAACTAACATTAATGTGAGTTTTAATGTTGTGGAACAATGTGATACACTTATATGTACACAACACAGTCTGATCTCCTAAAATGAGAGACACTAGGGTAGAAAGAGGGACAAAGGGATTTAGGTCTCAAAGAGGGACTGTCCCTCTAAGGGCCTTATGTTCACAGAAGTAGCGAAATAGCTTTTGTCATTTGTAACGACTTTTCAAAGTACAGTGTTGTTGGGATCATTAATATTTTCATAAAGAGTCAGTTGTGATTGGAAATATGTTGTTTGCCCTGACTGAAATTGTCATGTGGAACGACAAAAAAATGTCTTAACTAACAACAAAAATGTCTTAAGAAATGTCTTAACTAACGACAAAAATTTCTTAACTAAAGACAAAAATTCTCACATTCAGAACTTCACATTCCTCCACTTTTTTCTTAACATACAAATTTTGTCTTTTGAAAGAAATTTTTTGCTGTTAGTTACGACAAATTTTCTTTTCCTCTATATGGCATTGGAGAATAGCTTAGCCACGCCCTTGCCCCACCCCTTTGCCCGTCAATTCTGGAGTTGTGTCGTACACAACGGACATTACTAGTTTTTTGTCGTATACTCCATAGAAAATATGTCGTTCATGCATTCAATTACTTATTTTTGTCTTTCATACGACAATTTTTTGTCGTTATTCCTTTGAACATATGGCCCTAAATAGGGATACTTGGGAGGTATGGAATAGAACATCTTTAGCTTATGAATTGCACCTTAAGGAGAAAGAATGAATAACATTCCACACTTAAAATGCACATAGTAAAGTTTTTGTGTGCCGTGACTACTTAACACCTATGTACAAAACATTTTGGTGCAAAAGTGACCTCATTGCACTGCATGCATTAAAGATTTTTCAGGGCATGCTGTTCCACTGTGCTCTGGCACATGGTATATACAAACTGGCCACACAGGAAATCAGCACAAAATTCTTTATTTTCTTTACACAAGCTATAGTAGAGGAATTAAGGGTTTGTTGGCATAGATATTGTATGCTAGACAAGTTGTATTCCAACATTTTTTAAATAAATAAACATCTACTAAGGCATCTGTGTATAAGACTAGGTGCAGGTGCTTGATTAGCAAAAGTATACATGAACTCAACTCATGCACTGCATCCCTGTTTCCTTAATTTCCCATGCTGTGTTCCAGTTCTGGAGGATGCCATTGCCAACAAATAAAGAGGCCAAGGACTAGGTTCCCTTTTAATAAACCCAAAGGCACAATGGCAAATATCTAGTAACAGTAGTGGCCTGAAAGCTTTGCTCCATCAACAATGGAGATTGCAGAAACTAACATTTTTAGAAATGATCTTGGCAGAATGGTAGAGATGCATACTCACGCAGTGACATAAAACCAGTTATTTATCTTCCACACATCTCACATATACAAAGGTCCCCTTACACCATTCCACAAGATTGTCATGTTCTGCCCCTTTTTCTGCTTTTTTCTTGTGATTCCTTGTCTGTTTTTTCATTTGTTTTTTCTTGTTTGCTGTATCCTGGTTCCCTGCCTTGTTGTGCATTCTCTCTGAGCCTCTATGAAGCTCCAGTACCTCAGTATTGGCTCGTGATCAAAGTGGTCCAGTTGATGACCCAGAGTTCTTGTCTAGTTCCAGAGTGTTTAACTCATGTCTTGAACCAGTTTTCCCTTCGACTTCTTTCTTGCTCTACAATTGGGTCCATGCTTGTCTGGTATCCTGTTACTGACCTTGGCTAAGATCGTTCGACAACTCTTTTGTCTGCCACCTTTTACTGCTTTACCTACTTGTTACTGACCTTGGCTGTTCGACCATTCTTCCATTTGCTGCCTTGTACTGCTTTGCCTGCCTGATCCTGACCTGGTTTGTCCAACTAACTGACTTCTTCGACTCCCCTTTCCACCAGTTGTGCTCCAACCACAAGTCAGACTTTGACCACTAGTCATATCCTGAATTGGGGTTCGAGCCTTCTGTCTCACTTTGACTATTCTGTCTGCAGCCCTATTCTCCTTTGTCAAACCACAACTGATTCTGCCTGCCTGTTCCTGTTCAGTCCCACCAGTCGAACTCCGAGTCTCAGCAGAGTCTCTGTGAGGGCTGGCTTCTTCTGTCAGCACTAATCTGGCCTTGCGGCCAGCATCCTCATTCCAGCTTAGACCACAGGAAGGCAGCTTAAGGAGCAGCCATCACCAGCTAGCCTCTGATCCCACTCATCACACTCTAAAATCTGGTTGGGGCCTACCTTGCAGTTTACCCTTGTGTTGTTTTGTTTCTGTGTTTCCTATTTTATATATCAATTTACCAGTCTGTCACCTCTTTGTGAGGATTCTTTCACAGAGTTAAACCAGACAGCTTACATTGGTTGTTCCTGATTGTCATAAACTTATATTGCTCTAGCACTTTGAGGGAGTCACAAACTGTAACTGTTACTGTGGGTCATATTTAGAATTTTATCCTTTTACACTATATGATATACATGCCCGTCTACCAATTTAAGGGGTACCCATTAACCTGTTAAATATGGGGTTAATGGACAACAAACAATACCTAATGCTCCTTTCTCTGTTGCTGATGATTGAGATAATTTATAAAATCCCTCTGGGTACTTATAAATGATCAAGCATAATACACTGATTAAAATGAACAATCCTATGCTTGTCAGAGAAATATGCTAAGAAACTTGAGGTTGGTGCTTTCAAACATTTGTTTCCTACAGTGCACTTGGTTCGCTCCAGAACTGCACTTTAAGGGCCATATTCATCAAGCTAATGAGGTGCAATTCTGGAGCAAACCAACTCAACAATGTGGGGGGGGGTAATCAACAGTGTATGTATATATGTGTGTGTGTGGGGGGGAATAAATGTTCACATTGATTTAATAGATTAAAGTTGGTACCGTGTTAGCCGTAGAAATACAGGATGCAAAATTTTTTGTAAAGTTGATACCTTTATTGCCTAACCAAACAGATTTAAAATGCAAGCTTTCAAGACTTCTTAGGTCTCTTCCTCAGGCATGTTATACAGATAAATATGTACACATTACATTGTTTATAATGGAAATCAGATTAGAACGTTAGTCCAGATACAGATTCCTTGATCAGTCAATGGTAGGGGAATCATAAATACCTGGATTCAGAGGAAGAATGCTATTTAAATGTATCTGTATAACATGCCTGAGGAAGAGACCTAAGAAGTCTTGAAAGCTTGCATTTTAAATCTGTTTAGTTAGCCAATAAAGGTATCAACTTTACAAAAACTTTTGCCACAGTGATTTAAGCCATTGAATCCTAGAGACCTCACAATACTTTGGACACCTCTCTAGTATTCAAGGGGTTTAAAGGCCCATTTAAGTCACATTGGAATTTCAAGGACATTTTATTTGTCTCCTATGGTGCAATTGGTTTGCTCCAGAACAGTACCTCTTTAGCGTATTGAATTGCACCTTTAATAAGAAATTAAGGAAATAAAAGGTGCAATTATGGGGCAAACCAAAACAAAAGAAAATATGCATCGATTTAACCCTTTGAGTGCCAGATGGATATAAAAGTACCCCTCTGGCACTCAAAGGGTTAGATGAGGTGTTTAACCCTATGAATGTTAGAAAGGTCCCAATGCATTAATCCTCTCTAGCATTCAAGAGGTTAAAAGTTCCATCTAAAGCAATGGGAATTTTGGGAACGTTTAGTTATTCCCTATGGTGCAGTTGGTTTGCTCCAGAATAGCATCTCTTTAGCTTATGAACTCTTTGAGTACAAGAAGGGTGTGTGACACATTGCGAACCAATGAACTGCACATCCTTCTGGTGCACAAAGGGTTAAATATGGCCTTTAGGGTGTAGATTGTAAGTTCTACAGGGAAGGGACCTGTTATCCCGATGTATGCATACTTCCCGTTATGTTAATCGTATGGATAATTATGTAACTACTGCACTTATGTTATCCCCTCTATACTAAGTACACCTGTCGGTGCTATATAAATATACATTGAGAGAAATCCCAGTGTATTCTTCCTACTAAATAATTTCTTAATAAACATACATACTTACTTAGCAGGCGTGTGAGTTGCTCTGGAAGCCCTTCTCTGTATGGAAAGCATGTGTTTTGTACAATTCGGCCAGGTTCCCTGCAGCTGAAAAATAACCATGTTTAGAAAAAGCCTGTGATCAGGGGAAGAACTGAAGATGTGAAGCTGCCTGGGGATACCTCATTATATGATCCCAGCCATATTTAAATCCCCATTACACGCTGAATATGTTTCCAAAGTGATCATAAAATTGCAACCAATCATTGGCAGAACTCCAGTGCTGGAGGAAATGCCTCAGAACTGGTCCAGATGCCATTTGCTATCAGTGTTCACACCAGATGGAGTTTTAATGCACTTAATCAACATCTTTAAAATATATAGAATATCTGAAAAATAATCACTCTGCCTCACACGTGCTATGTGACCTGTGTGGGAAGGAAGGGTAACATTCTCAGTTCTGGCTAAAACGTGTTATCAGACCTTGTTAAAGTACTACTTCTGTATTATACATGTGTTACACAATGAAAACAAATGTTTTTATAATAAACATCAGACTGGGAGTAGGTTCTTTTCCTCTATCGGCCTTATAGTCAAAGTAAAAGTGGAGGGATTCTGAGAAAAATGTACTGCACCATAGAAAGGGAGATCATTCTAGAATTTAAGGGATTAACCCACTGCAAAGCGTTGGATACCCCTCTGTCACTCAGAAGGATAAAAACCCCATTTAAAGCAAAGAGAATATTGTTTCTGTCTCCTATGATACAGTTGGTTGAAATTATTCCATTTCTATACCTGGGAACGTTCAAAATGAACTGACCCTGAGACTTTGTAGATATTAACCCTTAAAACTCCCTTTAAAGCGGAACTTTCACCTAAGCACAAGTTTGCTTTAATCAATTTATTATACCGACTGTAACTGTGCTGGGTTTAAAAAAAAAAACAAAAAAAAAAACGCTATAGAAATGACATTTGAGGGTTTACCTTTTCCCTCTTGACATCTTCTCATTCTGATCGGCACAATTGTGCCAATCAGAATATAGGAGAGATCCTCCTCCCCGCTGGTCTGTCAGTAAGCCGGAGAACTCTCATTGGCAGAAATCGATATTTAGCCAATGGGAGTACTCCAGCTTACTGACAGACCAGCGGGGCAGAGGATCTTCTGTATTCTCATCAGCAAGATGGTGCCGATCAGAATGAGGAGAAGAGGGAAAAAGTTAACCCTCAAACTTCATTTCTATAACGTTTAAAAAAAAAAAAAAACCCCAGCACAGTTAGAATCGGTATAATAAATGGATTAAAGCAAACTTGTGCTTAGGTGAAAGTTCTGCTTTAATATAGTTTCTTAGCAGTATGCCCCTCTTCACTCTAATTGAGAGGAGCTCCAGTCAATGGTTAAGGAAACATTAACATTAACATATTAGAGATATCACTACTTTAACACACACAAGACAAGCAGGACTTCTCCCACTGTCTTCCTGGTATAAGTGCAACCATGTCAGAGGAGAATGGATAATCAGGACTGTCTCACCCTAAGAATTTATCTGTTCAAATATGTAATGACCAATGATTTCCAATAGCACACTGCAAATTTTTTTTAGTCATATACTCTAAATATTGAAGAAAAAGGAGATAGACCAGAAGAATGGGGTTAACCCAGGGTGATATTGTCGTACATTATTCCACACTCATAGTCACCGCAGGCCTCACAAAGAAACTCGTACAGTGCTGCATAAGAGTGGAGTATAAATATCTTTCCCACTTAAAAGCAACACATTTGATTTAAAATTAATTAAAAGAGATAAGTCTATATACATTAAAATAATCTCCAATGTGTAGCAGTTTAACAGTGGTCAATGTAGCCCTGTGTACTGGATACTAATATCTGGGTAATCCAATAATATAGAGGTATTCATTATAAGGAAAGCAATGACGAACTTTGAAGTAAACTCTACCTGATATACGCAGGAGATAGAACACCAGTCATTCCATCTCTTTATTTTCCTTTCCCCCCTCTTTTCATTCTATACTCATTCTCACATCCTTGCATCTTCTTTCCTTTCTCCTTCCTTCCTTCTTTTCTTTATTTCCTTTTCTTTTCCTCCTGTCTCATTACGACGCCTCCTTTCTTTTCTCCCTTCCAATCATAGAATCGTTTCGTATGTACACTAGTGGCCAAAAGTTTTGGGACACCTACATTTTTGCTACTTTTAGTTATTGACATTAAACTTGACAAAAACATTAGAAAAACATGTCAACATTGGGTATTTCTAAAATCAAGACAAATTTTATAATCTATTTAGCAGGGTTTTTTAACATCTGTAGATGTGTAAAAGATTTTTATTGCAAAAATTTTAAAAAAAGTGCATTTATTACATTTCTTTCATCATATTTTATAAATTGTTTTACAGGAAATTTTATGAAAATAAAGGTATCTTTAGAAAGCCCATCTTATGGCAAGAAAAACAGTATATAATATATGTGGGTACATTAAATGAGTAAGAGGAAAATTACAGCTAAACACAAACAGAGTAGAAGTGTTAAAATAGCCATTGTAGTTATTAAATAAATAAAGCACAGCATCTAAGTCTTTTTGCTATAACTTATATAGTTTTAATGTAATCTGGATCGAAAGTTTATCCCTCCACCCCTTTGAGTTACGTCAGCACTCTAGCTGACAAACTTGGATTTTGGTCTGCGGACCGGATGGCTTGTTAAAAATAGCATTGTATACAAAGCAAATCATCATGAGTCTACTGCCTCAAACCAGGCACACTTTTTAGACCGTTGTCATGAAGATTTGCTTTGTATGCAATACTATCTTGGATGAGCCGTCCGGTCTGCATGCCAGAATCCAAGTTTGTCAGCTAGAGCACTGACGTAGCTAAAAGGGGCAGGAGGGGTAAACTTTCGATTCAGATTACGCTAAAACTATAAAAGTTATAGTTATATTTATTTAATAACTACAATATTAAAGCTTGTATAAACCAAGAATTACTATTGCTTTAATCAACACAGATCCCCTCCAGATTATCTCCAGAATATCTCCAACATCACTTAGAAGTGCCACACTTGGTAAATGCTGCTGCTCTTCAGCTATTATTTAGCTCAGCTAATAACAAACTCACATATAAACAATATCTAAATATATCTGACAAGAAAGCAATATTCAAAATAATAATTCAGATTCCTTACCAATTATCTAATCAGGCCCAGTCTTGTCAACAGGTAGAACCCACAAGCAGATTAAAGCAAATTCTTACCAATTATCTAATTAGGCCACAATTTTCTCTACAAGTAGAATTTACAAGCAGATTCAAGCAAATTCTTACCTAAGAAAGTGAATAAGAGTTATCAGCAAACTGGATAAAAAATAAATCTCTGGAATATTTCCAACAACATTTAGTAATGCTGCTCTTGGTAATTGCTGGTTTCATATTGTGTTATGTACACTCACTCCTACTTTCACAAGAAGAGGGATACATTTTTATTGACGTGTGGATGTGCTGTACCAATGTTCACGTGCTTAATCCTTGCAAGTTGCTGGCTCCGTACCTGACATACTTATTCTGAACTGTACTGTAGTGAAATGGTTAATACAGCATTAAAGTTAACATCTAGTACCCTTTTGTTCTAAGCTCCCTGGTGCCAGATAAGCACTGCAGGTGTTTGGTGTCTGGTAAAATGAAGAAAGTGTGTATGCGTGTGAGAGACTCTAATCCTACTTTCTCCTGACCTTCTCCCTATGACTGTAAAGCTGTGATAACATGTTGGCTGGCTTGCCTGGTTGACCATAACAGCAATGAGAGTAACCATATGTACTTCTAATAGGTAGAAAACTCAAAGATCATGATTGGAGGCCTTCATAGTTATACAAACATTTCTTGTTTTTTTTTCATGGAGGGTTGGGCACACCTTGATGTACAGCACAATGTGAGTGTGTATTTGAGAGTTTGTGGATGTGTGAGTATATGGGGATTATTCTTATGGTTTATTAGATCCAGAGAGACTGATGCTTTAAGCTGAATTGGATAAATTCTGGAGCAAACCAACTGCACCTTAGATGATAAGTAAAAGTTCCCAAAATTTCCTTTCGCATGAATTGGGCTTTAACCCCCTGAAATGCTAGAGAGGCTTTGTAAATCTCCAAGGCATTGCTTTGCAAAGCCTTGGAGACTTCTCTAGCATTCAGGGCGTTACAAGTCCCATTAAAACAATGGAAGTTTTCCAGCCCTTAGTGTACTGTTGGTTATTACCAGAATTTCTGCAGTTCTTCCTAATACAACAACCTTAATGATTACAACAATCTTTTCATTCTAAAGTATAAGATCCCAAATATGTAATAAAGTGATTGTAGCTGAAAAGGCCAAAACGTAAAACACAATCTATCACAGGAAACATCCTTTTTTTTCCAATGGAATACCTTGGTGTAAATAAATGTGATGTTGTTTATTGCATCACTATTGTAATTTGAAGAATTTAGCAGATAGATCCCAATGGGATGTTTGATTGCAATAAGTATGGCATTTTTTTTTCTTTTTGGTCCCCTTTCACCAGCTGCAAGGCTGGAGGGGGACTTTGATAAATAGGTTCCTTTGAAGACTATTTATTGTACCACCTATGTAGGATGACTAATTGGTCCCAGATTAACTGTGACAGGCTTAGTTTACCCTCAGTTTACTGACTTGATTTTCCTTGGAACACATTGTCACCACTTTTGCCCAGCATTGCTTTCTTTGAAATGTTCTTCTGTTAATCACATGCATAAATGAACATTTCCCTAGAGTAGGATAGGGTTATTTATCAAAATATTCTGGCTGCAAATGAGTTACTAGTTGGTGTACATATTGCATCAAACCATATGCCTGATTTCGATTTGTGTTAACCTCCATTGGACTCTACAAATTGAAGAAAAAAACATACATGTGTTTCATGCACTGCGCATCCCTCTGGCACTAAAATAATTAAAATTGACGTTTCTTTGTATTTTAGAAGGAAATTAACTAAATGCAACCAACAGAAAATACAACCATCCAATTGAAGGTATAAAGTGTTGTTTTTATGTTTTGCTTTAGTCGTTTATGTTTTGGTTGACCCCTTTTTAATGGTTTCTCATATTAACATTTAAAGGATACCATATTATGTTCTCTGCAGTCCAAATTACCTGTATATATTGTACCAGGAGTAGTAAACGCTGGCCATCAAGAGCCACCAACTGTGCATGTTTTCAAAATATCTATGAATAAGCACAGGTACACTGATGGTAGCTTTTGAGGATCAGAGTTGGCTACCCATGTTGTATACCATTTCAGAACTGTTTGAGATTACAGGGTCTAGCAGATGCCTCATTTCTAGTTGTCTTCTTTACTAGGTGGGACATGTGTATAATACGCAGGTGTTTATTATGCCCTAAATTTTAGGGGAAAACAAGAGTGCCTATGTATAATGCGCACCCTTGTTTTCCCCTTTACTTAAAAAAAATTATCGCTGACGACTACCTTCCTTCCCTCCCCACCAGCGCGACCTGATGTCAAAAGAAGCTTTACTTTCTTTTGCTGCACTTGAATACAGTGATCCGTGTTAAGCTCTGTGTCCCATCTTCCCTGCGGGCAGGCGGCAGGCTTGCATTTTCCTCCTGCTTCCTTCAATGGACTTTCTGGACCTTCTGCCTCCAGCCAGTGGTAATGCAGGGCAGGGAAGATGGGACACAGAGCTTAACACAGATCACTGTATTCAAATGCAGCAAAAGAAAGTAAGGCTTCTTTTGACATCGGCTCGCACTGGGGGTTGGAAGGGAAGGTAGCCAGCAGTAATAAAAAAAAATTTAAGTCATCAAAAAAACTCTCGGGTATAATACGCACCCCCCACTTCACATAAGGTGAAGAGGGGTAAAATTGTGCGTATTATACCCGAGATTTTACGGCATATACAATCATATTACTTTGTTCATTTCTCCAGTGAATTCGTGTTAGTTAAAATCTCCCATTTGCAGTATTTGTTGGGTTTCTTCAAACTTTCCAGTATTAGGTGGCATGTACCTAATTACAGTGAACATTTTTTATTATGTGTGCCCCCATATGGTCCTCTACATTTATACTGGACACCTCATTGTTATACTAATTTATACTAGGTTATAAGTGATGCTTTAGATACAGGCATACCTTACTATGTCTTTTATTTACACTATCCCTCTTAAAAGGGGAAAATCCCTCTATATTGATAGCCCAGTCATATGTATCATATCATCCATATTTCAGTAATACCTACAGCAGGGGTGTCTAGGTTTTTTCGGTCATAGGCCACATGATCAGAAAGTGTGAGGGCCGCATTATTTTTTTATTGATAATGTTGGTGAATTATAGTCTGTCAACTATTCAAAATAGGGATTTATTTACTGATCAAGTTTGTGACAATACTAATATTTAACACATATCTGTTTTTGAACTGTACAGTGTGGGTAAGAACAGAATTGGGCATTACCAACCTTCATTGTTCACGTGTGCTAGTTAATTAGGTAAAAAATATATATATTTTTTTAACTTCAGTTTGGCTGCACCCTGGGTATCACGGTGCGGGTGCTCAAGGCCGCAGGTGGTGACATTATTATTCCTGATTCACTGCCTCTCTCTTATTGGTCTTGCGATCCTGACTCCGCCCACAGCTTGCCTTTATATACTCTGTTATGTCTATACTGAGGTGCCCTTTCGTGGTGTACCTGTTTCTGACGTTAGTTCCTGTTTTGCTCTGATCGTGTGTGACCTGGCCTGCCTGCCGATGTTCCTACGCATCCTGTGTTGCTGTTTCCATTGCTGACTGATCTGGCTGAGAACCCGCTCCATTGCTGACTGATCTGGCTGAGAACCCGCTCCGTTGCTGAATGATCTGACTGAGAACCTGCTACGTTGCTGACAGTATATGGCTGAGAACCCGCTCCATTGCTGACTGATCTGGCTGAGAACCTATCACGGTGCCCATGATTCTGCCTGAGCGACATTCTTCCTTCCGGGTTTACCTTGGCTGCTTCTTATTGGCTCTGGGTTTTCAACCCCTGCCAGGGCTTGCCTTTATATACGGCCTCCTGTCACTATACCGGTGCCCTTTCGTGGTGTTCCTGACCAGACATTTGTTGCTGTGTTCCTGTTCCGTGTATGATCCGGTTTCGTCTGACCTTGCTCCTGTCTTCACTGCCTGATTTGTTTATGACCCGGCTTGCCTGACTATGATCCCGTGACAGATTCCGTTACTACTGCTCGTTGTGTACCGATCCAGGCTTTGGCTGACTACTGCTCTCTGTGTACCGATCCAGGCTTTGGCTGACTACCGCTCTCTGTGTACAGATCCAGGCTTTGGCTGACTACCGCTCTCTGTGTACCAATCCAGGCTTTGGCTGACTACCACGCTTTGTGTACCGATCCAGGCTGTGGCTGACTCTGCTCTCCTTGTACTCTACAGGCCTTACCTCTGCTCTCTAGGGTACCGTCTCTGCATTGGCTACTCGCCTAGCATTAGCTTCACTGCTAGTGTCTCTGTTGCCTCCAGTCTCGTGTCCTATAGCCATTGCTTTATGGTTGCCTGTTGCCTATATCAGCTGTGCTTTAGCGGTCACTTGTGGTTGCACTACCTGTCAGCCTGCACCTATCCGTTGCCTCCGGTTGCGCTACTATACAGCCTGTGCCTCACTGTTGCCTCCGTTTGCACTACTATACAGCCTGTGCCTTAGCGGTCACTTGTGGTTGCACTTCTTGTCAGCCTGCACCTATCCGTTGCCTTCGGTTGAGCTACTATACAGCCTGTGCCTCACTGTTGCCTCTGTTTGCACTACTATACAGCCTGTGCCTTAGCAGTCACTTGTGGTTTTACTACCTGTCAGTCTGCACCTATCCGTTGCCTCCGGTTGCGCTTCTATACTGCCTGTGCCATACAGCTATCTCCGGTTGCCCTATAGCTTCTAGTACTGGTCCGTTGCCTCCAGTTGCGCTACTGTACTGCTTGCACTTACTATTGCCTCCAGTTGTGCTATACTCAGTCTTATGTTACTATTGCCTCCGGTTGCGCTGTTGATCTGTGCCTCACAGTTACCTCCGGTTGCACTACCTTGGAGACTGTGCCTATTCCGTTGCCTCCGGGCATAACCTCTGAGTGGTGATTTGAGCTGTCATGTGGGCTGCCTTTACCTGGTTTTGGGCAAGGCCGGTAGAGCCTACTGTCTCTCTGTTCCATTGGGGATTTCTGCCCTGCAGTACTTCCCTCACCTAGGGCTCCTCCTGACCAGTACTGATGGGGTTTTGTTCCAGTTCCTGTTCCAGTCCTCATTCTGCATTACTGTATTTTGTACATACCAGTCTCTATTGTACCCTGACCTGTGTCAGATCCAGAAGAGCGTATCCTCTGTTTGGGTCTGGACCTGTGAAGGGCATTTCTGTTCATTATTATTTGTTTTATAAAGCTTCATTGTTTTACCTTAACCAAATTGTCTGAGCATTCATTAAAACCGTGATAGAACCCGCTCCGTTGCTGAATGATCTGGCTGAGAACCCGCTATGTTGCTGACAGTATCTGGCTGAGAACCCGCTCCATTGCTGACTGAACTGGCTGAGAACCCGCTACGTTGCTGACAGTATCTGGCTGAGAACCCGCTCTGTTGCTAACTGTGCCTGGCTGAACCTGCTCGGTTGCCTCTACCTGGCTAGCATTCCACTCTGCTGGCTTCCTTTGTGCTTGTCTGTAGTAGCACTGCGTGGCGCTTCCATTTTCTTGCCAACCATAGGCTGAGCATTCGTGCTATAGCTGCTTACTGAATAACCGCCGCATGTGGTGTTCACATGCGAAGTACCGGTTCAGTGCTGTATAGCGCTGACTGAGTTACTCTGATCTCCATCTGTGTCCTCCTCCACTTTCATAGCTGGGCTCACTCCCTGTGGGAGTTGCAGACTTCTCTCTGGGCATTACCTTTAGACCCTTTCAGTGCCTAGATCCTTTAGGTAGGGTCAGTGCTCCATTCCGTTCTGCAGTAGCCTCCAGGCTCAAGAGCCAGCTGTTGCATTACATCACACTTTGCAAGTGTGCGGGGACACAAGTTGCCTTTGTGTAGTGTGTCTTGATCCACCCCTAGCATTCTAGGGTTTTCCTACCAGAAGCGGTTGCCTTGGTCCTACTGTGACCCTAGTCCCTAGGGTCAGTGTTGCCTCGTTACTACTGGGTTCAGTGCCTCCCAGGCACCTGGGTCTTGCACCAGTTACCTACTACTGGACTACTAGTGTTCTAGGGTCCTGCCACCAGTACTTGGGCTGCGTAGCCTCCGCTAGCCCCTAGTCCGCTAAGGTTTGGATGCCTATTGTCTCATGTGCCTCCAGTCATTTGGGTTCAAGTTCAGAACTCTCTCCAGCCAGCTGTTGCCTCCATCTCTTCCTATATCTCAAGGGACTGGCTTGTTATTGCAATATATATTCTGTTATTGTGGGTTTGTGGGCCTAACTTATTGTATGTACTTTATCCTAATAAAGTCATTTTAACCTTACCAGTCCGGTCTGAGTGTTTATCAAAAACCGTGACACTGCGGTTAGGTGGGTCCAATTTAACCCATGGGCCTCACGTTAGACACTAATACCTAGCATATCATACTGCTCATTCATTGCAATCAGTTCCAATTCTGTCATCTTACCAGCCAGACTATAAGCATTTGCAAGCATATATGCTATGCTGCTGCTGTTCTGAAAATGTGCATTATCTGAAATATTATTTATTTACTTTTTATTGGTCTGTAGCATAGGCACTACCCTATTAAGTGAATTAGCCCTTTCCCCTAGGTGTCCTTTGTGTAACATCTGCAGTTACCTAAATGTGCTGTGCACCATTTAATGTCTGTGTTTGGGTCACGCCTTTTTACAATAAACAACTAACTATCAGTCAAAGTAAGAAAAGCTATAAGAAAGTCTTTCCCATGGACCTTTAAAATCAGGCAAACATTGGCAAGATAGTAATATTTCTTTGTTCAGGTACAGACCTCAGCAGAGTTCAAATTATAACAAACTTTAAATAGATATACATGACTGCTATTTGAAGTATGCATACCTAGGTAAGCCATCATATTGAACAAATTAAGGGATAGTTAAGTTAAAGGGATAGTAATACTTAAAATGTAAAAAAAAATATGTTGTAGGGTTTATCCCCCTGAGTAAAACAAGAGTACTCCCACTGCTGAAAGGTGTTTCATTCAAAAGTTATTAATTTTCAAAGTTGAAATTTTTAGGTGCAATATCACAGTGGCCTGAAATTGTACAGTGGCGCTGTTGCTACACCATCCTATGGAGATTTATGGTCCAGGGACCAGAGCTGTCCATAGGATCGTGTAGCAACAGTACCACTGTACAATTTCAGGCCACTGTGATATTTCACCTAAAAATTTCAACTTTGAAAATTAATAACTTTTGAATGAAACACCTTTCAGCAGTGGGAGTACTCTTGTTTTACTCAGGGGGATAAACCCTACAATATATATTTTTTTACATTTTAAGTATTACTATCCCTTTAAGGGATAGTTTCTGGTTCATGAAAGAACACATGCATTTGGTAACTTTTATCATATGATGATGTTCACAAGGGAGAATGCATTAAACAATGGTGCATGTCAAATCTTGGGATTTAAGGAAAGGCAGTCACAAAAGTATGTTCTGTACAATAGTAATGGCTTTGTTTTGGCCACACCCACAAGTCATTGCATAGGTGTGGCTAGCAAAAATGATTCAGCTCTCAAAATATGATGCTCTAGGTGATTACCTACAATGTATAATTGGATATCTGGTTCTGTATATGGAGTTTTTTTATGTATATGTAATGTATACAAATATTTAATGCCAAATAAATAAAATGATATCTTGGTATGTCTGTCTGACACACATACATATGTACAAACACATACAGAATCTAGCACAGTCCCAAATGAAGAACACATTTATGGATAATAACACACAATTGAAATACTGTTTTGTCTTGATTAACCTGGTGTAGTTTGGTTTGTAAAGCATTAGATTTTATAATTTATGACTTAGTGCTAGAATCACACGACCACCCATTCCTGCTAATGATTCACTTTATAATAGAGCTTTGTGTGTTTGGTGACATGATGCTGTAAATAGATCTGCACTTCAGATTTCATCTCTATAATAGATTCTGACCCAGACGCAGATGTTTCCTTTCCCTCGAGCATCATCATGATGACAAACTGGCTGCAATATTAGCAGCTGTTGAGTGCCAGTTGAATATGGCAGTGAGTTTTCCGGTTGAGAGGTGCCGTAGTGGTGAATGAAAACTGGCATCAGTCAACGAAAGATCTGGTACCACTAATAAGTTGGCCAACATGTTGCAATTCTGCTGCTTTGAATGTTCTTCACTAGAGAAAAGAGGTGAGTGATTTGACAGGAGCTTAATGGGAAGATAATATAGACAGCTTGATGGGCAGGAGACCAGCTTTTGTTCCATCCATCTTTCACTATTATATAAATAACACACAATGGGTAAAACTTTTTATATATAGATAGTTTTCCTAAAAAATGTAACATGGACAAGGCTCCATTACTTTAAGAATATTAACTAGCTGAAAACCAGAAGATAATACAAGCCATTTCCTTATGAACATTTTTTGGATCAGACATCAGCTACTGTGGGACTGCAATTTGTATCACCTTCCTTCAGTTAGTCTTTGAGCTGCTGTTAAGGGCTTATTCACACTGACAAATTCAGCTTTGCATTCTATCATGATGAGAAAAATGCATGAGTTTACTACGACTGACTCATATGGGGCTGTTCATACTGTCGATACGCTTAGTACGTCACAGGTAATTCAGCATGCTCAGGTCTGACAATGTATGTCCATAATGGCATCACACAACAACAATAACAATGGAACTATACAAATATAACAGGTACTTTAATTTTTTATGAGATTTTGTTCTGCTTTTTATTTTGACAGCATTGGATGTGGCAAGTAAAAATAAATTAAGATTTACAGTACTTTAAATCCTTTTCGCTTAGTCCATATAGAACACAGTAACCATGTTGCTGAGCTCCCCTTTTCCAGGAGGCGGGGCACTTTAAAAATATAGGGTCTTGGAGGTGAATATTCCCTCCTCCTCCTTCAGCTCAGTGGCCCATTTATTTTCCCAGATTCCTGCATAGCAAAGGTGCACAGTGAGAAGAAAAGAAGGTAACCCCGTAATGAAGACCCCAAGAGGAATCCTCTTCCCAGAGAAGGAAAACACAGTATTAATTCTTCATGTTGGAGTCCTGCTTTTCATATGGACTAATAAAAAGAGATAACAGAAAGTTCACTAAAATTCTATTTTCTTTTACATCCAATATGGAACACAGGAACATGGTGATATACCAAAGCACCCATAAGATTCCAGGGAGGGGAAAAAGAAAAGCTCTCCCCATAGGATACCTGTATTCCACAAGACTACTCTGGTGCCATGTAACCTCAGGTGTCAATGGACACCAAACTATTACAGCAAACAAACCAAACAAGAGTCAACAGGCCTCAAAATATTAAACAGGAAGTGGTTGTTGAAAAAAAGAGGATCCTTAAACAGACGCAACAACCTGAAAGACTTTCCAGCCAACATTTTCCTCAGCCAAGTCTAGAACATTGACATGGTAATGTTTGGTCAATGTATGACTTGCACAGCTGTTCAGCAGAGGTCTTGTTTTTATATACCCCGAGGCACCCACCGACCTTGTGGAGTGTGCTATGACAGGTTTCAACTTGATTACATACACCTGGTGTATGGTACCCTTGACCCAGGAAGCAATGGCTGTGTATAGAGCACTTAATTCATCAGGCATCGACCCACATCCAAGAGGTAGAAATCCTTCTACTGCTTGGAGGAAGGGTAGGGCAAAAGGAAGGAAGAAAAAGTTGTTGATGTGAAACTCAGAAACCTTGAGAAGTATGAAGTACTGCCTTGTCCTAGTGAAACACCAAGAAAGGTGGCTTACAAAACTAGGCTTGTAACCCAACAACCCCTCGTACAAAAATGATGGCTAAAAGAAAATCCATTTTTAGAGTAATGAATGATGAATGAAAGAGGTTCAAAGGGAGGTATCTGAAGAACTCCCAGGGACAAGTTAAGGTCCCACAGAGGTGTGGGATCCCTAAAGGAGGGGAAGACACGAGCCAGCCCTTGAGAAAAAAAATCTGAACATCTGGCAAAATAGCAATATGATTCTGGAAGAGTACTGAAAGAGCTGAGATCTGTACCTTCATAGAGCTCAGACTGAGACCTTTGTTCATGCTATACTGCAAAAAGGCCAATACTGTATTCTGTAATATGCTTTAGAAGAAATAAACTTCCTAGCCTGGATCATGTTAGAAATTACATTCTCTGAGCAACCCTTCATCTCAGGATGTAGGCCTGCAGAGCTATGTCACCAAGACTAACCTTTCTACCTTCTGTGCAAAATGGGAACCAGAATCAGAAGATCTGGTCTCGAAGGAAGGCAGAAGGGTTCCTCAATGGACAGTTTGAGAAGATCTTAAACCAGGCCTAACAGGGCCAGAAGGGAGCAATTAGGATGACTAGAACCTTCTCCATCTTGATCTTCCTTATCAGCCTGGGGGTTAGAGGAAGTGAAGGAAACACATAGGACAAATGAAAGTTCCATTGAATGGGCATCACATCCAAGGCCAAGAGAGCCTTTGTCTTTGTGCAGAACAGAGGCACTTTCCTCTTCTCACTGGAGGCCATCAGATGCACCAATGGGATGCCCCAACAGTGGACTATCTGTTTGAACACTTCCTGGTTCAGTTCCCAAGTGCCTGGTTCCAGATCTTGATGATTGAAAGTCCTTGTCCAAGTTTTCTACTCCTGAGATGTGGAATGCCAAATGGCTGGAACATGAGTTCTCTGACTAGCTTCAAATTCCGCCTTGTTGGTTGATGTAGGCAACTGACATGGAATTGTTGGACTGAATTTGAACTGATATTCTGGTCAGTGAAGGAGTGCAAGATGGATTGCTTGAATCTCCATGATTTTGATTAATAGGAGGCCCTCCTCTTCGGTCCACAGGCCCTGAGCTGTCAGGAGACCTTGTTTTTTTCCCCAGCCCCTCAGGCTGATATCTGTCATGACCAAGTTCCATTCTGGTATTACAAAGGGTCCTGGGCCCTCCCTGAGTCAGATAAAGATAATCTAGCCATCAACTTGGATCCTCCCTAATCGGGGATGGGGGCAGGGTCATGAAGTGAGACAGGTGAGAGCACTGTTAGGACCATCTTCTAAGAATATACAGTCTGGGTTGCCTTGTGTGGAACTGGGCAAGAGGAACAGCTTTCATATCTGACACCAGGCATTCCAGGATCCTCATGTATTCCTTTATTGTCACTGGGGGCCATGCTAAGGCTTGACATACATTTTGAAAGTGGATAGAGCATATCTTCTGATAAGATTACTCTCTATTGAAGGATGTCAGACTTTATTCCCAAGAAGAACAGGGTCTGGGATGGAATCAGAGAGGACTTCTTGAGATTGAGGACTCAGGCTAGATAAACCAAGATGTGAGCACACTTATGGACATGGGCAGCCAGAATTTCTTTCAAAGCCATTTTGATCAGAAGATCATCCAGATATGTAGTCAGGGGAATACCTGCGAATAGATGTATGTGGCCAGAGCTCCTATGATCTTCGTGAAGATTTTTGATGCTTACGCAAGGCCAAAGGGCAGTGCAGTGAACTGGTAGTAACTGCATGCAAAGGGAAAACAAAGGAAATGTTGGTGGTCTGAATGAATAGGGACATGCAGAAAGGCGTCCTGAAGATCTTGTACTATTTAATATCTCTGTATGTCTATTCCCTATTGTACAGCACAACGGAATCAGTTGGCACTATATAAATAAAGAATAATAATAATCCAGGGAAGCTAGATACTTTCCTGGTCACACTGCTGAGATGACAGAGCACAAAAACTCCATCTTGAAATGTATAGCATTTCAAGTCCAGGACTCGACTGCAGCCACTGTTGTGGACCACAAAAAAGTTGAAATAAAAACCTAAAAAGTGTTCCTGGGCTGGGGCAGGAACCAGAACCTGCTTGTCCAACAGAGAGGAGACTGAGTCTATAAAGAGATGCACCCACTCGGGATCTTAAGGAACCCTTGACAAAAAGAAATGATGATGAAGCAAAAGGGACTGGAAATCTATGTAGTACCCTTCTGAAATAACCAGCAACAAACCACTGTTCCATCACAGAAGATTTCCAGGTGTCTTGAAAAAGATGGAGATTACCTTCTACATGCAAGAACTGTCCAGGACTCTGCTAGTCATGCAGAGGATGGCTTGTCAGACTTAGGCTTGGAAGCGGACTTCTTGCTTTACTAAGCCTGTTTGGGTTTTGGTGCGGGGCACACCTGGGAGGCCTGAGACAGCTGAGCCTTTTGTGCTCCAAACCTGCAGGAACAAAATACACCCAGCTTCCTTGCAAAATAGGGACATTTAGAAAGAAGCAAAGTATACAGATCTGGTTTAAAGCAGTGTTTCTCAACTCCTGTCCTCAGGACCCACTAACAGGCCAGGACTTAGGGATTTCTCTGTTAGAGCACAGGTGTGGTGATCAGAGGTTCAGTCATACTGATTAACTCACCTGTGCTCTAACAAGGAAATCATCAAATCCTGGCCTGTTAGTGGGTCCTGAGGACAGGAGTTGAGAAACACTGGTATAAAGCATATAGAAAGATGCAAGTTTACCTAACCTTCTCACACCCAATCTTTATTCTCATTTAACATGCTTATTTTTATGCCTTGTAATAGTGAATCCATATCATACTTGTCCATGTTGTCTATGTCCATCAAGCCACAACATGCTGTTTCTGCACAGACAATATAAATGCATATTTTGTACATAATGGATAACTTTCTTGACCAGCACAATTTTGAGATTTATTACAGTTCGTCTCACTTAAGGCTTAATTAGAAATTGTTTTATTATTTTTTTTTTGCCTTCCTCTGGATCAACAGGGTGATATGGTGTGTGTTGAATTTGATGGACACATTTTTTTTTCTGCCTTATCAACTATGTTACTATGTATCATCAGTTTTGCCACAAGATGTATTTATAGCCAGAAATTTATACTCTATCTTTGTTTGTGCAAGGAGGTTATTATCCAGCTCTAAGTGTACTTCTATTATCTTCACCTTGATCTGTCACCACCCTACCTGACCATTGGCCATGTCTGAGACAATGAAACAGAGCCTCCTGTCTTGAGAATTGGCTGCATTCTGACCTTGCCTGTGCTTCTTTGCTCTGCACTATGAGTTCCTCTCCTGATCATTTTAATCACCACTGGTATGCATGGGCCTGCTACCCTACTGTGTGTTGGTCAGGATATATGTGTGTGACACTAAGTACAGTTTATTACCTCTTTAGTATCTGGAGCTAGTTTAATGATTTTAGTCGAACTCAAAACTAATACCAAGCAGATGTGTGGATTGGCTTGGCAAATAAATGTGAGTCAAATAACATGACTCCTAGAGGGGTTTCTCAATGTGTTCAAAGCACTTCAACTTTTCGATGTAAACACACATCACCATATGGACTAAAATTTAGGGATGCAAGGGGAGGGGAGGAGAAGGTCCCCATTTTCATACAGGATTGTCGGA